>LPNX010956237.1:466776-503013 GCA_001517045.1 Pseudotsuga menziesii | reverse complement strand
AGCAATTACTGGTAAATTTTGCACAGAATTCAAAGGAAAATCACCGGTGAATGTTTGCATGGAAGTGCAGCAGAGTTTTTCTTCAATATCAGAGATTTGAATGTATTCTTCTGTTTCAGAAATATGAGAAGATGAGATATCATATATCTCATGAACTTCCGGAGCATCAGGAGAAGGAGTCACTTCATGGAGACTTTCTTCAATTCGAATTGAATGTGTAGAAGATTCTGCTTCATCTTCATCTTGAACAACTTCGTTAGAGAGAGTAGTGGGTAATAGTTTTGAGTGAAGAACTCTTGTGGTGCTGGCTGTAATATCCAAAGTACTATTATGATCGTCATTGTGCTTGCCAAAGGTTCTGTCCAATATTGGCCAGAAAATTTTTGGGTATTCAGCAGAACCAGGAATAAGGTAGTACAAGCTATCATCAAGGGCCAGACACATTGTTCCAAAAGCTCTGTCACCTTCATTTAGCCAGTCATTCTCATTCTCATAAGTCTCTCTTCCAATTCCAATAGACACCTCATAGAGACCTCGTCTCTTTAGAGAGGCAATCATCTTCAACTTCCATTCCGAATAGCTTGTGAATGGGGTGAGAAGAGGGATTGATGAGTCCATTCGAAGTTGTACCTGTTAAGACCTACAAATCAAAACAAAAAAGGCACCCTAAGGTCGGACAGCCTGCACATTTAGGATTTCATCACACCCAGCATAGTCAATCAAGCAAGCTTTATCAAAAAGTTCTTTACTTGGGATATTGAGTGGTAAGCCTTGGCTTCTGGTGCAGTGCTGGATTCTTGAGCTATTGCTCACTTTCCATGGAGAAATTTGTCAAAAATCTTGTTCTTGAGAGATTGATATTCATTCCGCCATCAGCTCTGATACCATATTAATTCTTGCACATGATCTAGGAACTAGGAATCAAAATCATCAAAGAATTATTAAGAAATACTCTTGAATTGGAAATAACTGGAATACCAAATAGGTTTCCTCTCTGTATATTATATAAACAATAAAGGATTACAATTTCCATGCATAGCAATAGCTTAACTCCATGAAGAATTTGAATACCTAAGGGACAATTCGAATTCAGTGAGTGAGTCTAGCTTAAATGACTCTTTGCCATGCAATCTCACTCAGTTAACCACTTGACCAAAACCCTAATTGACTCACCAAACCCTAACTGAAGTTGGAGTGCAATAAATGACTGAATCTCAACTGAAGGAGATCAAACACATGTCCTAGCAATCCAATCATCAAGTGCTAGTACTGCATGACTCCAATAAACCTTGATGAGGTTAACTGAAGCTGAACTAACCATCAGAAGTTGGTGAAGGCGCCTTGTTCACTCCAGTTCATTAAAATAATAATAAATAATCATTAAATAATATACTTAATGAATGGAGGCACCTTAACTGACTGTAACTGATTGGTTGAACTGATAGTAACCCTCAGTTAGCAATTAGGTGCATGAATGTCACACATATCACCCCTGGAGTGCTCCAGTTATCCTCCTTGACTGTAGGAAAGGCTAAGTTAGCCTCCTTGATTGTAGGTAGGCGTGGGAGTGACTGGGATGATGGTAACTAATGCTCCACTGATGTCAATTAAACTTAGTATAGTGGTTTAACTAGGCCAATTTGACCGAAGGAGTGAGTATGAAGGTAAATGTCTCCAACACTTTGCAGCAATCAAGTGAACATGTCTTGAATCTGTCAGGAACTGGCTCAAGGTGTTCATAGCAAAGAAAATATCTGGTCTCATATTCGTCAGGTACATTAAGGACCCAATCATGTGACAATAATTTGTGGCATCAACTGGCTCAGATGGAACATCACTCAATAGCTTCATGTTCTATGCCATAGGTGTGGTCATTTCCTTGCAGTCCATCATCCCAAATCTCTTCAGGATCTCTACCGCATATTTCCCTTGTTCGAGGGATATTCCATCCGCATTCTGCCACACCTCCATGCATAAAAAATAGTGCATCATACCCAAGTCTTTCATTTCAAAATCAACAGTAAGCTTCCTCTTCATATCAGCAATCAACCCATCCATACCTGTTACAAACAGATAATATACATACAGTAGGAGTATCACTGGGTTACCATCTTTAAGCTTGTAGTAAAGGTTGGAATTTGCTTTACTCTTGGTAAATCCCAAACTGGATAGAAAGCCGTCAATTCTGCCGTACCATGTCCTGGGTGCCTATTTCAAAACGTACAGGGATTTCTTCAATTTACACACATGAGACTCCCTGTCATGTGTCTCAAAACCAAGTGGCTGCTCCACATACGCTTCCTCTTCCACTACACCATTTAAGAAAGCAGTCTTGACATCCATCTAGTGTATATTCCATTTCATCACTGTAGCCAGAGCAAGTACTGATCTGATGGAAGTGTATCTAGATACAGGTTCAAAATTTTCTTCATAATCTATTCCTTCTTTCTGGGAGAAGCCACGAGCCACAAATATTGCTTTATATTTCTCTATGCTACCATCTGCAACATGCTTGATCTTGTAGATCCATTTGGAAGTTACAACAGACTTCCCTTCTGGTCTTGGGACAATATCCCAGACACCATTCTTCATGATCGATTGATACTCTTCGATCATAGCATCCTTCCATTCTTTCCTTTCTGACGCTTCTTCATAGTTGGAAGGTTCTTTATCGATGAAGTCACATAATAAGGCTACATACCCGGAGTAGGACCTGGTTATTTTTCTTTCTCTGTGATTTTCTTCTGGAGCCCCATATCTTTCTGCACCTTGGATAGCTTCTTGTACCCAAGTAGGTTTCCTCTTGTGAGGATTCTTCTCCTGAGGTGGATCTATAGGTTCTTGAGGTTCTTCTAATTCTTGATCTTCTTCTTGAATTTCTTCGTTCATGGTTGTGTCATGAATTCAGGGTACTTCTGTTTCGTCAGGTTCTTCAGTAGGTCTCTTTCTGGATTTGTTGTAAGCTGAGTCTTCATAAAATGTTATGTCCCTGTTGATGTCGATCTTCTTGAATCCTCAGAAGTATATTTTTTAAGCCTTTGAGCTTTCAAAGTATCCCATAAATATACCCTTCCTTCCTGAAGGATCTAACTTTGCCCTCTTTTCTTTCGGAATATGTATGTATACTGGACAACCAAATATTCTGAGATGGCTGACTTCTGGTTTCTTTCCGGAAAAGACTTCTTCAGGTGTCTTGTTCTTGAGTACTCTGTGTAGAGTACGGTTCTATACATACACCACTGTTCTGGCAGCTTCTTCCCATAGATGCATGGGAAGATCTTGATCATGAAGCATGGCCCTTGCAGCTTCCATGATCGTTCTATTCTTCCTTTCTACAACCCATTTCTATTGTGGATTATATGGAGTGGTTAACTCCCTCTTAATCCCTGAATATTGGCATAATTCTTTGAATTCATTTGATGTGAATTCTCTGCCATTATCTGATCAAAAGGTCTTAATATTATTTTCTGTGTGGTTCTCGATCAAGGCTTTGAATTCATTGAACTTGCTGAATACTTCATCTTTGTTCTTCAAGAAGTATATCCATGTATTCCTAGAAAAAATCATCAATAAAAGAAACATAGTATACATACCCGCTTAATGAACTGGATGACATTGGACTGCATACATTAGAGTGAATGATTTCCAACATTCCTTTTTCCTTGCTATCGCTACTTGGAAATGTCTTATTTGTGTTCTTTCCTTTCGTACATCCTTTGTAGACACCGTCATGTTTTGTCTAAATTTCTGGAAGTCCTTCAATAGCTTTGCTTGCAAATGGTAGTGCTCTATAGTGCACATGTCCAAGACTTCTATGCCAAATTTAATTTGGCTCTACTAATTTATGGACCAAAGCTTGTTCTAGTTGGCCCTTCAATTTGTATAGTCCTTCCTCTTGCTCTCCAACTACTACTGCATCATCTATAGTCTTTCCCTTTGGCCACATAAGGACTTGGCCATCTACAAATTTAACCCTCATGCATTTTGCATCTAATTTAGATATGGAGAGAAGGTTATTTTTTTGTCCTGGTACAAATAAGACATCCTTCATCTTCATAGACTTTCCAGAGTCTAGCATATAGGAGGATTCCCCACTACCTTTTATTGGATACTGGTAGTCATCTCCAAGTTTCACCTTGTGGGGTGATTCATGTTCTGATAGTTTCAAAAAGGACTCTTTGAATCCTGTCATATGTTTGGAAGCCCCATTGTCTATAAGCCAATCATTGCTTCCATGTGTGATGTTTCCCGTGAGAGTGAAAATAAAATCATATTCTTCATCACTTGAAGAATCATCACTTTCTTTCTTGATTCTCTTTGTGGAAGGTTCATCATCTTCTGCATCATGAGCATGATGTCTTCTCTTGTTGTTTTTATTCTTGTGGGAGTTTCTTTTGTTTCTAGGACAATCTCTGGCATAGTGTCCTATTTCATCACAAGTATAACATCTGAGTTGATTTTTTCTAGAGGGAGTATGCTTACCTTTAGAGTGATGATAGTCCCTTTTGTTCTTATTGGATTGCACTCTAAGAGATTTATCTTTTGTTACACCCAAATCCTATCACCACCATGTGATAAGACCTTTGACTTACATATTTTCCCTTAATCCCAACACTTGGAGTGGAAACCCACGTTGTTTGTCAATCTTACATGAAAATACTCAGGACCGCACTTTCCCTATTAACCATGAGCGGTACCTTGCTCGCGCCGCCTGTATCCTATTTTCCATAAGCGGTGCCACCGCGTGTGGCCTTTTGTCCATACGTGTTTCTAACCTAAACCGCTCTGTCATAAGAGGAGAAAAGCAGTACCCTAGGTAAATTGGGAAAAATAGAAGTTTCTCGAGGCTTCTAGATCATGAACCTCGTGTCCTCCCTTATCCCTATCATTGTGGGTCAGCTGATCTCAAGATCCCCCATCATAGGATCTTAGAGGCCACCTCATCCAAAAATCTCTCAACCATTCCTATCCATTGAGCCTTATAAATACAAGCTCATGTCCATGGTTGAGGGGAGAACTATAGAGGTATTGTTATGCTGTTGGATTGACCACTTGGCCCAAGCCATTTGAGAGCATAGAGAGAAACATTGGAGCTTATGGGGATGAAGTGTTGGTTTCATGGAGATGCATGTCGACACTAAGGATTAATTGGTTGTAAACTTATCCATACATCTTAATGCAAAGCTGATTTCTGTCCCACATTATTGTTGTTTTGATTTCACATGTACATGTTGTTAGATTCCTTAGTCACTAACATGGATAAGTAGATGATGTTTTGGTAGCTTTGATGTGTTTGCATGTTTGATCTAGTTGCAGGTACATAGGTTCACTATCGAAGCAGCATTCCAGGTGTCTACAACATCCAGGGAGGGTCTTCATCCTTTGTCGTTCACTCATTTGTTCTGGATCTGAACCATTCGGACTAGAGGAACAAATTCTATCCGTAGAAGGTGAAATATTCCTACTTACAAATCTGGCGACTCCACTAGGGAATAGATATATGTATCAGTTGATCTGATCTTCCTCAGTTCTTCAACTGTTGTCTGAATCTAGGCTCCATCTCTAACTCTCTCCAGTCAGATCTGCTATCTGACTCAATGAATTTTGGTTTGAAACTTCCAGATCTGTTTAGATCTGAATTATTTCAACCTTTTATGCTCTTTTTTATTCTCAATCTATCAGTTTTTACCTTGATCTGATCTTTTTCTGACTTGATCTGTCGCTCTCTTTTGTGTTTTGTATTTATATAGGGAACTGCTCTTATGCAGTTGGCAAGAAGCGGTGCCACCACTTGAGTCCTGTTGGTGAGAAGTGGTGCTGGTCCAGAACCACTCTGTCAAGACCCCTGCAGCACGGTGCCAGGTAAGCCTTATTCCAAGACCACTTTTTCTCATTTTTTGCAAAATATTTGAGTTGATTTTCTTTCAGCCCTGCATTGTCAGGCTTGTGTGTTAGAATCTAATGCTTGTGGTTTGAAATTTTATGGTTAAAGATTGGTTTGATTGGAAAATTCAAAATCTAGATTAGGCTTATTGATTGTTCATTCACTTCTGTGCTTGTTGGTTGTGATTATGAAAGGACTTCTTGTTTTTTGAAAATATTAGGGTGTTATTAAGATCTCTTTTCATTTCTGTTATATAGACTGAAAGAAAAACATTTGATTAGCATCTTGGTTTCATTTTTTGTTTTCATAGAGAACTTCTTTTTCCTCCTTTAAAAGAGAAATTTTTTTACTGAGATTAGGTTATCATCATTGAGCATTAGACATTGGATCTCTGATTGGCCTTACAAGCTTTCAGACTCCTTATGTTCTTTTGTCTCTTATGCATTCAGTACTATCTCATCAAAATAAAAATATGGTAGTTTTAAGTTAGATTTATCTATGTTTTAAGAAAAATTGAAAAATAGAGTGCATATGCATGTAGTGTGCTTCTTGTTTTTATTTTAGGAAAAGAGACTCTTCCCCTTCTTATTGCTTTCAGAAAAGAGAAATCAATTTGGAAAGTGTTGCTTGTCTTTGATTTTGTGTTCAAGATTGTTGTTTGGAAATATTTTTGGTTTTGAAATAGAAGAAAATAATCTCTTTCCCTCATGTAGGTAGGCATACCAAATGGTAAAGTGAAATATTTGCATACGCATATTGCATGGTTTTAATTTTTCTATCAAAACTCCATGCATTCACCTAACCGTCCACTTTAAAATTAATGGTAGTTATAGGTTAAAATTTACATAGCAATTTGAGTGATAGGTTAGAGATGTGTTCGGGCATTGTTAAGCGTAGGAGTTGTCGTTATTTATCTGCATTACATCCCGAGACTTGCGCGGTTCTTCCACGTACCATCAGTATATCGAACGGAATTTCATGTACCCTTGAGGTGTATAGAAAGGTACTTCATGTAATTGATTGTATATCGGAAGGCCCCTTGTGTACGGTTATGCATTAGACAACACTACTACTGATTCGAGCTCCCACGTACCTTGAGTATATCGGGAGACCCCGCTAGGATACCTTATCCATCTGAGAAAAGCCCTTTGGCCATCTTGCTTGGAGCCATACACTGAAAACAACATTCAGGGAGATTACTATGCACGTACCCTAGGGGTATATCGCAAGTGGCACCTTCTTGACAATCCTGATGAGAGACCTGACTATCTGAACTCCTCCTGTCATTTTAAATTTGCTTGTTTGACCTATAGCTTGAGAAGGGAATTTTTTTGGTGTGTTTTCTAGTTTTTCAGACCCTAGGTTAGATAGGAACTATATAAACTGGCTGAGCTAAGACAATCCAGAAGAGTACGGGGCTTACCATCCGATTTTATTCCTATTTCAGTGGAAAATCCAATGGAATCTATCGACCAAGGAGCTACCACCACCTCCCAAGCGGGAGATAATGTGAGTGAAGAAAGTGGAGAACCATATTCTTCACACTCGCCTCCCTTGGTCCAATAAACTTCTCGGGGAAATACCTCGTTTGATTCTCCCATAAAAGGTCATGTTGATGATACTACCCATCTGGATTATGGTCCCAATGCTCCATTTTTGGATACCTCTATAGGACAGGCCATTACCTCATTTGGAACCCGTTTGAAGTTTCTCCAGATGAAGAAGAATGCAGACAATATGACGCAACCATTCTCCATGCATAGGAGATTGAGAAGAAAATAGATGATATATTGGGCACACCACCACCACGTTCCGCAGCTGTGCCTATGGGATATCATTCACTTGCCGATTCTATGAGACCCATTGAACCGATTATAGATCACACAGTGACTCCACATAACCCAGGACAAATTTCCAACCCCACAACCTCATATGTTACATCTGTTCCTAACCCTCCCAAGTTTTCCACATCTAGGGCTCAACCTTCAATTCCTATTTTGTCATTACCTTTTAGTGTTAGGGGGAAACCCCTGACATTACCTACATTATCTGGCACCAAAATTGTACCTAGTCAAGGACATACCTCTAATATAGATAAATCTATAGTTTATGTCCCTCCCACCCATCCTAATGTGGTTAATCCCCCATCCAGTTCAGGTTAGCCCTTGGGGGCACAACCTGTAACCATTCAATCCTCTAGAGGTTATGGATATCAAATGCTTGTAGGAAATATTAATTATCCACCCAATCCTACAGGAATTCCTTATGTCGAAATTCCATACCCTAGTAATAATTTTACACTGTGGGGGTAGCCTAACTAGTCTTACATGCTAGCAATGGGGGGGATACCCATACATACTGCGGGAGGTGCTGAAGGACCGCCTCATGGAGGTCCTCCCCCTAGGGGGCCTAATGATCCTGGAGGGCCTGGTGGATTTCCTCCTTATGTTCCTAATAGTCCTAGTGGTCCTGGGGGGCTTGGTGGCTTTCCCCCTAATGGCCTTGGAGGGTCTGGTGGCCCTCCTCCTAGTGGTTTTGGAGGCTTTGGAGGTTTACCTCCCAGCAGCCCTGGAGGGTCTTGTGGTCTGCCTCCTGGTGGTCCCAGTGGTCCTAGTGGTCCCAATGGTCCTGGTGGTCCCAGAGGCCCTAGTGGTCCTAACTGTCCTGATCTCAGAAATCAACCCCCCATGGGCAGATTTCCCGGTAGTTATTTGTCACAACAACCTGTCTATCAGTATACTTACAGTCCTATTCGTAATTATATGCCATATCAATATTACTAGTATGTGCAACCTAACCGCCAGTTACCTTTCCTATAAACTTTGGACTTTCCTGACTTGTCCAAGTTGATTAATGACCCCATTTGACACAATCCCTCGTGGCCTCCCATTCCTATAAAGTTACCATCGGACATCCCAAATTTCGATGGGAAGTAGGGACATGATCCGAAAAACCATGTCATGACATTCCATCTTTGGTGTTCTTCAAACTCCCTCATCGATGATTCAGTCGGTTATGACTTTTTTAGCGAACTTCGACCGGTACAGCCACGAAGTGGTACATTGAACTTCCACAACATTCGTTTGTGGATTTTGGCTCATTGGAAACCTTGTTTCTTACACACTTTCAGCTCCCTATCTGTTATGAAATGGGTACTGATCTCTTAACTTCTCTGCAATAGAACACCTCCACCCACATATCCAATCATATCCATGAGTGGAGAAGGCGGAGAAGGCTTATTAAGGCCCCTATTCTAGATCAGTTATTAGCTGATTGGTTCACCAAATATTTTTTTCCTCCAATTTCCCAAGATGTGGCTATGGGAGGTGACGTTACTGAAGAGAAGGCTATCAATCGAGTCCAGTATCTAGACTTGGTCTATTCCCAGTCTGGAACTCTTTATGACTTGATTCCTCAAGCTCCTTGCCCAAGCACTGATCCCACAAAGCCACCGAAAGAGGTACCTGTTGATGGGATTGTTGGTTCAATTTAGTCCCCGTCAGTAGTGAAACCTACCAAGCAAACCCAGACTTCCAACCCTACTCCTTTGACTCCTAAGGTTTCCATCGAGGTCAATTCTATTCAAAGTACTCAAACCTCGGGTAATAATAAAAAGAAAGGTAAAAATAAGAATAAAAAACCCAAAAACCAACAGTAGAATCCAAGATCAACCAACAATGATAATGATAAAGGGAAGAGAAAAGAAAAATATCCATGTCTGCTATGCAGAGGTGACCATTTCACAAAAGAGTGTCCCCATTGGGATGAAATCTCCCAATTTCTGAAATCAAATCCCGCACCCGCAGTACTCACGGATCCGTTTCCCTCTCAACAATAACTAATAGACCACATGTCTAACCATGGTAACTCTAGTTCGTCAAAGGAAATTCGTATGATGTCCTTGGATACCATTAGTCTACAAACTTGTAGTCAGAATTATGATAAACCCGTAGATAAGAAAGAAGACCATTCTTCTTGAGGGAAATCTTCCTCTACTGGTCCTCCAGAATCCTCGTTTACTGTCCCCCTAACCATCGAGAAGCCTACTCTCAACATGATTTTGCGTCCACCCAAGAGTACTCTTCGGAAGGCTGTATTTAATCCTAATTCCCGAGCTGCTTAATTTTATAATGTAGTTGAAGATCTCTCTCAGACACCTTGTGCAATGTCTACCTTAGAAGTACTCCAAAGTTGTCCTATACCACACAAAAACTTGTTAACGCCATTAGGATCTTTAGACTCAGATAACACTAATTTGATTCATTTCAATATTGAGAACTATAAGTCTAGGCTACCTCATAAACTTGCTTTTCAAATCTTTATGAAAGTAGTTGGAAAGAAGGTTTTTAGAATGGTACTAGATGAAGGAGCTTCAACCTCGGTTTTGTCTCTGTCTTGTTAGAAAGCTCTCAGCTCTCCCGAGATTGTAACATCACCTATGAATCTGAAGGCCTTTGATGGATGAGGTTTCTAATCCCATGGTCTCATATTAGCTCTCGCAATCGAGCTTGGGGGAAAAACCGCTTCTATTCAAGTAGAAGTGGTAGATGCCTTGTTAGATTACAACCTCCTTCTAGGAAGAAATTGGTTTTATGCCATGACTGCTGTCGCTTCGACAGTATTCTGAACAGTCCAATTTCTGCATCTAGGGAGAATTGTTACCATTAACTAGCTTGATTTCTGTACGCCGGATGTTACTAGCTCTACGGCTAATAACATCCCCATGTTAGGCTAGTCCCCTCCTCCTTACCAGTTGATTGGGGTAGGAATGTTGAAGGATTCATCCCTTATGGGGATTTTTCCATCCACTCCTCCTAACACGGATACCATGAAGTCCATATGATTACCTCATTTGATTGTGAGCCTAAGGGAAAACAAGTTGTTGATTCCACCTCGTTGAGTTCACACGAAGCAATGTATGACACCATTCAAACCCTTTCCAATGATCACACTGATGACCTTCATATAGTGGCTTTGGATCCTTACCATTCACCTTACTGGTTAGAACCATCTCTTCCTATTCTAGATTATCTCTTTGAGACTTTTCCTTCCGATGAGTCCATTATGGAGATCATGAGTATGGATGAGTCCATTTGGGAGGATCACCATCATAGATCCATGTTCCTCCCCAACACCAATTTGGTTAACCATGATTATGCATCCATGTTTCCTGCTGATATTGTCAATGTACCCCAAAGTCCCATATTGTTGCAAGACATAGATTATGAAGGAAACCTTTGCAACATTACTCAGATGAATCTGATTGACATATCAGCCAAGCCTGGTACCATCGAGCATGTTCATGTTGGGCAGAACTGCATGATAGATGAATCCGAAGCATATAAGGCACTTTTCAATGAATTCTGTGATAGTTTTTCCTAGTCCTATGAATAAATGCTAGGGATTAACCCATCCATTATGGTCCACGAGATTAAAACCTATCCCACGGCCAAGCCTGTTAGGCAAAAACTAAGGCAAGTCCATCCACGGAAGGCCGCAACTATTAAATATGAAATAGAGAAACTTCTCAAAGCTGGGTTTATTTATCCCATACCCCTGCCGGAATGGGTATCGAACGTTGTCCCTGTCAATAAAAGGTAGGGCACCATTAGAGTCTGTATCGACTTTAGGGATTTGAATAAAGCTTGTCCCAAGGACAAATTTCCTACTCCACACATCGATCAGATTATTGACAACTATGCTGGAAGTGTCATATTCTCATTTATGGATGGCTTCTTTGGCTATAATCAAATTGAGATATTACCTACCGATCAACACATGACGGCATTCATTTTCCCATGGGGAACCTTTGCATATAAGAAGTTACCTTTTGGCTTGAAAAATGCTGGAGCCACATTCCAGTGTGCGATGTCTATGCATCCACGATATTAAACATATTGTTGAACGATACCTTTACGACCTCCCTGCTCATTCACAGTGACGAGAGGACCACCCTGGTCATCTTAGAGACATTTTCCTAAGACGTCATCAATATAATATATGGCTCAATCCGCATAAATGTATTTTCTGCGTTGAGACGGGACGTCTGTTAGGCTTTGTGGTCTCTAAGGATGGCATCTAGATTGACCCCTTGAAAATTTCCACCATTTTATCTCTACCAACCCCAACTAATCTCCTCGAACTCCAAATTTTGCAAGGGAAGGCAAAATTTCTCCACTGTTTCGTGTGCAATTTCGCAGAGAAAACGCACGCTTATATGCGTCTCCTTAAAAAGGACACCCCATTCTTTTGGGATGACCAAGCTCAATGCACCTTTGATAATCTCAAACATGATTTGACTCATTCACCCATGATACACCCCTCGGATTATTCAAAGGACTTTCTCTTGTATATTGCTGCCTCCGGTACTACCATTGCTATGGTTTTGGTGCAGGAAAATCCCAACGGTCAGGAGCATGTGATTTACTATGCAAGTAAGAATCTTATGGATTCTAAAAACCGATATTCACGCATGGAGAAGTTAGCATTGGCCACAGTCATTGCTATACAAAAATTTTGTCACTACATTTTGCTTCGCACAACCACGGTATTGGTAGAAAAGAACCCTATGTATTACATCTTGACTCGTCAGGTGCTTGGGGGCAAGTACTCTCGATGGATAGTCATACTATAGGAGTTTAATCTCGAATTCGCCAAAGCCACATCAAAGAAATCCCTGGTATTTGCCGAGCTCATGTTTGATATTCCCTATGCTTCGACGGAATATGAGCCTAGTGATTCATTTCTGGATGAATTCCTGTTCTTGATTAGCACTACTGATCCATGGTATGGATATTTTCTTATTTATCTCCAAACACAACGATTTCAGCTGCATTTATCCTGTGACGATCACCGTCATATCTGTCACCACGCGAAATACTACCTCATCTTGAATGATACCTTGTATAGACATGGGATTGATTCTATTCTCTGGCAATGCCTCACCCATGAGGAGGCTAAACATGTGTTGAATGATTTCCACTCTAGAGCTTGTGGTGGTCATTTATCTGGGATGGCTATAGCCCAAAAAATCCTTCATGCTAGCTATTTCTGGCCCTCAATCTTCAAAGACTATCATGAGGCTGTTAAGAAATGCCCACCTTGTCAACATTTTTTATCCCAAAAAGAACACTCATCCTGCTCTGCTACACCCCGTCATTTCCATTGGCCCATTTGCCAAATGGGGGATTGATTTTATGCATTGTAAGCTTACCTCAGCTGGGGGGCATGGTTACATCATCGTAGCATTTGACTATTTTACAAAATGGCCCGAGGCCATGAATACATATGCAGAATATGGTAAGACTGCCGCTCTCTTCCTATTAAATCATATCATAGCTAGATTTGGAGTCCCGTAGTCCATTGTTACTGACCACGGATCACATTTCCGTAATCAAATGATGGAGGAACTGAGTGACAAGCTAGGTTTTCTCCATGAAAACTCTACACCATATTATCCATAAGCAAATGGTCAGGTAGAGGCCATTAACAAAGTTTTGAAAGCTATGCTTCGTCGGATGGTTAGAGATCATAAATCCAACTAGCACCACATTCGTTTTTCCACTCTTTGGGCTTATGGGAATTTGGTGAAAATAGCTACTGGTTTCACGCCATTCCAGCTTGTCTATGGACTCGAAGCTGTCTTACCAATTCAATGTCAGATTCCATCTTTACAACTTGTCGTCGAACTTCTCCCAGACACTTCCGTAGAGGAAGACATATTTTTGTACTTGAATAACCTTGACGAGACTCGGAGAGATGATGCCTTGGCTAATGAGGCACATAAGAAAATTGTCAAGGTGCAGTATGATAAATCCGTCCAACCTCGTGCCTTTAATGAGGGTGACCTAGTTTTGACTTACAACCAGAGATATCACAAAATAGGGAAAGGAAAGTTTGAGTCCATGTGGTACGGTCCTTTTGTCATTTCTAAAGTTTTAGAGAAAGGGGCCTACGAGCTTGTTGACTACGATGGAATCTCTTTAGGGAAACCTCACAATGGGTTGTACCTAAATAGGTACTACGCCTAGGTATTTCTTGGATAGTATCTTATATATATGTATATTGCTTGACTTTCAGTGTGCTTTTAGTATTTTCAATATGGTTTTGAGTTTAGTGTCCGCATCTGTTTATACCATGTTTTGGTCATGCAGATTAGATGGATTTCTATGGCTTCACTAATGGTGCTTGCCGCCACACCTTGAATCTCGCCTCAGCTACTTGGGTCCTCTATTCCCCGACTGAAGATTTGGTTAGTTCAGGAGTGGTTTGTATTGGTCCCGCTACCGATAACATCACCGAGTATCGAGCAGGTCATAGGTCTTCTGACTGAAGCTGCCTCCCAAGATGTTCACAATTTGGTAGTCTTGATGCACGCACAACTCGTGGTTTGTCATTTAAACCATGTTTATACCATTAGAAATCTTGTGCTTCTCTGCCTCTTTCGGAGGGTACGCTTGTTAGAAAAATCATTTGAAACCATCACTTATAAGCATATCCCTAGGGAACATAATGTAGTTGCTGACTCATTAAATAATTACATCCTAGATTGGCATATTTCCCATTCATGACGTTAAATCAAATATGGTTCATTGTAAATAAACAATTAAAGACACATAAAAATCATGTAAAATACATTTACCATTAGAGACATATAAACACCAGGTAAAAGTCTATATATATATATAAGAACATGTTTACAAAAATTAGGTCACAAGACCTCATCTGAAGCAAGTAGGCTTTCAGGAAAAAATCATCATACAAAATCCTAAAGCTATTAGATTTCAGTAGATATCTCATACACATAATGTCTAGTGATGCTCGTGGTAGCACATCACTGCCCCGGCTACTCTATGTAGCATCCTACTAAATTGACCCGGTACTCCCACTGTAGGTCTTTGATACCTCAAAGGGAGGTCATCAATGGAAGCATCAGGGATGTCTAAGGTTAACCTCTCCAAGTTTTCCTCTAACTCCACGGTGATATCATCGCCCTACGGTACAAAGCGGGCTCCATCTCATCTATCCAATGGAGAAGCTCCCCCAGGTTGTGTTGCTCCAATGTCTACATGAAAATGTTTAGGTCTCATTACTTAACATAAAAATATAAAAAACATAAAAAAACATAAAAACATTTTGTTCATTTTAGGGTTTCCTTCTTCTTACTGATGTCACCCCACTGTCCGCCAGGTGGGAGCGGTAGGTCGGGGTCTCCGCTGAATTCTGTACCTGCATAAGCATAATCCTCCACCATGAGGATCTGATCTCAGAGCCATTTGAAGAATGGGTCTCCGAACTTCACCTCCCCCCTGCCTTTACCTGAAGCATCTGAGCAGTACCTTTATCTTCTTTGTCATTGAGTTTCATTTTCAGCTGATGTTTCTAGGCCTGAAACTAATAACTTGAGGAAACTGTTAATTTCATCAACACTATTGGCTTCAGAGGGTGGGGTCTGTCTAGGAGCTGTATTCAAGAATGGCCTTCTGAAAGGTTGTCTAGGTGGTTCTTTATTAGGAGTGTTTTCAGAAGTACCTTTCTTTAAATCGATGATTTCATTAGACAGTTTTTTAATAACTCTTTGGAGGCTATCTAGGTCTAATGAATCCTAGCCTTTTTTCTCAAGCGTTGTGGTTTTAGAGGGACTCTCAGTCTTATTACGAGAAGAAGATGCAGCATCTATGTCTACTCCAGGATTTTCTTTTATGGCAGACATATCCTTCTCAACCTTAATTGCTTCTTCAAAGTTTTCAGCAAGGGTAAGTTTGGGCTTTTGTCTAACAAACATGGCCATTGACAATGGCAAGGATGAAGTGTAAAATTCTATAGTGACATCCTCATCCAGTCTTGAAGCAGCAGGAATCCTGTTTCTTAGAGTTAGGAATCGCTGGTTAAAATATTTGACCTTTTCCTTGGTTTCCATGCAGATTCTAGACAATTCTAGCACCAAGGCAGTTGGAGTCTTGTCGTCTCCAAACTTGTTCATGAAAGCAAGGTCGAATTCATTCCAGCTGGTAATGGAACCAGGCGTAAGTGAAAAATACCATGTCAAAGATTTTCCCTCAAATGTATAAGGGAAAATTCGACATATTACATCTTCATGTTCAACATCCAAGAGCCGAACAGCTAGCATAAACTTCTTGACATGGTCTTCTGCCGGCTTTTTCAGCTCGGGGTTGAACTTAGGCAACAATTTCTTAGGATGGTTAGGTAAAGGATGTTGATCACCTAGGATAGCAACTGCATCCTGAGCTAACCATGGCATATTAGCATTAGGGTTTAGGGGGTTTACACCTGCCATGTTTCTTGGAGTTGGAGGCAGCGAAGGGGGTGTTTGATGAATGGGGGGAGGTGAATGAGGTGGTGATGGTGGCTGACCAGCCCCTCCTGAAGCAGGTGGTCCTGAAGAAGATGAAGGCTGATTGGCACCTATCAAAGGCTGTTGTATCTAAAGATTAGGGAGGGAACCTAAAGGTTGCTCCTGTTCTTCCGAAGCAGGTTCAGGACGATGAGTGCGGGGACATGTGATCTGCGGGAGAGGTAGTTCAGTGGGTTGGCGCCCGGTGAGATTCGAATATGCCCTTGTTAGGATCCTACAATATTAGTTTATGGCTTTCTCGTACTGGTCAATTTCTTCAGGTAGGTGAATACCGGGAGAGTTGAACTGAGAGATAAGGTTACGAATAGATTCGTTTAGTGGGGCTTCACCCGATCGTGATGACCGGAGAGTACGCGGCTGTGATGATGACTGTATTTGAGGAGTGATAGGCTGATTAATTTTGTTAATAGGATTGTTTTCATCAGCCATGTGTTTAAGCTGGCCCGCCTTCTAGTGCCATTGTTGACGGGCATATGTGACTAGGCATGCAACGGGGGAAGACAACCCAGACCGAGATCCTTAAAGCAGGCTCCAAGCTATTTGGGATGGTTGTTCCCGATAGGTTTAAAGGATCTGTTAGCTTGAAAGTCTAATTAAAGGAAATCTAAAAGATAAAGATAACACTACTGATTGTTAATCAGATCTATATCTATGATTACACAGGCTAATCAATGTGATTAATTACAAGAGGAATCTGTTAAATTAAGTCTACTTCAAACAGTTAATTTAAAATACAAGAATAAAAATAAACTATTAAAAGAGATAGATTATAAACATTTGTACATTAATTACAAGAAAATGATTAGAATGAAATACATATATAAAGACCTGATTCAAATAGATTTTTAAGTAAAATAATTCACAGAAACAAAGAAATATATTAAACTAATCTAAGTCCTATCCTGATCAGGAGCGATGTAAATGTTTAAACTGAAATCGAATCTGCTAATGGGACTACTGCATTAAAAATCTTAGAAAATATTCAAAATAAATTTAGAAATTAACAAGACCATACAATAGAAACAAATATCACCTATGTTATGATGTCAATCATCACATTCACAACATGATATCCATTGACAAATCGAAATCAGCAATGTCGATAATCATACATAATGTATTTGCAAAATCCTTTAAAGAGATTGTGACAAACATAAATAATATAGAAAAGGGATAACGAGACCAAGAGATACCATAAACCATATACAAAGTAAAAATACTGTAAATATATATTAAGTATCACTAGTTCAAAATACAGTAGCTGCTGACAGGAAACTGTCACAAGTCACCGGTAGATCAAACAGTAGTCTTGTCTTCTCATTCCTCAAACTATTGACCCCCTATCCCAGATGCTATCTCTCCTTTAAATACATTAAATATCCAAAAATAAACAGTTCTAAAAAATAGAGATAGCAGAATCAAAACCTTTAACTGATTTCCCTTAAAATGACAAGTGAAACATGTCATTTTTAACATACGCGAAAATGCCAAGAAATCGGAAATATTCAATTCTTAACAGCGAATCAAAACATCAGAACATAGATCATGTAACAACACCTGGAAAGTAGCTCCTGTAAAATCGATTTATTCCCAATTATATAGGGATCGTCCAGGCAATAGGTGGCTATCAAAATCTAGGAAAGAATATCCATTAGATTACCTGCGACATTGCGTACAAAAGAAATATAATTAAAACGCAATCAGACAGAAAATCAAATCAACTAAATAATAAATAAATTAACACAAAAAAATACCTGTAAGTAAAAACTTGATTATCAATCTATCAAAACTTCAAACCTGTAATCCAAAACAAGTGCATTTCAACCCATTATAAATTCACAGGTGCGTTAAACACCTGAATGTTAACGCCCTTTGCTAGATTCGACGACTGACCCTTAAGCTGCATTAATGTGATTTGAGCATTAAGCTCTCGTACCCTCTCTTCATTCCTATCGTTTTCATTCTGCAACTTTAATACCCTTCTAATTAGCCTATTCTTATGATTTTTAACACGCAACAAAGACTTATTGTCTGCATCTAACTGCTCTTTCAACTTCAAATTCTCGGCCTCCACAACATCACGATGAGCCGACATCTCAGTCACCCTACCTTCCATGTTGCAAATCTTATCCAACAAACAGGTAATGAACATTGGAGGAATCACATCCCCATCTTGATACGAACTTGGCAAGTTTGTATCTATAGCCTGCCCCTTAACTGGGAGATCAACAACAGGATCAGGCTGAACATCCTTATCAAACGCAGGAGGACTATCCTCGACAGGATTTGAGATAGATTCAGGACCAACATTATAGTTATCAATAGGAAAAACTGGGTGATCTTCTTCATCGTCTATTACAACAGTCTCGACACGAATACCATCATTCGCAGGTGGTTTGACAACTTTACCTTTGGCCATGCTTCTAGTAAACCTACCCATCACTTTAGCTTTTAGCTTACTACTTGCTCGATTACATGTTTGATCCACATTATTCTTTGGTGTAACCGGTGACGAAGTTGTAGGCCTTCTCATGCATTTAGAGACCAGAGGAGTAACATGACTTCTTACCAGAGTAGCCACACGATCAATACAAGGGTTGGGGCTCATATGACCGGTAGGGTTTGACAGAGGTTTACGCAAAGGAGAGACTGAAGTTCGATTCGGCTCTTGATGCCGGATACATTCCTCGGGTTTGTCAAACTGACAATGGCAGAAGGATGAGAAACCATTAGACTCAACAAATTCATCCCATGACCGATTTAACTTCGACAGTTCCCTCTCAATTAACATTCAGACCAAGCCATGATGGAACAAGCTATGACTAACATGCTTCGGGCCCTTTTTAATTGCAGAGGACATTTTAAACAGACTTTGCACTAGATAGTAAGGTAGATTCAGTGGGAAACCAATAAAAACAGACATCAAGGGTAGATGGTAAACATAGGCTGAAGATAGGCGACCTTCACAGGTCACTTACCTGTGTATCAAGTCCAAGACCGGGCGCCATTCCTTTTTAAAGTATTTGCGCGCTACTCCAGTTCGGAATGATACCTCTTGACAGGGGATTTTCAGTAATTGCCGCCATTCAGTAATGTCCATTCACTTATATTTAAACCACCTCTCGCCTGTTAGTGATAGACCAGTGGCAAGCGCAACTGATCGCTCGTCCACTCGGAAACAGAGGTCACCTACTACAGCCTGAAAGTCGACCAAGGACACAACAAACACCCTCATGAATTTGAGGTTTGAATCCGAGAACTTACTGACAAACGACAGCCATCCGACAACCTCGACCTTTGCTAACCGCTCAGGGTTCGAATCCAACAATTTCATCTCACAAGGCTCGACTCTCACCACCGGCGCCATGACTGACTATTCATAGGCACGCAAAATCACCCAGACAAGGTACTAAAGCTCACAACACGACAGAGAACCAGAGAGTGAACACTCAGGGTGCAGACCTAGCAAAAACCCTAAGCAATGCAGCCCTAAACATTCATAAAATGACTTCACCATGAGCGAACACAGCCGAAAATCCTGAAAATTCAGCATGAAGGGAATGATAACACAAACATGAAGTTACAATGAGAAATGATGGAAAACAACTCCAAATCGAACTGATATTGCCATTATTTACCCCGAGCTATTGACGTAAGACCACTCATTGCACAGACTACAGGTGTTAACCGATCATGAAGCCACGACGTTGGTTACGTACTAACCATTGAATGCGATGGGAAAATTCGAGTACAAGCGCAATGATAGCAGATCAACCTTACAGCAGGTGGATCGACTTCGGAGGCGATGCCATGAGTCGAAACAATAGTAAGGATTAAAACCTTTGAACGTTGATGCTCAGACCTTAAGGTATAACAACATTACCTTTGAAGGTGGCAAATAAATTACATGGGGCACGTAGCATAACCATCATGTCAACTTCGACCCTTCGCATTCAATAATATAGGTGACAATACAAATCGAGATTAATATTCGTGCTTGGATCATGCAAGACTCAAAGGTTAAAATACAAGTGCTAGACAGAACGTGTCATAACCATGAAACCCAAAATCAAATCCTCATAGCATGGGGCACATTATAACAATCAGCCCTAAACATTAATAAAATGAGCAAATCTAATTCGGATGTCAAATGATAAACCTAGGATAAGACGCATTTGCCTAAATCATTAAGTATTTGATACTCTAGGTCTTATCTAATTTTCAATAAACCGATCACACATACCTATTATTTAATATTCGAACGACACCTATGATAACATGCTGAACCAAACTATAATCAATTATCCAAGTTCGCAACCTAAATAATGACTATGATAACAAAATCAGAGGGTAAAGATCAAGTGATAAACGTTTGGACAAGGTTTGAAGATTAGGTTTATGGAAAAAGGACATGAAGATCATTAATAATCCTCCCTTAATTGTTAATGTAAATCTATCCAAACTAATAACTCGATAATGGTGATTTTGTCAAATAACCTATATTTTGCAAAGGCTGCTTAAAAAACATTAAATTTCATTGATTCAGTAGCTCGCAGAATCTCATTGTTTCAGTAGTTGGTGATTCACTAGATTTGCTTTCGGAAATTCGAACATTTCATCAAGACAAAATAGGATTTTGTTTGATGAAATAATGTTTTTTAAGGCTGTTGAGCAAGGGCACAATAGATGGCGACAGACTGGGCGGAACAGTTATCTCTGCTTCTTAACCTGAAACCATTCAAACAAAGAAATTAAATCCTTCATATAAGCCATTATACAAACATCGATATTTTAACATCTTCAACAGGTCCAAGCATTTCACAGTTCTAAAAATTATCAGAAATTTACAGTTCTAATTATTTATTTGATAAAGATCGAGTTTTTAACAAAAGATCAGTCCAAAAGAGGTAAAACAATCAATGGCTTGGTTTTAAGAATAAAACCCCAATACCATAAGCATGGACCTGCTTCCAGCAGGCGTCTATAGCCTCGACAGGGTTGATTTAAAGCTTAAGGAATGCCAGTATCCCATCTGCTAGTTTAAAGATATACAATTCTGGTTGGGTTGAGTTGTCACCATCATTTTGTCCTTTTTTCTTTTTTTTGGTGTTTTTATTTTTTTTAGCATAATTCTGAAGGTCATGGTTCTGGCTTGGTAACCAGATAGCAACCATGTCAGTCACCAGTCTGCACCACAATAAATAAACCGGCTCGTGATGAGACCTTTTATCCCTCGGTGTTTTTCCAAGGGCCATTGTCTAGGCTTGGTCACCGGAAATGACAATGTTACTGAATGCAAACTTATGATCCTGAACAGACTGGCTCGTTATGAGACCCTCTATCCTTCAGATTAATCTTGAAGTATTCCAACCCAACCGTGGCCAGAATGTAATTATATATAATCTGCAATGAGGTTACCTTAGCAGATGGGGAGGCAGACCTTATTCTCTTTACGAGAAGGGATGGCGTAAAAGATTCAAAAGATAACCTTGCCAAATCCTGCCCTAACCCTTTTGGAAAAATATTTGCAAAGACTCATATTATTGATTAATATTAACATGATTCAAGAATTTCTGGTAAAATCTAGAGCAATGAAAAACTATTCCCTATTGTAGAAGTAAAATAGTGTGACAGTTTTCAGGACAGTAATATATTTGTGCATGATTTACAGATCAATTATAGAACTTGAAAGAAGTCATCAGTTTGAAGTTTGATAGATTGATCAGATTCAGAAATGAGAAAATAAAACAATAAATAAAAATGATAATATATCTAAAATAAACAAATCAAAAAAGAAACCGAAATAAGATCTACCAACCAAGCACACCACACACGGTATATACAAGATAATCCCTTGAGGAGGATCAGCAAAAATATTTCTTAATCAGGTGACCATTCACTGGAAGGTTGTCAATGTCACCCTCCAATGTCTGCAACCTGAAAGTGCTAGGACCAAGTTTTTCTGTAGTAATAAATGGTCCCAGCCAAAGGCATTGGAACTTCGTATGTTTTCCTTTGTATTCGTGCTCCTTGTCCCATTTCAGGACTAGGTCACCTACTTCCAAATCCCGACTGACTGATTTTCTGAGATCAAACCAACGATTTATGGTTTGTTGGTGTTTATCGAACTTTTTCCTAGCCGCAACTCTCTATCTTTCTCCAGTTTATGCAAGGTGTTAATTCGATGCTCCATGGCAGAAAATGGTGTCTCCTGCACTAACTGGGAGAGCTGTAAAGAGGGTAAAAATAAATGAGGAGGAAAAATAGCTTCCTTTTCGTATACCAGGAAAAAGGGAGAGTTTCCTATAGCAGCTTTGGGAGTCACTCTGTCAGCCCACAAGGCATTCGATAAGGCGTTATGCCAATTCCTGTGATGATTTACCACTGTACGTTTCAGAATCTTGATTAAATTTTTATTAGAAGATTTAGCTAACCCATTACCCTGGGGATAATAATTAGCTGAATACTTTAACTTTATACCCTTTTATGCATACTCAGTTAATTTAACAGAAGAAAAATAAGTTGCATTGTCAAAAATCAAAGATTCAGGAACACCGAATCTGGTGATAATAAAAGAATCAAGGAATGATATCACCTGTTCCGATTTAACTACTCGCAAGGGGATGGCTTCAAACCATCTAGTGAAATAATCTGTGGCTATCAAAATGTATTTATGCTACTGTGAAGAAACTGGTGTGATTGGGCCAACACTATCCAGACCCCATTGCTGAAATGGGACTTCGATAATAACCGGCTGGAGGGGTAACGCATCCTTCTTCAGCCCGCCTCCTGCTCTCTGACACTCTTGACACTTCTTGGAGAAATCATATGCATCTTTGAACAATGTAGGCCAGTAGTAACAAGATTTAAGTATCTTATGTGCAGTGGTTTCTCCGCCAAAGTGTCCTCTGGATGGTCCTGCATGTAGTTGAGATAACACATTATCAGCCTCATTTCTTTCTAGACAATGAAGGAGAACTCCTTCGAAATTATTTCTAAACAAAATATTATCAATCAGCTGATAAGGGGCAGATCTCAATCTCAAAGCCCTTTTATTACGTGGGTCTAAATGTTCAGGAGCATTCCGATGCAATAAAAAAAACTTAATATCATTATACCAAGAATTAGGAGGAGTGGAGATCGGAAAAACTTCCCTCTTGAACAAATAAGGTTCGCTAAAGAAGTGCAGATCAGATTCAGAACTGTCCGAAGATCCAGCTGCCAACTTACAGAGTCCTTGTCCCTTGACAATTTTTAGAGGCTTAATTTCCAGGTCGTATTCCTGAAGAGCTGTAACCCAATGGGCTCGCTTTTCACCCAGGTCCTTTTGTACCAAGAGATTTCTAACTGTGGAATATGGCACAATGACCTTGGTATGAGACTTCAACAAATAGGGCTAGAAATGTTTGACAGACTTAAAAACAGCGAATGCTTGTTTGTCCACTTCTGGGTACAGTTCTGCACCATTCAAACCATAACTCGTAAAAGCGATGGGAGCTTCATTATTTTTCTAATTTTTCTGTGTTAGAACGGCAACATATGAAGAATCAGAAGCAAACATGTACAAGATAAATGGCTTAGAAAAATCTGGGCTTTTTAAGGTGGGAGCTTCAACAATAGCTTTTAAGATGTCATGAAAAGATTGCTTCTCTTCCATAGACCATTTAAATTCAGCATCTTTCTTGATCATTTTCTGAAGCGGCCTAACAATTTCTGTGAACCCAGGAATAAATCTAGAAACAAAATTTATCTTCCCAAGAAACGACTGCATAGACTTCTTTGAGTGAGGCATTGAAATTTGTGATATAGCACGGGTACATTCTGGGTCAATATTGATGCCTTGTTTAGAAACAACAAAACCCAGTAACTTACCTTCCATAACTAAAAAGATATATTTCTTAGGATTTAGAGAAATCCCATACTTCCTGCAACGCTCAAAAACTCTCCTGAGATGAGTTAAATGATCAGTTCTATTTTTTGAAAAGACAGTAATATCATCAAGATAAATAACGACAAACTTACCGATCAGACCTCTGAATGCGATGTCCATTGCCCTCTGAAATGTTGCTCCGGCATTTATTAAACCAAATGGCATATTCCTATAGGCATAGGTTCCCCAAGGAGTCCTAAAGGTTGTTTTCAACTGGTCAGCTTTGGATACTAACACTTGGTTGTACCTTAAAAATCCATATAGAAGTGAAAACATTTCAGATCCAGAGACCTGTTGCAAGATTTTATCCATTGGAGGAACAAGATAATTGTCCTTGTCTGAAACCTTATTCAGGTTTTGGAAATCGACGCATAACCTGATATCACCATTTTTATTTCTGACGGGGACAAGATTTACCACCCACTGTGCATGCCGAACCGGGAAAATTATTCTGGCAGCAAGGAGTTTATTCAGCTCCTTCTTGACAGCCGGTTCTAGGCTAGGATGCATTTTCCTCAATTTCTGTTGAAAAGGTTTAGCCTCTGGTTTCATACGAATGACATGTTGCATTATATTGGGATCGAATATCTTAAGATCCTCATATGTCCATGCAAAAATGTTTTTAAAATAATTAAAGAGTCTTATGAAGGCTGTTTTTTCCTGGGGAGTACACATACTACCCAAATTTACACATTGAGGGTTGTGTTCAGTGCCTAGATTTACAATTTCATATTGCATAATGGAGCTGTTAGTTTTAGAGTTCCTTGCAGCTTTAAATTTATCTTTCAAGTCATAGAATTTCTCAAGTTTGATTACTGATCTGGGAAGAGTACTAACCTGATTGAGAGATTCCTGAATTGAACAAGGCTTATGAATTACCACAAAATTATATAGATCCTCATCATGAGTCATTTCGTCAATGACCGCATCTTTAAAAGTATCCTTCAAAGTTAGAAAATCGATCAACTGCTCGTCGTTGTCGAAGACTCTCCAATTTGTTATGTTGTCAGGTATAGAAGGTCTGAAAAGCAATTCAATCGAGAAAGAATTAGTAAGCAAACCTTCAGATGGAATTAACCTTGAAGCAACATTAGCTAAAAGATCAGCTTTCTGATTTAGATAACGAGGGATAGAACTTATGTTAAAGGCTTCAAATGCTAGTAATAGATTCCATACCTCCACCTGATAATTTCTCAGATAGCAAGCAATGCAATGTATAGTGTTACGTACCTATCTAACAATTATCTCAGAGTCTCCTAACACTACCAAAGCTTTGGCTCCCAGGCAATTGCTTTTTTCAGCCCTTGAATCAGAGCTTCGTATTCAGCCACGTTGTTGGTGCATTCGAATTTCAACCTGCAAGCTATGAAATACCTTTTCCCATAGGGGTCTATCAGCAAGCAACCCGCACCAGCCCCTTCTTTTGAATTAGATCCGTCAAAATATAAAGACCAAAGACCATTGTTCAGATCTAAATGTACCGCATTTGGGACTGGGATTTCATCTGGAACTTGCGAAAAATGGCAAATTTCAGACTGCTGTTTTGCATCCGGGACTGACGAAGTTTCAGCTTCAAGATCCCCAAAGAAAGAGTCTTCCATATAGTTGCCCATTATGGTATCGGTGAATAATACTGATTCATTCGAATCATCCAATTCGGTGATGGTATGCTTCATATAGCGTTCTCGATCAATTCTAATCTTGTTCGGGCGACCATTATGAGATATCCATAAGTGTTACCAGTCCGTAGCAAAATATCCCTTCAGTTTCTCAGACCAATCTCTGCTGAGAAATAGGCCATATGCTTCTGGGATATCCGCTACAATTATATCAATGATAAAATGGACTTGAGGATTCGAAGCTAACCTTATCAGCACCTCTTTCAACTTACCTATTACTTTTACGTTCGAACGGTCAAGCTGCACAATACTTGTATCGTAAGGCACAGGGATAGCATTAATTTTTTTACATACAGAGTATGGCATAACATTCTTAGAGGCCCCTAAGTCTATCATACAGTTGTGCACTTTACGATTGCATATTTCAAACGTAAGTAAAAAAGGCGGAGTTGAAGAATCAGATTTCTTGCCTATGGATGATGCATTGACTGAAGATTTTGTTGGGTTATCTTTGGTGTTAGCAGGGCTGTTTTGACTTGAAGGAGTTTTTCCAGTTTTACTTGGAGATACCCCTTGCATCATTTTATCTCTAATCACAGGTAACTTAAGGAGTTCATAGATAGAGATGTTGGCTCTGATTTTCTTTAAATATTCAATCAGATCATATTCTAAATCAAGAGAGGGTGCAGATTTACTACTTGCAGGTTGGGTTTTTGTTTGAGCAGCTGAACTATTATCTGTAGCAGTTGTAGAAGGTTCCCCTGAGGGCTGATATTTCTTGCTTCTAGTGTTATACTGATGCAGATTTACATTGACAACACCTACATCTTCATCATCAGTGAATTCTGAAGTATCCCAGAAGTGGCTAATAACTTGAGGAGGTTTATCTTCTGTGTCATTATCTTTGTCTTGGGTACCTTCAGAACTTTGTCTTGAAGATTGAGTTTCATTTTCAGCTGATGTTTCTAGGCCCGAAACTAATAACTTGAGGAAACTGTTAATTTCATCAACACTATTAGCTTCAGAGGGTGGGGTCTGTCTAGGAGCTGTATTCGGGAATGGCCTTCTGAAAGGTTGTCTAGGTGGTTCTTTATTAGGAGTTTTTTCAGAAGTACCTTTCTTTAAATCGATGATTTCATTAGATAGTTTTTTAATAACTCTTTGGAGGCTATCTAGGTCTAATGAATCCTGGCCTTTTTTCTCAGGCGTTGTGGTTTTAGAGGGACTCTCAGTCTTCTTACGAGAAGAAGATGCAGCATCTGTGTCTACTCTAGGATTTGCTTTTATGGCAGACATATCCTCCTCAACCTTAATTGCTTCTTCAAAGTTTTCAGCAAGGGTAAGTTTGGCCTTTTGTCTGACAAAAATGGCCATTGACACAGGCAAGGCTGAAGTGTAAAATTCTATAGTGACATCCTCAGCCGGTCTTGAAGCAGCAGGAATCCTGTTTCTTAGAGTTAGGAATCGCTGGTTAAGATCTTTGACCTTTTCCTTGGTTTCCATGTGGATTCTAGACAATTCTAGCACCAAGGCAGCTGGAGTCTTGTCGTCTCCAAACTTGTTCATGAAAGCAAGGTCGAATTCGTTCCATCTGGTAATGGAACCAGCCGTAAGCGAAAAATACCATGTCAAAGCTTTGACCTCAAATGTATAAGGGAAAATTCGACAGACTACATCTTCATGTTCAACATCCAAGAGCTGAACAGATAGCATAAACTTCTTGACATGGTCTTCTGCCGGCTCTTTTAGCTCGGGGTTGAAATTAGGCAACAATTTCTCAGGATGCTTGGGTAAAGGATGTTGATCACTTGGGATAGCAACTGCATCCTGAGCTAACCATGGAATATTAGCATTAGGGTTTGGGGGGTCTACACCTGCCATGTTTCTTGGAGTTGGAGGCGGCGAAGGCGGTGTTTGATGAATGAGGGGAGGTGAATGAGGTGGTGATGGTGGTTGACCAGCCCCTTCTGAAGCAAGTGGTCCTGAAGAAGATGAAGGCTAATTGGCGCCTATCAAAGGCTATTGTATCTGAAGATCAGGGAGGGAACCTAAAGTTGCTCCTGTTCTTCCGAAGCAGGTTCAAGACGATGAGTGCGGGGACGTGTGATCTGCGGGAGAGGTAGTTCAGTAGGTTGGCACCCGGTGAGATTCAAATATGCCCTTGTTAGGATACTACGAGATTCATTTATGGCTTGCTCGTACTGGTCACTTTCTTCAGGTAGGTGAATACCGGGAGAGTTGAACTGAGAGATAAGGTTTCGAACAGATTCATTTAGTGGGGCTTCACCCGATCGTGATGACCAGAGAGTACGCGGCTGTGATGATGACTGTATTTGAGGAGTGATAGGATGATTAATTTTGTTAACAGGATTGTTTTCATCAGCCATGTGTTTAAGCTGGCCCTCCTTCTAGCGCCATTGTTGACGGGCGTATGTGACTATGCATGCAACGGGGGAAGCCAACCCAGACCGGGATCCTTAAAGCAGGCTCCAAGATATTTGGGATGGTTGTTCCTGACAGGTTTAAAGGATCTGTTAGCCTGAAAGTCTAATTAAAGAAAATATAAAAGATAAAGATAACGCTACTGATTGTTAATCAGATCTATATCTATGATTACACGGGCTAATCAATGTGATTAATTACAAGAGGAATCTGTTAAATTAAGTCTACTTCAAACAGTTAATTTAAAATACAAGAATAAAAATAAACTCTTAACAGAGATAGATTATAAACATTTGTACATTAATTACAAGAAAATGATCAGAATGAAATACATATATAAAGACCTGATTCAAATAGATTTTTAAGTAAAATAATTCGCAGAAACAAAGAAATATATTAAACTAATCTAAGTCCTATCCTGATCAAGAGCGATGTAAATGTTTAAACTGAAATCGAATCTGCTAATGGGACTACTGCATTAAAAATCTTGAAAATATTCAAAATAAATTTAGAAATTAACAAGATCATACAATAGAAACAAATATCACCTATGTTATGATGTCAATCATCAAATTCACAACATGATATCCATTGACAAATCGAAATCAGCAAAGTCGATAATCATACATAATGTATTTCCAAAATCCTTTAAAGAGATTGTGACAAACATAAATAATATAGAAAAGGGATAACAAGACCAAGAGATACCGTAAACCATATACAAAGTAAAAATACTGTAAATATATATTAAGTATCACCAGTTCAAAATACAGTTGCTGCTGACAGGAAACTGTCACAAGTCACCGGTAGATCAAACAGTAGTCTTGTCTTCTCATTCCTAAAACTATCGACCTCCTATCCCAGATGCTATCTCTCCTTTAAATACATTAAATCTCCAAAAATAAACAGTTCTAAAAACTAGAGATAGCAGAATCGAAATCTTTAACTGATTTCCCTTAAAATGACAAGTGAAACATGTCATTTTTAACATACGCGGAAATGCCAAGAAATGGGAAAGATTCGATTCTTAACAGCGAATCAAAACATCAGAACATAGATCATGTAACAACACCTGGAAAGTAGCTCCTGTAAAATCGATTTATTCCCAATTATATAGGGATCGTCCAAGCAATAGGCGGTTATCAAAATCTGGGAAAGAAGATCCATTAGATTACCTGCGACACTGCGTACAAAAGAAATATAATTAAAACGCAATCAGACAGAGAATCAAATCAACTAAATAATAAATAAATTAACACAAACAAAATACCTGTAAGTAAAAACTTGATTATCAATCTATCAAAACTTCAAACCTGTAATCCAAAACAAGTGCATTTCAACCCATTATAAATTCACAGGTGCGTTAAACACCTGAATGTTAACGCCCTTTGCTGGATTCGACGACTGACCCTTAAACTACATTAATGTGATTTGAGCATTAAGCTCTCGTACCCTCTCTTCATTCCTATCGTTTTCATTCTACAACTTTAATACCCTTCTAATCAGCCTATTCTTATGCTTTTTAACATGCAGCAAAGACTTATTGTCTGCATCTAAATTCTCTTTCAACTTCAAATTCTCGGCCTCCACAACATCACGATGAGCCGACATCTCAATCACCCTACCTTCCATGTTGCGAATCTTATCCAACAAACGGGTAATGAACATTGGAGGAATCACATCCCCATATTGATACGAACTTGGAAAGTTTGTATCTACAGCCTGCCCCTTAACTGGGAGATCAACAACAGGATCAGGCTGAACATCCTTATCAAACACGGGAGGACTATCCTCGACAGGATTCGAGATAGATTCAGGACCAACATTATAGTTATCAACAGGAAAAACCAGGTAATCTTCTTCATCGTCTATTACAACAGTCTCGACACGAATACCATCATTCACAGGTGGTTTGACAACTTTACCTTTGGCCATGCTTCTACTAAAGCTACCCATCACTTTAGCTTTCGGCTTACTACTTGCCCGATTACATGTTTGATCCACATTATTCTTTGGTGTAACCGGTGACGAAGTTGTAGACCTTCTCATGCGTTTAGAGACCAGAGGAGTAACAGGACTTCTTACCGGAGTAGCCACACGATCAATACAAGGGTTGGGGCTCATACGACCGGTAGGGTTTGACAGAGGTTTACACAAAGGAGAGACTAAAGTTTGATTCGGCTCTTGATTCTGGATACATTCCTCGAGGTTGTCAAATTGACAGTGGCAGAAGGACGAGAAACCATTAGACTCAACAAATTCATCCCATGACCGATTTAACTTCGACAGTTCCCTCTCAATTAACATTCGGACCAAGCCATGATGGAACAAGCTATGACTAACATGCTTTGGGCCCTTTTTAATTACAGAGGACATTTTAAACAGACTTTTTACCAGATAGTAAGGTAGATTCAGTGGGAAACCAATAAAAACAGACATCAAGCGCAGATGGTAAACATAGGCTGAAGACAAGCGACCTTCACAGGTCACGTACCTGTGTATCAAGTCCAAGACCGGGCGCCATTCCTTTTTAAAGTATTTGCGCGCTACTCCAGTTCGGAATGATACCTCTTGACAGGGGATTTTCAGTAATTTCCGCCACTCAGTAATGTCCATTCGCTGATATTTAAACCACCTCTCGCCTGTTAGTGACAGACCAGTGGCAAGCGCAACTGATCGCTCATCCACTTAGAAATGGAGGTCACATACTACAGCCTAAAAGTCGACCAAGGACACAGCAAACAGCCTCGTGACTTCGGGGTTCGAATCCGAGAACTTACTAACAAACGAAAGCCATCTGACAGCCTCGACCTTTGCTAGCAGCTCAGGGTTTGAATATAGCAATTTCATCTCACAAGGCTCAACTCTCACCACCGACGCCATGACTGAATGTTCATAGGCACGCAAAATCACCCAGACAAGGTACTCGAGCTCACAACATGATAGAGAACCAGAGAGTGAACACTCAGGGTGCAGACCCAGCAAAAACCCTAAGCAATGCAGCCCTAAACATTCATAAAACGACTTCACCATGAGCGAACACAGCCGAAAATCCTGAAAATTTGGCATGAAGGGAATGATAACACAAACAGGCAGTTACAATGAGAAATGACGGCAAACAACTCCAAATCGAACTGATATTGCCATTATTTACCCCGAGCTATTGACGTAAGACCACTCATTGCACAGACTATAGGTGTTAACCGATCATGAAGCCACGATGTTGGTTACGTACTAACCATTGAATGTGATGGGCAGATTCGAGTACAAGTGCAATGATAGCAGATCAAACTTACAGCAAGTGGATCGACTTCAGAGGTGATGGCATGAGTCGAAACAATAGTAAGGATTAAAACCTTTGAACGTTGATGCTCAGACCTTAAGGTATAACAGCATTACCTTCTAAGGTGGCAATTAAATTACATGGGGCACGTAGCATAACCATCATGTCAACTTCGACCCTTCGCATTCGATAATATAGGTGACAATACAGATCGAGATTAATATTCGTGCTTGGATCATGCAAGACTCAAAGGTTAAAATACAAGCACTAGACAGAATGTGTCATAACCATGAAACCCAAAATCAAATCCTCATAGCATGGGGAACATTATAACAATCAGCCCTAAACATTAATAACATGAGCAAATATAATTCGTATGTCAAATGATAAACCTAGGATAAGACGCATATGCCTAAATCATTAAGCTTTTGATACTCTAGGTCTTATCTAATTTTCAATAAACCGATCACACATACCCATTATTTAATATTCGAACGACACCTATGATAACATGCCGAACCAAACTATAATCAATCATCCAAGTTCGCAACCTAAATAATGACTATGATAACAAAATCAGAGGGTAAAGATCAAGTGATAAACGTTTGGACAAGGTTTGAATTTTAGGTTTATGGAAAAAGGACATGAAGATCATTAATACTCCTCCCTTAATTGTTAATGTAAATCTATCCAAACTAATAACTCGATAATGGTGATTTTGTCAAATAACCTATAGTTTGCAAAGGCTGCTTAAAAAACATTAAATTTCATTGATTTAGTAGCTCGCAGAATCTCATTGTTTCAGTAGCTGGTGATTCACTAGATTTGCTTTTGGAAATTCGAACATTTCATCAAGACAAAATAGGATTTTGTTTGATGAAATAATGTTTTTTAAGGCTGTTGAGCAAGGGCACAACAGAGCTGTAATCTGAGCATATCCTTTAAATAATTTCCTGTAATATCCAGTATGACCAAGCGTAGTGCAAAGTTGCTTAACAGACTTCGGAGGTGGTAAGTTCACAATAATGGCTATCTTCACAGGATCCACCATCAATCCTTGCTTGCATACAATGTGACCTAGTATAATTCCAAAAGGTGCACAAAAGATACACTTCTTCAGGTTCAATGAAATCTGGTGTTGTCTACACTTGTCCAGCATAAGCCTTAAACTAGCTATATGATCTTTCAATAAACCAAAGATAGTCCAATCATCAAAGTATACTTCCAATAACTTATGAATAAATTCCTTAAATGCAGATATGACTACTCTGGAGAACATAGTAGGTGCATTCTTCAATCCAAAGGGCATAATAGTATACTGAAAAGATCCCATTTCTGTAGTGAAGGTTGTTTTATGTCGGTCCTCTGGGGAAATTCTGATCTGATGGTAACCTGAAAATCCATCAGTGAAAGAATACACTTCTTGACATCCGACATTGTCTAAAACTTCATCTGTAAAGGTAGTAGGAAAAATATCATGTAAATAGGCATCATTCAGCTTCCTCAGATCAACACAGATTCTGATTTCTCCCTTGGTCTTCTTTTCTTTTACCACCATAGGGCTGACCCATTCGGACTCTTCGATAGGCTCAATGATTCCTGCAGCGAGCATCTTATCTAGCTCCATCTTGAATTTTTATTTATACTTAGGGTTCAACCTATAAGGGCGCTGCTTCACAGGCTTCGCATCAGCTTTCAAAGGGATTTTTATCACTCCTATATCACCAAGGATACCTTTCATTTCTGAGAACTTCATCGGAAATAAGTCCTGATACTCATGGAGAAGTTTAGTCACTTTGCTTACCATTTATTTGTCCCAATAATCTCCAATGGTAGCGTACTTAGGCATTTCTTCTGATCCAATGTTTACTTTCCTTGTCTTCAAGGGCTGAGTCACTTCAGGTGATTCGACTGGTGGTCCATGTACTTCGCAATGTCCTTCTGACTCAGGAATATTAATGTTGTGAGGGTCATCGTCTTCATCAATGGTGAGGTTATAGAATTCTACTGCATTAGCTTCTTGTTCCTTCCAATTAGGTTGGTGGTTGGCTATTTCTCTATCATCAAACACCTTAGTATGGATCAGCCTAATAGTTGCGTCCAAAGCAGGGAAAACCTCATTAATAGAAATTGTGAGCACAAAACTATCAACAAGACTAAACCAACTTACAGTACCATGGTGAAGCTCCACCTTCGCATACCAGTTCTTTGCTATAGGTTCTAGAGTGTTTACAAACCTATGTACCCATTCTTCACAAGGTACATGCTTCCATGCTTCATAACACTGCTCTACATGTTCCTGAGGGCTAGTCTTACCATTAAATATTCTTCGTACGTCATGAGGCTGATCCATGAATCTCAGGTGAAGAAAATTTTGACAAGCTCTCCAATTATGAATATACTTTTTATGACCATTCCACCATCTGGAAGCTGTGGCTCTAAATACTGAATCTAGAGTCTCCATTTTCTGTGAATATGGTACTTGCTCTGAGAATTGTACAATAAAATCTTCTGGGTCTGTCAAGCCATCAAAAGTAGATAAGATTCTTGTCTATGAGCCAAGCCATCTAATAGACTTGGTAATTCTTGCACATCGATGTCCATGTAGCTCATAAAGTCGATTCTGCCAATTCTCTAAGCCTTCGTCTGAATCAGTCATGCAAGAACTGTCACATTGCCAATCCATTATACCTTCAGCAGTAGGGTTAACATAGTCTTATTCTTTAGCTGTGATGTTGTAAATATGATCCAAAACATCCTGATCTTCATCTCTGACTGGCTCTGTATACCTTTCTCCTTGAGAAGGGTCCAATGGTACTATGACTCTCAAGCCTTTTCCTTCAAAAGTCATCTGTCTATTCTTAAGGTTGATTACTGCATAATTGTCTATTTCCCATTCAATTCCTAGCAAGGATGGATAGGGGCTGCTATCATCAATTATTTCAATGACTTCAAAATATGCTAAGGTACTGACTCCATCAATATCCACTGGTACACTAGGGAATCTTCCCAAGGGCACAATCTTCTGTTGATTGGCTAATCTCAACTGTATAGGGGACCATTCAAGCATAGGTTTTGCCATTTGTTCCCATGTCTGCTTAGTTAGGACATTCACTTCTGAGCCCAGGTCTAAAATGATATCAGTCATGTCATAATCTCCTATCTGAGCATGCAATCTCATTTCTCTTCCAGTCCTTCTAACTCTATTAATAATTTTTCCTCTATCAGAGCTTCACTGAGGTTCGCAAGACGCAATAACTTTCTGTAACTCATTCAAAGCATTTTGATTTCTTAATAGCTTCATACAACTCTGTAAGAATGATGTCAGTGTACTTACTTGATCCGGCGAAGCTTCTTAGAACTATAACTGCTGTTGATGCTGTTGCGTAGTTGCTACTGATGTTCTCAGATCAGCAAAGTCTTTTTTAGCTTCCATAAATGTTCCTTTTTCTCTTACAACATCGAAGGCTATAATTTTCTCTGGGGTCTTGTGGACCCAAGCCTCGTCATGCTGTTTTCCCTTACTCTGCACCCGCGTCGTAGCTCCACTCCTTGTAACAACGTTAAGGGCTGGGATAGGTCTTTTCTCTACAACAATCATCTGAACATTCTGAGTAGGAGCGCCATTTCTTTCTTGTATCTTGGCTATCAACTGTGGGCATTGATCAATCACATGATCGACTGCTCTACAATATCGACATGTCGTAGTTGGGTTCTGACAGTCTCTAGCTACATGTCCTGCCTGATTACAGTTATAGAAAATAACCTGGCCTCATCCTCTTCCAGGCATACCACCATGACCACGACCTCTGAAATTACCTCAACTTGGTGTACTACTACAGTAACCATATCCATCATTTCCTTCTGCATCGGGTTGTACCCTATAAGCATCATAGGTTTGCTCTCTCATGAGGTCAAAGCTGCGACATTCATCTTCGTTGTGTCCAAATGACTTACAGAACTTACAGTAGGGATTCTTAGGTACTTGAACATATCTCTGCAACAGGTAGCAATCTTCAGGTCAATGCTAGCCAGTTGTTCTACAGATCTCACAATATAGGACATTAGGGTTAAACGGGCTCGGTGCACCAGTATTCAAATAATTCCTTAATGCAAGACACTGCTCTTTGTCATGACCTTCTGTCTTACATCGTGTACACCAAACCTCTTCTCGAATATATTTTCCTTTTTTCATGTCGCGAAGCTCCAAATCCATTTCTGCCAACTGCACTTGTATCTGGGCTATTCCAGAATTATCTCCAACAGGAGTTGTTTCAAGTTTCATAGCAATTTCCAACGCCTCTTGCTGATCAGCAACCTTCTGTTGCATAAGTGGAGTCTTGATATGAGGCAATAGTGCTGCAATGAACCATTTTTTATGTTGTTATGGTCCAATAGTGAAACTAAATTGATCCAACAAAACCTTGAACCTCTGATCAAAGTCCCAAACTAATTCACCTCGCTTCTGCTGAATTTCTTTCAGTTCAGTTATACACTGTGACTCTGATTTAGGCTTCTTGAATTCTTTGATCATTGTTTTTTTAATATCAGCCAAGGCATAGTTCTGAGTACTAGAAAATTTCATAAACCAGGTCAAATCTCAGTCTCTGAAAGAGGTGACCGGCTACACTCTTCTTGTATTTTGATCCATAATATTCTTAGCAGTCCAAACAGATTCGCATAAGAACCAAAACTGTTCTGGAT
>LPNX010956237.1:452162-462657 GCA_001517045.1 Pseudotsuga menziesii | reverse complement strand
TGAAATCCTTGGTATAACCAGCGTTCTCAGGAAGCTCCTCTCAAAAGGGAGTCAAGCACTAGGCAGTGTGAGCGGTTTTTGATTGGGATAACCCCTGGTTGGGAACTGTGTAGCACCGGCGATATAGCCAGGATTGTATTCATATCTGGGGGGATCTTTCGAGAGTTTCGGGCTTTGCTACCCTGCCCATACGGTCAATCCCACCCGCGACTGTCCGCCTGAGCGTTGATTATATTGAGGTGACCTTAGTGACCTTACCTAGGATATCGAGGGGGTACGTGTAGAGGTTATTCTGCATGTGTCTCGACCAGGTTGGGGTAGGACAGCACAGTCGCTATACGCGTTGAAGCTGAGGGCCACAATAATTGGTTTCGAACCTCTGCTTGTGGTGACAAGGGCCTCTCAAGCCTCTCCTAGGCGAGACATACCGGCCACATTCGGGAGCTCACTTATCCATCCCCTGTTTGCTTGCTTTTGGCTTTAGATTTTATAGTGATTGCTCTGTGCATGCTAGTTGGCCTAGGGTTGACGTAGATAGAGAGTCTTTGCTATTTTTTGAGTCATTGTGGATTCAGGTGCGGCCCCACGCCGTTCTCGTCGTTTAGCAGGACTTCCGCCTTCTACTGATCCTCCTCCTCTCGGAGAGGGACCTAGATAGTCCAGGTGGACTATATCACACATTGATTCACACACCATGGGAGACCATTCAGAGGACACATCTGATTCACTTCCTCCTCCCATTCATGTTGACGATGGGGATTTTACACCTACTTATGATCCTTCACCCGACCTAACTGAGTTAGGACCTGTGATTTCTGAGATAGGAGCCTCGTTTGATAGACATACTCATTCTAGGCCAGACCCCTCATTACAGCATTACCGGTATGGAACGCCGGAAGATGCCGAGACTCACTTTGAGCCTGCCAGCACTAGCTACGGTGGTTATGCTATGACTGGTTTTCCTATGCATGATTTGACATTTGAATTTGACCCTAACACTATGCTTGGGGGCATTCCCACACCTTACCTTGCGGAGAGGTTTGGGAGTACTAGCCATATTGCACCTTCCATCCCAGTGGTGGAAGCTACATCTCATATACCTCCTAGGTCTAGAGTTAGTGATCCCATAGCGATACCAGGTTCCAGAAGAGTGACGATAGGCACTAGCACATATCTTATTACAGAGATCCCTTCGTCCTTGCTTCCGAGTTCTTCGAATGCGAATCCTCCACCTCCCTCACGTGGTCCTTTGAGTCGGCACGTAGCTACGAGTCAAGTCCATACTACAATCTCTAGACCTATTGCGTCTCAAGCCTACATACCACCCGCGGGGTCGGGAGGTTATGTTCATGTTTCTAGAGGTCAGGTTGCTACTCCCTCGACATATATCCCTATTTCGGGCATGTATATTCCGACTTCCGGAATGTATATACCTTCCTATGGAGTGTCTCATGGGGCATCGCACGCGATGACCTATGCATCCCATCATGGGACGCAGTATGGACAGGTTTCTGCACCTTACGGAGGTGGGTATTCATAACCTGCCTATCCCCCTACTTATGGCTTTGTAGCTCCTTCTAGTCAAGGTCCAACTTATTATGGTACTTCGGCGCCACCCTATACGGGTCATACGAGAGGAGGTCACTATGGCCAAGGTCATGGTGGTAATCAATCCTATATGAACCAGGGAGCGGTCCAAAGACCTAATCATTCGAAGCTCCCTTTCCTCGCGACACTCAATTTACTTGACTTATCGAGACTTACGAACGATCCTGTAGCTCATGACCCGGCTTGGCCGGCTGTCCCTACCAAGCTTCCTTCGGATATACCTAAATTCGAAGGCAAACCAGGAGAGGATCCGAGTGAACACGTTAAGACATTCCACCTATGGTGCTCTTCCAATTCATTGCATCAGGACTCAGTCCGCTTGAGACTATTTCAACGCACCCTCACAGGGCCTGCGGCGAAATGGTATATAGAGTTACCTAGGGGTGCCTTTACTTTGTTCGATGATCTTGCGATGAATTTCCTTAATCACTTCCAACTACCAGTACGATATGATGTTGGTACTGAACTCTTGTCGACATTTCGGCAAGATAAAGCCACCCATATTTCTGATCATATTCAGGAGTGGCGTAGACAGAAGAGATTAATCAAAGCCTTTATATCGCCGGAATTCCTCCTTGAGTGGTTCCTCAAATCGTTATTGCCGTATATAGCGAAGGATGTTTCTACATCCAGAGTGCAGAATGAGGAACAAGCAATATTTAGGGCGCAGGAACTGGACTTGATCTATGCTCGGTCTGGTTTGTTATATGAGATTATACCCAATGCTCCTCGTTCGAGTTTTGATCCCAAGGTCAAGCCTGGACCACATGCCGATGGCATTGTGGGTTGTGCAAGTAAGAAACCTGCAGGTTTGGTTGCGAAACAAGTAGCTCAGTTGTCAACCAACCAACCCTCCTCGGGACAAGCTACGGCTTCGTCTCAACCTACCCAAATGGCGAATGTACATGCTATACAATCGTCGGACCAGAAGGGTAACCAGCAACCCGGACGGAATCGAAAGAAGGGTAAGAATAATAAGAAGGGTGGGAATAAGAATGAAAATGCCAATAATAATGACAAGAACAATAAAAATGCCGGGGGGGACAAGCAGAATAAACGTAAGGTTAATTTTCCTTGCAAGCTATGTAAGGAAGATCACCTCACTTACTTGTGCCCTAGGATGGATGAAGCTTCGAAGTTCATAGCACAGGGCCCAGCTATGTTAACAAACCCTTTACCGCATAACCAGAATATGAACTCGAAGTCCCAGGACCAATCTAGTGATGATGATCCACCTGAGACTAGTGGTCGTGGGTGCATTAATATGGTCCGTGCCGCAAAGGTTGTGACGCATGCGAAAGATTATACTTCATCGCAACCCAGCCCAGGCAAAGAACCTGATCCACCAGGAACTCCTTTGCGCATTCCGAAACCGGCTGACAAACCGGTGGATAAGCCTGTGGATAAACCTGAAGCTGCACCTCACATTCCTAAGGGGGTACTTAAGTGCTCAGGGCATAATCCAAATTCTCGAGCCACCCAGAACTATTCAGTTGTCGAGGACTTGGGTCATACTCCTTGTGCGATGTCTACATTGGAGGTGCTTCAGAGTTGTCCGTCGCAAAGGAAGGCTTTGCTTTCCGCTCTTGGTGTGAATGGTGATGATTCTTCCTCAATGGTCAAATTTGAAACCGCAGGACATCAGCCTCGCTTGCCCTATTATGTGTCCCTTTTGATACATGTGGAATGTCTTAATATGACCGTCAAGTGGACTGTGATTGACGAGGGTGCTGCTGCTTCTGTGATGTCTTTGTCTTGTTGGAAGGGTCTTGGTTCTCCTGAGTTGTCAAAGTCTACGACCATGTTAACTGCTTTTGATGGGAGATCGTTTAGGCCGCATGGTATTCTTCCTTCTCTTAAAGTCCGTTTGGGAGGGAAGACCGTTGCGATAGAGTTTGAGGTGGTTGATGCGCCCCTTGACTACAATCTCTTACTGGGAAGGAATTGGATGTATAGTATGAAAGCCGTTGCGTCTTCCATGTTTCATGTAGTATGCTTTCCTCATAATGGGAAGATTGTAACGATTGACCAAATGGCATTCAAAAATCTGCCTGTTACTGCATCGTCAGGAACTTCGGTTCCGAAAGTTGAACATTCCCAGCCGGCAACTGGGAGTGTGGGTGTAGGAATGTATCCTTCCCTTATGGGAACCTTTAGTTGTTCCGCACCTGTCCTCATGATAGGATCGAGTTTCGGTGGTGCTTCCACGTCTACGAGATCAGTGCCTTTTCACACATGTCATATGGGAGATCCTTGGATCCTTCCTTCACCGAGTCCTTCTAGTGAGTCCATCGAGACGAGTATGCCGTTGCCTGTAGTTATGATAGCTTACCAAGCTAATCTTGAGTCTGCTGCAGTGCCTTGTTCTTCCTCTTCACGGACGGAGGAGGAAGACCCCTATGTGCTGCCGGCATGGGCAGTACAGTCTTCTCATGCCCACGATTGTCTTGATATGGTTTTCCCTTCAGATGAAGCGATTATCGAGGCTATGTCGGGAGTTGAGCCACCATGGGAGGAACTTCATCATCGATCATATTTCCTTCCAGAGCTTGACCTTTTGGAGCATGAGAATTATAGGGAGATTCTTAGTCAGAAATTTGGTAGACCTATGGTTCCATTAAGCTCTCCTGGTCAGATGGCTGATGGAAACATGGAGAACATATCGTCGACCATTCCTATCAACATTTCTCGCAATCTTGGTACAATTGAGAATGTTTATATTGGGGCAGATTGTTCCCAAGATGAGATTCGTGAGTATACCGAGCTATTCAAGGAATTCCGCGATGTTTTTGCTTGGTCTTACGATGAGATGCCAGGGATTGACCCTCGAATTGTCGAACATGAGATTAAAACTTACCCCAATGCTAAACCTATTTGGCAACATTTACGCGCCGTGAATCCTAGAAAAGCACCCGCCATAAAGGAAGAGATAGAGAAACTATTGAAAGCGGGTTTCATCTATCCCGTTCCCTTGATGGAGTGGGTTTCAAATCCTGTTCCGGTAGATAAGAAGCAAGGAGCGATCCGTATATGCACTGATTTCCGTGATTTAAATCGTGCCTGTCCTAAGGATAACTTACCCACACCATTTATAGATCAGATTTTGGATGAGTGTGCGGGTAGCGAGGTGTTCTCCTTCATGGACGGATTTTCTGGATATAATCAGATTCAAATAAAACCCGAGGACCAACATAAGACCGCATTTATTTGTCCTTGGGGAACTTTTTCATATCGGAAGATGCCTTTCGGCCTTAAAACCGCCGAAGCTACGTTTCAGCGGGCGATGACCTTGATTTTCCACGATCTGAAGTCCATCATTGAAGTATTTTTGGATGACCTCGCTGCTCATTCTCACATGAGGATGCGTCATTCGTATCACTTGAGATTGGTTTTCGAAAGATGCCGGCATTATGCTGTTAGATTGAACCCTCATAAGTGCATATTTTGCATGAAGTTAGGTCGTTTGTTAGGATTCATCGTTTCCAAAGAGGGGATAAGAGTCGACCCTTTGAAGGTGGAGGCAATACTTCAGTTGTCTCCCCTGAGAAATATTCATCATCTTCAGTGTTTGCAAGGCATGGAAAACTTCCTACGAAGATTTGTAGTCAATTTCACCAATTTGACTAGAGGCTTTATGCGTCTCTTGAAGAAGGATACTCCCTTTGAATGGGATGAGCAAGCCCAGGAGTCCTTTGACGCACTTAAGTGAGCCCTAGCATCGGCCCCGATGATTAGTCCTCCGGATTATAGCCGTGATTTCATATTATATGTGGCCGTGTCTTTAGAGACGATTGGGATGGTATTGGTTCAGGAGGATGAGGAGCTCCAAGAGCATGTCATTTATTATCTGAGCGGAAACCTTATTGATGTAGAACTTCAATATTCTCATGTCGAGAAGCTTGCCTTAGCTACTGTACATGCGGTGCAGCGTTTGAGACATTATATTCCCCTTCGCCAAACCTTGGTTGTTGCCCATGTCAATCCATTTTAGTTTGTCCTCACACGAAGGATGATTGGGGGAAAATATAATAAGTGGATTATCATCCTGCAAGAGTTTGATCTCGAATTTGTTTCAGAAAAATCGAAGAAATCATTGATCTTTGCAGAGCTTATATCAGATTTTCCAAGTGAGGCTGAGGAGGCGGTATGTGAAGATACGTTCGTAGATGAACACATTTTCTTAATCTCAACGGCTGACCCATGGTACAGGGATATCATTGTATATCTACAAACACAGAGGATCCCTACTCACCTCTCACGAGATGAGCGATGTCGGTTACGTCATGTTTCCAAGAACTACCTCATAGTGGACAATACGTTGTACTGCCGTGGAGTAGATTCCCTTTTACGACGTTGTTTGACTCATGAGGAGGCTGAGGTAGTGCTTAATGATTTCCATGGAGGGGCGTGTGGCGGTCATTTATCAGGGCTTTCTACAGCTCAGAAGATTTTGAGAGCAGGATATTTCTGGCCATAAATCTTCAAGGATTGTATTGAAGCGGTCAAGAGGTGCCACCCTTGCCAGGTGTTTGCACGTAACATGCACTTGAAACCTGCCCCATTACACCCTATTATCACCGTCGGTCCCTTCACCAAGTGGGGGTTAGATTTTATGGATTGCAACCCAGCCTCGGCTGGGGGGCACCATCATATCATAGTAGCTGTCGATTACTTCACGAAATGGGCAGAGGCAATGCCTACTATAAAATCCGACGGTGAGACAGCCGCTCATTTTGTATTCAACCAAATTATTACTCGGTTCGGGATTCCGAGAGAGCTTGTCACTGACCATGGCTCGTACTTTCAGAACCGTATGGTGGAAGAGTTGGCATCCAAGCTAGGGTATAAGCAATAGCACTCCTCTTCTTACTATCCTCAAGCGAATGGACAGGTTTAAGCAGTGAATAAGTCACTTAAGTCCATTCTCCAACGAACCATCGCACAAAGCAAGACGAACTGGCATATCATGTTGTACCCTGATTTGTGGGCGTATCGAACCGCGGTTAAGACTGCCACTAGTTTTTCTCCATATCAGATTGTTCATGGAGTGGAGTCGATTTTGCTAGTTGAATGCGAAATTCCTTCGTTGAAGTTAGCCGTAGAACTCTTACTAGACACTTCACCTTTGGAGGAGCATTTGGTCCACCTTGAGCAACTCGATGAGCAGCGTAGAGATGCCTTGGTGGCTTTAGAAGTTAATAAGCATCGCGTAAAGGCCCAATACGATAAATCTGTCCACCCAAGAGTGTTTAGTGAGGGAGACTTGGTCCTTTTGTGGGATCAATCGAAAGAACCCTTGGGGGCAGGGAAGTTCAACCCTATGTGGCGTGGTCCTTACGTAGTCAAGCGTGTCTTAGAGAAGGGTGCCTACGAGTTAGTGGATTACGAGGGGACAGCCTTGCCGGAGCCTAGAAATGGGCTCTACCTTAAAAAATACTATGCATGATCTTTAGCCAAGGTTGTTTGTTGTATATTATTGTACAGCTTTTTTGCATAGTTAGGTCTTCTTTATCGTGATCGGGTTTGTGATTAGTTTCCATTTTTGTGGTAGATGTCAATGGAATCTTCCACCTTCATAGGATTCGCGGATGGTGCAAGCCATCACACTCAGCACTCAGCCTCAGCTGCTTGGGTGATCTATACTCCTATGGGTCAAGTACTATCTTCAGGAGGTGTATGTTTACGGCCATCTTCCAACAATATTGCTGAATATAGCGCCGTTATCGAGCTTCTGCAGGATGCCATTTCGCATGGTGTCCTCTCTCTTGAGGTACGTCTTGATTCAGAGTTAGTAGTGTCACAGCTCAATGGTTTGTACCATGTTAGAGATGCTACGTTATTAAGGAGATTCTTGCGAGTAAGATTGTTAGAACGGCAATTTGAGAGTATCACATATATACACATTCCTAGGAATTATAATCAAGTTGCTGATTCGTATGCTAACTACGTGTTAGATTGGCATTTGTCTTATTCATAATAATTAATCATAAACACATTTTTACACATGTAAATAAATAAGCCGGTCACAATAAAACTTTTTTATATATATACATCAAAATGTGGTGATACATAGTGTCATAATACAAAAATGGAGCTTTCACAGCTTCCATCATATACACGGTAGTACAAAAGAGATATGCTCCTAGATGTCTAGTCCTGTGGAGGAGGGGGGTTGTGATCATGATATGTCACTACATCTCTAGCCAGCCACCGGAACAAGCGCACCCATGCGCGTGGCACACCCACCACCTGTCGCTGCATAGCCTCTGGCAAGTCCTCGACTTGTGCCATAGGAACCCTGTGAGTCAATCGCACAAAGTTGGTATGAATGTTTTGGAGCGTTCGCTCTGCATCCACACCAGTGATGTCGTCTCCTCTTCCCCTCCGTCTGTGACATGGGAAGCCCTCTGGTCGCCATGGACCCACATCTGCACATGAAAGGTAGATGTCACTATGTATTGTCACCAAAAAACATGTCTTTTTGGTTTCATATAATCAAGAAAACACAAAAAAAAAATTCAAATTTAAAAAAAAAAAAAAGAGCGAGGGTTGAGATTCGTTACCTATGTCTCCGAATGCTGACCCTGGTGGTAATGGCATATCCGGATCACCCAGGAAATCTATCCCCCCATAGGGGTAGTCATCTATAGCGACGATCTGTCGTCGCCACCATGGGAAAAAGTCGGCTGGATAGGGGTTGGCCACCCTACCACCCCCCAGTCTGCGCATCGCGTCTGCCCAACGTCGTTGGGCCGGATCTCGAACCCCGTGGAGAGGAACATCCACTATAGGGCTCAATCCTGGAACCTGCTCGAAGAAGAACGTGCTCAGTATGCTGCTGAACCCGAAGTTCCAGATCTTACCTGCCTTACAGTCACTGAGCTGATGTTTCATATTGCCAGTAGTGTAGTACTCCAGTCATATACGGTCGGTACCATACACTCCACCGCATAGTACATCTGTGATCGAGAGGCCTGATGGAGTGATGCTATGCCTGCTATCCTACCCAGTGTCAGTAGAATGGCCTTTAGGCCCAATACCTGTATACCATTGATGGGAAATTGACTTCCCACCTTCTGCGTCTCTGGGTAGCAGTACACTGCTACATACTCATCGATAGTAAGGTCGTGAGCTGGCCCACCTCTGGAACGAAGGTTCACTACCTCCCCCCGTCTAGATAGACCTGTGATGAAATAGATATCCTCCACCTCAATGGTGAGTGACATACCGTCTATCCGAAAAGACTCTGAGTCTGGATCCCAGTAATCTACTAGCATCTGTAGCAGACCTGGTTTGGCCCTCAAGCCACCTAGGTACCAGAACTTATAGAGTCCACATGCACGCAATACTTGATGAGCCCTTACATCAGCCCCTACAACCTCTTATACCTCACCATGCTCGCGTTCTCGCCATTCAAGTACCATCCTGCATGAGAAATTGACCAAATGTCCATTAGATTTCTTTAAAATAACTTGCGCGGCGTCATACACAACTGTTTTGCAAACAGCCGCGTATGTACGTGGTTTCTAGCCCCTTTTCCGCGTATATACAGCCATGTACGTGGAAAAAGCTTCGATACCCGCGTGGGTCGTGGCGCTGATGTCAGTTTGGCCTTAACTGGCTCATTTGACCGTGAAAACTTGAAAAAATTGTATTGAAATGCAAGCTGGGAACACGAGTAAGTACCTGGAAGAAACGGTTCTGAATTCCGCCGGCTGAATCTCCTGGAATTCGCAGTTGAATATCAGAGCTCCAATGGGTAAAAGTTTCAAATGAATTCTATTTCTTACTATTTATAGAAAATTTTTGAAATATTTGAAATTTTTTACCCCCTTTTATATAGTTTTGACCATTTATAACCATTTTGGACCGTTTCTGACATAATTTGTGATGTAGATGACCGTTTTTAGTGCCGTTTGAGCCGTTGGATTGACCCGTTCGTACTCTTCACAGGTATAACGTCTATACTGGCATATAGGTTAGGTCCACCACCATTTTCATTTTGCATGACCTTATGACCATGACACCATAACCTTAGGTACGAACCCACTCTGTTATGTCGCGGAACCTTCTTGCTGCTATAGAAGTGGCATGATACGAGTGGTAGATCCTCACCTCACATGGGTACCCTAGTTAGCGCCTTATTTGCATTTGGTTCCCATGCCAATGTTTCTCCTTTTTAGGGTGTGGGAGTCCATTGTATAGTACCGCCATGACATTTAGCAAGAGCCTCATACTCCTCTTGATCTTATGCTGGCCTGTTTCCCCCCGGACTCCCCTTATGACAAGTTGTGAATGCATTATCATGAGCTTTGCCTGTCGTATTGAGCTTTATGACGGCTTCCCTGACATTGCGTTTCAGCCATATAGCCCGAGCTTATCTCATGTCTAGCCATGCAGAGCCATTTTATATATGCTTCGCAGCTTGATTTCCCTTTTTTACCGGGAGGGGATTTTCCCCCGAGTGTCGATATCCTACACATGTATCCTTGCATTGAGCATAGGTATGTTCCACTGCATGGAACTAGTTTGTTTTCCCTTATGACACTCGTCTCCTCCTAGTCTGTAACTATAAAGCTAGTTTATTCTTTTTTCAAGCTTTTCAAATAACTGAAAAGGACCAAAAAAATCAAAAAACCAAAAAGCCGGACAAGGAAAGATATTATCTTTGGCAGCTGTCGAGTCGTGTCGCCTTCGAACAGAGCACTGTATATCACATCCGTTGGTTGGGTTATAGTTTGACTTTAGGAGCTGTACTTGTTTATCTGAGTTTATCTCCACCGACTGGTTAAGCTTCCAGTCCCTATGGAGCCTCTATTGATGCCTCCTGCGTCATAGAGATGTCCTAGTTTGTACATCGAGTCTATGCTGCCTCTTTTCAGTCACC
>LPNX010956237.1:355867-442121 GCA_001517045.1 Pseudotsuga menziesii | reverse complement strand
TAATAAATGAAGGGTATATTGCATTGTGACATCCATCCATGGTACATTCCTTAATGACGTTGTCGCATTGCAACATTCATCGAGAGTTATGTTGGATTGAGACATTCCTCAATAGTGCATGTGTTGGTATCAGTACACGCAGATAATAAGTTACTCTTATCACACGTTAGGTATTAAAGTCGAAGACAATCTAATGGTAGAATGCTATTTTGAATATATATAGCTTCTCTTGCACTTAATGGGGCTCGAAATCGCAAAGGTGAAGGCATATGATGCACATGAGAGGAAGGGCCTCTCAGGAATTATGCACAGGACAACTACCCCCATCGCAATTGTAGTGAATATGTTGTGTAAACACACTGTCCGCAATGCTCTCCACGCATCAGCCCAAGATTAGATCAATGCTCTCCACGCATCAGACCAAGAAGCTTACATTAAATTTCCTTTTAGAATTTCAACCCAGGAAATAAGAAGACTTGCCTGCAACACTGATGGCGATCCCTTCGACGACACAATGAAAACACAGTACGAATATGAGCAATAAGCTATCTCCAATGGAGGTTTTCTTGACCAATGATGTCTGGGGCGGTGTTTGGAGGACCTTCCCATACATTACGTTAATCCATGGTTCGTTACAATGGGCATTTAATAAGCGTTATGTCGCATTGTGACGTTTATGATAGGTTATGTTACATTAGCAACATTCATCAAGGGTTATGTCACATTGTGATATTTGTCAAGGGTTATGTCACATTGTCATACTTGTCAAGGGTTATGTCGCATTGTGATGTTTATCAATGTTGACATTTCAGTGTGATGATATCGAGGGTTGTATTGCATTACAATTAAGCATTGGTTTGTTATAGTTGGCATTTAATAAGCTTTATGTCGCATTGTGACGTTTATCACGGGTTATGTTACATTAGTGACATTCATCAATTGATAAAACATTCATCAAGGGTTATGTGACATTGTGATATTTGTCAAGGGTTATGTGACATTGTCATACTTGTCAAGGGTTATGTCGCATTGTGATGTTTATCAATGTTGACGTTTCAGTGTGATGTTATCGAGGGTTGTATTGCATTACGATTAAGCCATGGTTTGTTACAGTTGGCATTTAATAAGCTTTATGTCGCATTGTGACGTTTATCATGGGTTATGTTACATTAGTGACATTCATCAATGGTTATGTCACATTGTGATATTTGTCAAGGGTTATCTCGCATTGTGATGTTTATCAAGGTTTACATTTCACTATGACGTTATCGAGGGTTATATCACATTACGACGTTAAGCCATGGTTCGTTACAGTGGGCGTTTAATAAGCGCTATGTCGCATTGTGACATTTATGAATGTTGACGTTTCACTATGATGTTATCGAGGGTTATATCGCATTACGATGTTAAGCCATGGTTTGTTACAGTGTCTGGTTGGTATATGTCAACACAACCAAAGATTTGACACATTAATAATGTGATAGCGGGTGTTTAATAAGCGTTATGTCGCATTGTGACGTTTATCACGGGTTATGCCACATTAGCGACATTCATCAAGGGTTTTGTCAAATTGTGTTATTTATCAAGGGTTATATCACATTGTGATGTTTATCAAGGTTTATGTTTCACTGTGATGTTATCGAGGGTTATATCACATTATGACGTTAAGCCATGGTTTGTTACAGTGGGCGTTTAATAAGCGTTATGTCACATTGTGACGTTTATCATGGGTTATGTTACATTAGCGACATTCATCAATGGTTATGTCACATTGTGATATTTGTCAAGGGTTATGTCGCATTTTGATGTTTATCAAGGTTGACGTTTCACTATGACGTTATCGAGGGTTATATCACATTACGACGTTAAGCCATGGTTCATTACAGTGGGCATTTAATAAGCGTTATGTCGCATTGTGACGTTTATGACAGGTTATGTTACATTAGCGACATTCATCAAGGGTTATGTCACATTGTGATATTTGTCAAGCGTTATGTCACATTGTCATACTTGTCAAGGGTTTTGTCGCATTGTGATGTTTATCAATGTTGACGTTTCAGTGTGATGTTATCGAGGGTTGTATCGCATTACGATTAAGCCATGGTTTGTTACAGTTGGTGTTTAATAAGCTTTATGTCACATTGTGACATTTATCACGGGTTATGTTACATTAGTGACATTCATCAAGGGTTATGTCACATTGTGATATTTGTGAAGGGTTATGTCGCATTGTGATGTTTATCAAGGTTTACATTTCACTATGATGTTATCGAGGGTTATATCACATTACGATGTTAAGCCATGGTTCGTTACAGTGGACGTTTAATAAGCGCTATGTCGTATTGTGACATTTATGAATGTTGACGTTTCACTATGATGTTATCGAGGGTTATATCGCATTACGATGTTAAGCCATGGTTTGTTACAGTGTCTGGTTGGTATATGTCAACACAACCAAAGATTTGACACATTAATAATGTGATAGTGGGCGTTTAATAAGCATTATGTCGCATTGTGACGTTTATCACGGGTTATGCCACATTAGCGACATTCATCAAGGGTTTTGTCAAATTGTGTTATTTATCAAGGGTTATATCACATTGTGATGTTTATCAAGGTTTACGTTTCACTGTGATGTTATCGAGGGTTATATCACATTACGATGTTAAGCCATGGTTTGTTACAGTGGGCGTTTAATAAGCGTTATGTTGCATTGTGACGTTTATCATGGGTTATGTTACATTAGTGACATTCATCAATGGTTATGTCACATTGTGATATTGTTCAAGGGTTATGTCGCATTTTGATGTTTATCAAGGTTGACGTTTCACTATGACGTTATCGAGGGTTATATCACATTACGACGTTAAGCCATGGTTCGTTACAGTGGGCATTTAATAAGCGTTATGTTGCATTGTGACGTTTATGACAGGTTATGTTACATTAGTGACATTCATCAAGGGTTATGTCACATTGTCATACTTGTCAAGGGTTTTGTCGCATTGTGATGTTTATCAATGTTGACATTTCAGTGTGATGTTATCGAGGGTTGTATCGCATTACGATTAAGCCATGGTTTGTTACAGTTGGTGTTTAATAAGCTTTATGTCGCATTATGACATTTATCACGGGTTATGTTACATTAGCGACATTCATCAAGGGTTATGTCACATTGTGATATTTGTCAAGGGTTATGTCGCATTGTGATGTTTATCAAGGTTTACATTTCACTATGATGTTATCGAGGGTTATATCACATTACGACGTTAAGCCATGGTTCGTTACAGTGGGCGTTTAATAAGCACTATGTCGCATTGTGACATTTATGAATGTTGACGTTTCACTATGATGTTATCGAGGGTTATATCGCATTACGATGTTAAGCCATGGTTTGTTACAGTGTCTGGTTGGTATATGTCAACACAACCAAAGATTTGACACATTAATAATGTGATAGTGGGCGTTTAATAAGCGTTATGTCGCATTGTGACGTTTATCACGGGTTATGCCACATTAGCGACATTCATCAAGGGTTTTGTCAAATTGTGTTATTTATCAAGGGTTATATCACATTGTGATGTTTATCAAGGTTTACGTTTCACTGTGATGTTATCGAGGGTTATATCACATTACGATGTTAAGCCATGGTTTGTTATAGTGGGTGTTTAATAAGCGTTATGTCACATTGTGATGTTTATCATGGGTTATGTTACATTAGCGACATTCATCAATGGTTATGTCACATTGTGATATTTGTCAAGGGTTATGTCACATTTTGATGTTTATCAAGGTTGACGTTTCACTATGAAGTTATCGAGGGTTATATCACATTACGATGTTAAGCCATGGTTCGTTACAGTGGGCGTTTAATAAGCGTTATGTCGCATTGTGACGTTTATGACAGATTATGTTACATTAGCGACATTCATCAAGGGTTATGTCACATTGTGATATTTGTCAAGGGTTATGTCACATTGTCATACTTGTCAAGGGTTTTGTCGCATTGTGATGTTTATCAATGTTGACGTTTCAGTGTGATGTTATTGAGGGTTGTATCGCATTACGATTAAGCCATGATTTGTTACAGTTGGTGTTTAATAAGCTTTATGTCGCATTGTGACATTTATCACGGGTTATGTTACATTAGCGACATTCATCAAGGGTTATGCACATTGTGATATTTGTGAAGGGTTATGTCGCATTGTGATGTTTATCAAGGTTTACGTTTCACTATGACGTTATCGAGGGTTATATCATATTACGACGTTAAGCCATCGTTTGTTACTGTGGGCATTTAATAAGCGTTATGTCGCATTGTCATGTTTATCAAAATGTCAAATTGTGATATTTATCGAGGGTTATGTCACATTGTGATGTTTATCAAGGTTTACGTGTCACTGTGATGTTATATCACATTACAACGTTAAGCCATGGTTTGTTACAGTGGGTGTTTAATAAGCGTTATGTCGCATTGTGATGTTTATCAAGGTTTACGTGTCACTGTGATGTTATATCACATTACAACGTTAAGCCATGGTTTGTTACAGTGGGTGTTTAATAAGCGTTATGTCGCATTGTGACGTTTATCACGGGTTATGTTACATTAGCGAAATTCATCAAGGGTTATGTGGCATTGTGATATTTGTCAAGGGTTATGTCCCATTGTGATGTTTATGAAGGTTTACGTTTCACTATGACGTTATCGAGGGTTATATCAAATTACGACGTTAAGCCATGGTTCGTTATAGTGGGCATTTAATAAGCGTTATGTCGCATTGTGACGTTTATGACAGGTTATGTTACATTACCAACATTCATCAAGGGTTATGTCACATTGTGATATTTGTCAAGGGTTATGTCACATTGTCATACTTGTCAAGGGTTATGTCGCATTGTGATGTTTATCAATGTTGACGTTTCAGTGTGATGTTATCGAGGGTTGTATCACATTACGATTAAGCCATGGTTTGTTACAGTTGGCATTTAATAAGCTTTATGTCGCATTGTGACGTTTATCATGGGTTATGTTACATTAGTGACATTCATCAATGGTTATGTCACATTGTGATATTTGTCAAGGGTTATGTCGCATTGTGATGTTTATCAAGGTTTACGTTTCACTATGACGTTATCGAGGGTTATATCACATTACGACGTTAAGCCATGGTTCGTTACAGTGGGCGTTTAATAAGCACTATGTTGCATTATGACTTTTATGATAGGTTATGTTACATTAGCAACATTCATCAAGGGTTATGTCACATTGTGATATTTGTCAAGGGTTATGTCACATTGTCATACTTGTAAAGGGTTATGTCGCATTGTGATGTTTATCAATGTTGAAGTTTTAGTGTGATTTTATCAAGGGTTGTATCACATTATGATTAAGCCATGGTTTGTTATAGTTGGTTTTTAATAAGCTTTATATCGCATTCTGACGTTTATCATGGGTTATGTTACATTAGCGACATTCATCAAGGGTTATGCACATTGTGATATTTGTGACGGGTTATGTTGCATTGTGATGTTTATCAAGGTTTACGTTTCACTATGACGTTATCGAGGGTTATATCACATTATGACGTTAAGCCATCGTTTATTACAGTGGGTGTTTAATAAGCGTTATGTCGCATTATGACATATATCAAAATGTCAAATTGTGATATTTATCAAGGGTTATGTCCCATTGTGATGTTTATCAATCCTCATTAGCTTCATCATGGTCATCATCATCATCCTCATCATCATCACCGTCATCATCCTCATCCTCATCCTCATCATTATCATCGTCAACCTCATCACCATCATCACCCTCATCCTCATCATCATCATCATGGTCATCATCATCATCATCATCATCATGACCCTCATCTTCCTTCTTCATCAGCTTCATCATGGTCATCATCATCATCGTCAACCTCATCATCATTATCACCCTCCTCCTCCTCCTCATCATCATTACCCTCATCCTCATCATCATCATCATCATCACCCTCATTCGCATCAACTTCATCATGGGCATCATCCTCATCATCACCCTCATTCTCCTCCTCCTCATCATCACCCTCATCCTCATCATCATCATCATCATCATCATCATCATGGTCATCATCATCATCATCACCCTCATCCTCATGGTCATCATCATCATCATTATGGTCATCATCACCATCCTCATCCTCATCATCATCACCCTCATCCTCATGGTCATCATCATGGTCATCATCATCATCATCATCATCATATTCATCATCCTCTTGATCATCACCATCATTGTTCATCGTCATCTTAAACATCACCCTCATCCTCATCATCATCATCATCGTCATCATCATCATCACCCTCATTCGCATCAACTTCATCATGGGCATCATCCTCATCATCACCCTCATTCTCCTCCTCCTCATCATCACCCTCATCCTCATGGTCATCATCATGGTCATCATCATCATCACCCTCATCCTCATCATCATCATCATATTCATCATCCTCCTCATCATCACCATCATTGTTCATCATCATCTTCATCATCACTCTCGTCCTCATCATCATCATCACCCTCATCCTCATCATCATCAACCTCGATGCTCATCAGCATCATTCATCACCCTCATCCTCACCATCATCATCATCTTCATTGACACTCTCATCCTCCTCCTCATCATCATATTCATCATCCTCCTCATATTCACCATCATCCTCATCATCATCATCACCCTCATCCTCATCATCATCAACCTCGATCCTCATCATCACCATTCATCACCTCATCCTCACCATCATCATCATTTTCATTGACACCCTCATCCTCATCATCATCACCATCCTCATCCTCATCATCATCATCATCATAATCCTCACCCTCATCCTCCTCCTCCTCCTCATCACCCTCAACCTCATCATCATCATCATGGTCATCATCATCACCCTCATCCTCATCATCATCATCATCATAATCCTCACCCTCATCCTCCTCCTCCTCCTCATCACCCTCAACCTCATCATCATCATCATGGTCATCACCATCATCATCATCATCATGGTCATCATCATCACCCTCATCCTCATCATCATCATCATAGCCATCATCATCCTCATCATCACCATCATTGTTCACCATCATCGTCATCATCACCCTCATCCTCCTCATTGTCACCCTCATCCTCATCATCATCAACCTCGATCCTCATCATCATCATTCATCTCCCTCATCCTCACCATCATCATCATCTTCATCGACACCACCATCCTCCTCCTCCTCCTCCTCATCATCATCATAATCTTCACCCTCATCCTCCTCCTCATCATCATTACCCTCATCATCATAGTCATCATCCTCCTCATCATCACCCTCATCCTCATCATCATCATCATGGTCATCATCATCATCACCCTCATCCTCATCATCATCATCATATTCATCATCCTCCTCATCATCACCATCATTGTTCACCATCATCTTCATCGTTCACCATCATCTTCATCGTCACCATCATATTCATCATCCTCCTCATCATCACCATCATTGTTCACCATCATCTTCATCGTCACCATCATAAATAATACTTTTTCCAATAATTATTTATATTTATTATTATATATTTGAATAATTAAATAAACATTATTATTGTCATTAATATTTTCTAGATATGTCCATGGGCTCACCCGTTACTAGCAACAACCACATTAAATTAATAATGTGTTTGAATACGCTGATAGGCGTAAATTTAGGCACATACTTTTTATATTAATGTTTTTCCCTATATTATGTGCTTAAATTTATGCCTATCGGCGTATTCAGACACATTATTAATTTAATGTGGTTGTTGCTAGTTTTATTTTCTTGGAAATGGAAGAATTTAGGGTTTTTGAAGAAATGGACACAAATGGAAATTTGCAGGGGAACATGGAGTTGGCGGTGAGTGGTAACAATGTTGCATTTGATTGGTGAGATGACAAGGAAGGCTTGTATGCAGATGGAATGGTGCTAGGTTGGGAAATGGAGGTTGGTTGTGGAGGGTGTTAGAAGGGTGTTAATGGTGAGTATAAGAGCGAGCGAAGTGGAGCCGAGAGGATGATATCGTGGGAGCAGTCACAAGCGATGCAGTGATGATGGAGGTGTAGAGTTGTGTGATGCATGGGAATGATTAGAATGCAATGTTGTGGAGAATGTAGAGCACGAGGTGGAGATAATCCGTGAGGAGGGTGTGGAGTATCCACGTTAGGGAGGAAGGTGTCAGGGAAAGCATGGTGGAGCATGAGCAGGGAGAACTCGGGCTGTTGGATAGTCGCGGAAGAATGGAGAGAAGAACAGTGGAGCTTGAAGGGAAACGATGGGAAGGGGAATGAATTAGTGGGGAAACGATGGCACTGAGTAGGACATTGGGTGAGGAGTGCATGCATTGGATGGAGGGGAGGAGAGAAGAAACAATGCGATGGTAGGCGGTGTGGATTGTTGAAGGGATGTGAAGAATAACATTTGGAGAAGAGTTTGGGGTGTGGGAAACATGGGAAGTGGGGTATATGAGAAGAAGCTGGGATGTTGGATGCGTAGGTGGAGCTGAGGTGAGTGCAAGAAAGCATGATCAAGATGTAAGGGAGGATGCAAGTCGTAGGAGCGCAGGTGAGTGGAAGGCGGAAGGAGAAATGGGGGATGCTGATAGTGATGGAGAGTGGGTGATGAGTGGATAGGAAGTGAAGATATGTGGTGAAAGTAAATGGAAACGTGGAGAAAAGCCTGGGAAGATGAACGTCCAAAAGATGAGAGCTTGAGCAAGCCAACTCTCTGATACCACTTGTAAGGATAAAACCTTACATGTTGGAATATGAGTTTAATAAATATATTTTGATAAATGAATTGATGATAAAATACAAGGATAATATCCGATTATATATGGTTGATAAACATAGGGACATGTATTTTGATTTAGTAGACATGTCACACCATATAACTTACCTAATTGATTGTTTAACCTAAATAGTAATTAAATTGCTAAGTAATATATATTAAGGCATATCACAGGTTTACAGATTGAAGGAAGAAGATGGAGGCAAGAAGCGGTACAAGGCTAGACTTGTTGTAAAGGGGTTTGCACAAAATAAAGGCATAGATTTGGATGAAATATTTTCTCATGTTGTTAAAATGACTTCAATTAGGACTATTTTAAGTCACCTAAAAATATTTGGTTGTCCTGTATACATGCACATTCCCAAGGATAAAATATCAAAGATAGACTCTTCAGGAAAGGAGGGATTGTTTGTAAAATATAGTGAGAAATCAAAAGCTTATCGAAACTATATCCCAGGATATCATCAAATTGAACTAAGTAGAGATGTTACTTTTAACGAAGATACAACTTTCAGAAAATGAAGAAAAGACAAGGAAGATGAAGAGGAGCATGAAACTCCCAGAGCTACAAAAGGATCTAAACCAGTCAGAAATGAAGAGGAAGAACATATGCGTGAGGATCATGACATAACATAACCTTAGATACCTGAAGAATTCCCAGTGAAATGATCTCACACAAAAGAGGGATTTCCTGGGCTTGAGAAATAATTGAGTAATCAAAACGTCATGGTGGCCCAGAAGGAACCATCAGAGAAAGAAAGAAGCCAAAACCATACCCTAGTTACGTGGATTTAATGTGTGATATTGTTGATAAAGAACCAACATGTTTTGAAGAAGAAATAGAGCACAAGGAATGGGTAGATGCCATGGTCGAGGAATATCAATCCATTATAAAGAACGATGTATGGGAAATAATACCAACACCAAATAACAAGTTAGTGGCATCCTCAAAATGGATTTATAAGACAAATAATTCAACAGATGGCAGTATAGATAAGTACAAGGCAAGATTCGTAGCTCGCAGATTCTTCCCTAAGGAAGGAATCGACTATGAGGAGACCTTTGCACTAGTAGCTAGGTACACCTCAATTAGAACCATTCTTTCCTTAGCATCCAAAATGAAGTGGAAGTTACACTAGATGGGTGTAAAGACAAACTTCCTAAATGGATTGATAGAAGAAGAAGTATATATCAAACAAACTCAAGGTTTTGAGATAGATAATCATAAAACTCATATATGCAAACTCAAGAAGGCATTTTATGGGTTAAAGTAAGAACATAGAGCATGGTATGGAAGAATTGATGGATTCCTGATGAGCTTGGGCTTTACCAAGAGTAAAGTAGATTCCAACCTATACTATAAAGTTGAGGGTGATGGACTTATGATATTACTACTATCTGTTGATGATTTATTCTTGAAAGGTGAAGATAATCCCATCAATGAATGTAAGAAGAAGCTCACTGCAGAATTTGATATGATAGAACTTGGAATGATGCACTACTTTCTAGGTCTTGAAGTATGGTAGTATCCAGACAAGATTTTCCTATACCAAGGAAAATATATGGTAGAAATCCTAAAGAGATTTGGGATGATGGATTACAAGGATATGACTACTCTGATCGGACAACAATTTTGAAGCTATTAAATGATGACTCTTCAGAAACAGTAGATGCCACCTTATATAGAAAAAATATTGGTGCTCTAATGTACTTAACCAATACAAGGCTGGGTATATGTTTTGATGTAAACACTCCAAGTCAATATATGGTGAATCCTAGACATATTCACCTAGTAGGACAAAAACATGTGATGAGGAACCTAAAGGGGACTTTATACTATGGTCTCGGATATGCATCGAATGGCAAGATCAGATTAGATGGATTTATAGATTCAGATTGGGCAGGAAGTGCCGAATATAGAAAGAGCACTTCAGGGTGTTGATTTAGTTTGGGATCAAGCATGATCTCATGGTTTAATAGAAATCTGTCCAGTATTGCACTTAGCACGATAGAAGATGATTACGTTGCAACATGATCAACTCGTAACAAAGTAGTATGGCTTTGCAAGATGTTGACAGGATTATTTGATGCAGAGATAGATGTGACTGATATCCATTGCGATAATCAAAGTTGTATTAAGATGACAGAAAACCCTGTGTTTCATGATAAAGAAAAACATATCGAAGTTAGATATCATTACATCTGGGATATGGTACATAAAGGAGCTATAAATCTCAACTATGTTTCTACTAAGGAACAAGTGGCAAATGTGTTGACTAAGCCTCTATCTCATGTAAAGTTTGAATACTTTCGAGACAAGATTGGCGTAGTCCGAAAGTACCTCCCTCGAAAGAGGGAGTGAAGAATATGGTAGAAGGTTGCAGTGGTGTGGTAGCTCAACCTAGGGCACAGTAATTCTGGCTAGGATTGTTGGTTCGAAAGGGTTATCAAGTCAGACGAGGCTTGTTGATCCTTGGGGGATTAGTATGTCTGGCTAAGACTGTTTAGCCCAGAAGGTTTATTAATCCAAGCAAGGCTTGCTAGTCCCTAGGAAGATCCATTTGTTTGACTAGGCTTGTTGAATCGAAAGGGTTAGTAAGTTAGACAAAGTGCCTAGATGGATCTACTAGAGAACCCACCGAGGTACTGCTCTAAGATGGTTAGTGGGAAAGAGGTAGTATCAGTCTTACTATATTGATGTGGTAGGTTTAGTATTTTCCATACTGATGTTGTTGTGATGTTGATGAGACAATTTCAATATTTCTATACTCATGATGATGATGTTCCAACATCTCTATGTTGATAATGCAGATGATGATCCAGTATTTACACACTGATGTTGCAGATGATAATTCAATACTTACATACTAGTGTTGTAGATGATGATGTAGTATTTACACATTGATGTTGCAGATGATAATGATGAGTAAGAAGAAGATTAAATATTCACATACTTATACAGTAACATACTGATGATGAATATGCATGGTGGTTTTCCAAAGCTTCCTATGACATATAGAGAATCACCAGTCAGATGTACATTTGTGGTAGTGGTTGCTACCTTAGTTGAATACCTTCCTAGTTAAGAGGGAGTGTTAAAGTATTGTAACTTTAGAAGATATTATACTTGTACTATTTGTATTCCTTCTTTAGGAGATGTATTTGATGTGATTGGCCATGTAAGAGTCATTGAAAGAATCAATGTAAACCTCTATATGCAATTCCGGTCAATAGTACCCATGTGTCACTATAATAATTATTAATTTGGTTTCTTACTAGACAAGTCAACGCTCTTAGTTAGACAAGTCGGCCCTGCTAAGTTTTAGGTCAATTTAAGAGTCAAATATAAATAGGGAGGCACCCCCTTCATTTGCACACACTTCACTCAAGCAAATTTGCAAGAGAGAGAATGAAAAGTGTTCCAGAAAGAAAGAGGAGAAGCTGTCTTGGGGTTTTACACTATTCTAGTTGAGTTTTATACTGAAGAATTTTTGTGGGGTTTTATCCCTTATGGTTTCCCCAAGGAAAATATTTGTGTTCTTTGTGTTACTATGTTTATTGTTCTTTTAGTGATCTGACTATTGTAAATTGTTTTAGAATATCATCTAAGCAATTAAGAAAACTTAACAATTGAGACATCAGGTAAAGTGTTGACCATGGAGAGCAGGGGAAGAAAAAGGGGCAGAGGAAGGATCCCATGTAATCGTAGCAAGCATAGAAAGAGAAGATTCGAGTCAAGGATGGGACATATAGAGTGCTGGAATTGTGGTAAGAGAGGACATCTAAAGAAAGACTGCATAGATCCAAAGAAGAAAGGAGATGGGAAACATGATACTACTCAGGAAGAAAATGTAGCGGGTGATGTGTTACCAGATGTTTTGATTCTTGCATTAGATAATACTAGTGATTACTGGGTAGTAGATTCGGTGGATTCATGTCATGCTATGCCCCATAGGAAATTATTTCATGATTACGTTCCAGGTGATTTTGGACATGTTTTATGTTTTATTGGGGGGGTGGGGGATCCGCTAAGTCCAAGGTTTAAAGCATAGTCCAGAAGTACAACAATAGTGGAGTTGTTGTGATCAGTCTCCAAGTGGGAGAATGGTTGGTTATGTATCCTGATCTTTCAGATTCAGAGATGTTATTATTCAACTGTGTTTGTACCCTAGTTTTACTATACACTCGTCCTAGTAGGGGGGTGTGGGGGTGAAGAGCCTAAAATAAAATTTTGGGATGTTTGTTGGTCAAGAGTTTATGAGCCCATGGTATTGGGTGACCCATGGTATTTTCCAATGCTAATTACCCTATAAAAGGAAAGCATTGTAATATGACTATGTATTGTATTGTATTGTATCATTGTAAGACAATCTCCGTGATTGTGTGAGAGAGACTATGAGAGAGTGAAGAGGAAGTGCAGAAAGGTTGACGCAGCTTGTATCCCTTCATGTTTTGGATGGTATAATAATAAAGGACCAGCAATTTCTATGTGTATGTATCCCATATTGGGTGAACCGCCTTATATATGTGTCTCTCTTGTAATGTGTTTAATATTTGCATCTTGTTTAATTGTTTAATAGTTATTTCTATGCGATCTTTTTTTTCTAACAATTGGTATCAGAGTCTGATAATTGGTATCCTATTTTTCTATGCGGTCCAGATAATTGAAGGGTGTGAGGATTCTTGGTGTCAAGGAAGTTGAGTTCTCCATTTTGCAGTTGTAGGAGCAACACAATTATCCTTAATTCTTCATAAAACTTGCATAAAACTCTCAATTTGAAGATAAACCAGATATGTGGAGCTCTGATACCATGTAAAATTATCAATTCGACAATATCTTCAAGGCATATCGAATATTAATATGATACACAAATGAAGGATGATGAATTACAATGTTAGAACTGATAAACATGCATAGTGAAATTAACCATAGAAATAACACTCAAATGAAAACAATAGATAGACACAATATTCATTAGTTTGTGTATGAAAAAATCATCATACAAAGAAGGAAATTTAAATTACCCAAGGAGGATTCAAATCCCTGGTTCTTGATGACTCTAGACATGACTAGCATAGGAAAAATCACCATTAAAGGCACACTAGTGCGACTCCATACAACTGAAACAATTAATAATCAATTAACATACCCTTGGAAGGTGTGCATGGGTTCCTTTATCCTAAAATCATTAAAAGTAGGTGCTTGGATAACTGAGAGTGAACTAAATGTGGCCCATCAGAGCACGACTCAACATTAATTATATATGGTAAACTGAATGTGAGACTCCCATAACTCAGTGTGGTATCCAAGATATATAGGTTTTGGTCTCTAGAGCTCCTAAACTCATGCACGAGGGAACATCAAGTGACTGGTGGTCCCCAGATAACATCTGCATGCACTAATGAAAGTGATAATATTATCCTAAGCTAGGAAAGTGATAAAATAAATATGGTGGGCAAGGGATGATTATAACAATACTAACATATCTGTCCTATGTGAATGATTTATTCTATTCACTGGTCTCTTGTAGATTTGAAACTATCGATTTGTTGACCTCCTTCCCAATGGTTCTATTCTTGGTTCAACCATTCTGATAATTTTTTTTATTGCTACTAAATATATAGACATTGTTTGGAAGTATTAAATTTTGTTTAGTGACCATACGAAAACATATTTATCAAGGGATCCCCATTTGCATTGAAAATTATAGCTTTTGATCCTAAATACTAGTTTGATGGTACATTAGAATTTTTCTTCCAAAAGAAAAGAAAATTCTCCGAGGGATAAAATTTGGCATCGTTTTTAGGGATTGAGTGTCTTATTCATCCCAAATATCATCGACTCTATTCATACCTAATTTATAATGGAAAACAAAAATTCTGGCACAAGGTTGGCTGCTCATTTTTCCTGGCGACTCTGTTGTGAGAAGGTGAATTCACTAGGAAATTTTGGCTTCCACAAGATACCCCAAAATGAATCTAGGCCTTGAGCATCCTAAGATTATCTCAATTCCAGAAAATATCCTTCAGAGAAGAAAGGAGAAAGATGAATCAGGTACTGTTCTGTTAGAAAAATATTTTCTTTACCAAAATAAGGAGTTATAATCATTGAGGATATTGTTTGAGCAGTCTCCATTTAGGTCAAAATATGAGTTAGACTTAAATCAAATAGTATTTAATGAAAAATATTATAGTCGACCATTGAATATGCTTCTTTGAAAAGTTTACCGTCTACCCACAACATAAACTTAAACAAAAAGAACAATTCATAGAGGGCTTAAAATTCACAAACCCTTTATCATTCCTTGATCTACAAGCCCCTTGTTCTTCATCTCTTTCATGTAGTCATTTCATTTTGGGTGTATATACTTTTGTAAAAGGAATTCCCACTAGTTATGTTCATATTGTTCCTAAAGTTCCATCCACATTCCCTCCACCTCCAAGAGCCATGGCTAATATATTTCCCCCTCTTACTCTTCCTGCCCAGTTACATGACCTACCCAAAAATTATGCTCAATGTATTATGACCTATGATGGGGAGGGAGGAGTTAAAACATAAGATTAATGATTTTATATACCTAGAAGAATTTAATGACAAGGATGTGAAAATGAGACTGTTTGCACAAAGATTTTATGGACAATTCAAAAATTGGTTTCAGGATATTCCAACAAGGAATATAAATAATTTTAATGAATTTGAATAATCTTTCCTTGGGATATGGGAATACAAGAAAACCCTTTCAAATCTTAATACAATATAATAATTTGGAGAAGAACAATACTAAATCAGTACAAGAGTTTTCAGCAAGATTTATGAAGGTGTATAGCTCAACCTCAACTCAGATTAAGCCTCTTGTTGGAGCTTCCCAACTCCATTATGATGAATATTTTGATAATAATTTTGATCTAAATTTAAGAGAAAGAAGATCTGCATAGTTTCCTGAAATGTTGAAGGATGTTATAGAAGTGGAAGCAAATTTAATGGCATCTATAAAGATGAAGTACAAGGTTGAGGCTGAAAAGAAGAAGGTTAAGGAGGGAATCCATCCTTCTACTTTGCAATAAGTATATGCAAATTTTAATTTGACTATGAGGACTATGGAAAGAATTACAGACAAAATTTCATTGGAAAATAGATCTACTTCTAGAGAACAACTAGAGCCCCAAATAAGAAATCCAAATTTGATAAGGCCTCCAGTTCCACAAATTAGACAAAGAGAGTAAATATATCTAATAAATCAGGGTGATCAGTAGCTCAGACCCCCCTTTCCAAAGAATTTTGTTGCTGAGGAAGATGTAGAACAACCTGAAGACTAAATTCATCTTTTTGATAATTTTGAACCCAAATTTTATTTGACAAAGGAAGAGTATGAAAAATAGTTTCAAGAACAAGATTATGATATACTATCCAAGGAGTCAAATAAATATCAAATAGGTTATCAAAATGTGGTCCTTGATTTTTAAATCAACGCAACCTCAGAAGTATAAATTTTGTTGTAAACCCAAGTAAATCTCCAGTTGTTCATCCCACAACAAGTCACTAAAAGAAAGAAGTTCCCAATAAATATGATCCAAAGGTATATTCCCCTAAAAAGGTTCCAGAGGGGAAAAATTATGCTCATGTGAAAGAAATAGAAAAACCTCAGTTTGCTTTTTGTAACGTCCCCATACCCCATAATGCAGATAAATTAAAAAAAAAATCTTCAAGAACCATTGTTATCCTTTAGAAACATGGGGAATGGAAGTTAACACACTCTTCAACATTCAATATCGGGCTTATAAATCCCCTTAATAGTTGTTCCTCCCTTGACATATCTATTATGTGACCAGAAAACCTCTTCTGCACTAAACCTGTCATTTCCGCCTTACGCCTTCCACCATGTGGAACTTGTAAATAGAAACACAGAACACGATGGAAACATTAACCTTCCTCCTTTCTGCCTTTCACCCAAAACTCAAAATTTGGGACTCAAAACCGGACAGAACATTAACCTTCCACCCTTCCACCTAGAACTCAAAATTTGGAACTCAAAACACGACGGAAACATTAACTTCTACCTTTTTTCCTTTCCCCCTTCTACCTGGAACTCGGAATTCGAAAACTCAAAACATGATAGAAACATCAACCTCCTACCTTTCTTCCTTTCCTCCTTTCTCCTGGAACTTGGAAGTCAGAAAATCAAACATGATGGATTCCTTCGAACCTCTTTCCGCCTTGCACCCAAAACCCAAAAATTGGAAACTCAACTTTCAAACTTACCCTTTTTTTTGTACTTTTGACTTCCGCTTTCCAACCTCAGATTTCAAAAATTGGAAATCTAACTTTTTCCCTAGAAATTTTAGTTCTTTCTCTACTCCCCCATTCTGCCTTCCACAGGAGGATCCCGAGAATTAGAAAACCAACATTCTACCCCATTTCAACTTCTCTTTTCCGATTTCCACCTTTCTCCTTCCCCAGGTATATTTCAAGGGGAGTAAATGCTAAGTCAAATTCATTCTAACTCTGTAACAAGATTCTAGCCTCCATGAAATTAGGAAAAATGCATTCAAACATACAAGGCATAAAGAAATGCAAATGCAGGGACATTCATTCAATAGTAACCTCTACTTTAACTCATTCATAAGAATTCAACATAATAATTTCATTCATAATAAAATACATTGCATAAATAACAAAACAAAGAATACTTATCTTGAATGATGAAGTTGTCCCGCAACTAGATATGTCGTTTCAACATTCCACCCGACCATAGTCTAGTGTGTTCATTAATCTCTCAACACCACTGCCACCCCTGAGTGGGCATGATTTCCATAAGGAACTAGGGAACAAGAGTCTCACACATAACCAACACACATCAAAACAAAATCAAATAAACCTATGGTTGGGTTTCTTAGGCTGATAAGGAAATGAATCACATATGGTCAATGCTCACCACAACTTATCCAAACCAGCCAACAGTTGGGTTTATCAGGCTTCTAAGGAAATGGAAAGGTAGAATTGCTAATCTAGTGAGCTCAACCACAGAACTATGGACACCTACACTAGATCTATCCATCTTGGAATTCCACAATACCTACACACCCAACACATGGAAGCATCCCCTTCTCTGCTCCATAGTCGCTTGGGCTATGCCTTCCCTTCCAGTGCTCTTCAGGGTGTGCATAAAGGATTTTCCATCCCCTCTTGATCTGTCTATGAGGTTCCTCTCTTCACTAGGTTTAGCAACCAATTATGGGCCACTTCCACTCCTAAGTATTTCAGACAAAAACAAGGATTCACATCGCAAAAACCCACAAGGAAACAAAACAACACAAGATTCACTAGAAACATGTAGCAGCACTCTCCTCAAACCCAAAACGCTCTGTGACTCTGGCTGATGAACAATGCATAATCGTGAATGAATAATAATGAATCCTCGGGATGAAAGATTAACCGAAATGTTCAGCGAGATCGGGGATGATGGAATGAGCACACATCCCCATGATTTCTTGCTTCATAAGAAAGAAATCGACTTCCCAGACTGTAGACTTGCAGGTTTACTCATCCACACAATTAGACTTCCATGCCTTGCATTTCCCAAGGCATTAACTGCCTCAACCAACTTCTGGAAGAAATGAATGATTGAGGACATAGGAAAAAAAGGTAGCTAAGGGTTCATGGGTTCCCCCATTGACATATGATCTCACCCTATTGGTTCAAGAGTTTGTCTAACTCCCCTCCCTATTCCTTGTGAAATCATGCCCCCATCTCCTTCACATTGCAATCCCATAGCTAGTTGTGGTATTTTATTAAATTGTGTATTTACATGATAATTCAAAATGTATTGTGCATGACCAGCAGAAGAAGATATCAACCTTGATCACCTATACATAAAACACCAATCAATGGAAGGGCCCTATCCTTGAGCTCCTTACCATGATTTACATACAATATATACATCATGTACAATTTCAATACCATGGGGTCAAAACTGGGGTGTTACATTCTCCTCCCCCTTCAATAATAAATTGAACAAAAATGGACATGCCAATCGCATGGCATCCTCTAGCTCCCACGAAGCCTCTTCAGGACCATAGTGTTCCCACTGCACCTTCACCTATCAAACAACTTGATTCTGGAGCATTGTGACTTTCCAATCGAGGATGCGCAATGGATCGATTTGGAACTCTCCCTCGGGTTCCACCTGAATCACATCGCAATAAATCACGTGGCTAGAATCATGTACATATTTCTTAAGCAAAGAAACATGAAAAACATTATGAGCCCTAGTGCTCGCAGGAAATGCAATTCTATATTCAATTGGCCCTATTCTTTCAAGCACTTCAAATGACCCACAGTATCTAGGTGACATATTGGCACAACTTCCAAACTTCAAGGAACTCTTCCTTTCCCTCACTCTAAGGTAAACATGATCCCCAACATTGAACTCTCTATGCACTCTATTCATGTCTACATATATTTTCTGTCTGTCTTGGGCTTCTTTTAGGTTCTTCCTAATATTTGTAACCTCTTGCTCCATTTCCTTGAACAATTCTGGACCAAGCACGATCTTGTTCACTGGATTATCCCAAGTCACTCATGTCCTACACCTTTTCCCACACAAGGCTTTATATGGACTCATCCCCAAGGATGATTTTTGTCCCTTATTATAGGAAAATTATATCAAGTGTAAATAATCTTTCCACTTGGATGGTTTTTCCATCACATACATGCGAAGCATGTCTTCAAGCACATGGTTCACTCTCTCTATCTTTCCATCAGTATGAGTATGATAGTTAGTTCTGAAGTTCAACTTGGTACCCAAATATGAAGACCTAACCTTCCAAAACTTGGAAGTAAACTTGGGATCCCTGTCAAAGACTATTGCCTTAGGAAATCCATGCAATCTGAAAATATCTTTCATGAATATTTTTGTAATGGCACCAGTCTTATATGTGGACTTAACCAATATAAAATGTGCTACATTTTTCAACTTGTCCACCACAACTAGGATGGAATCATGTAGAATCCAAGTCGTTGCCAATCTTGTAATAAAATCAATGGAAACAACTTCCCATTTCCATTATGGAGCTGGCAAAGGTTGCAACAAACCTGCTAGATGTTGATGCTCAACCTTCACCTGCTGACATTTCATGCACTTAGATATATACTCAACAATGTCCTTTTTCATTCCTGGCCATAAATACTGCTTTCCAGTTGTAGAAATTGTTTTCTAATATCCTGGGTGTCCAGTATATGGAACTTGATGGATTCATCCATAACAACTCTCCTTAAATCTGCTACATTTGGAATATAAATTCTATTATCATAAGTAAAAAGTCCATCTTATTCCAAATTATATCCCTCATACTTATTTTCAAGTCTTTGCTAGTGCATATTGTCCTTTACTTGCACATACATTTCGTCCTTAGCAGGATGATCAACAATCTGCTGTCTCAAATCTAACTGGTAAATACTGAGAGATGCCACATGCACTTCATGTACATTCCTGCTAAGTGCATCAACCACTTTATTTTATTTTCCTTTTATGTGTTTGATTTCAAAATCAAACTCACACAAAAATCCAGCCAGCTAGCTTTCCTAGCATTTAAAGTTGGCTGATCAAACAAGTATTTCATACCAAAATGATCTGTCCTTAGCTCAAATTTCTTGCCCATTAAGTAATGCCTCCACATCTTGAGAGTGTGTACTATGGCTGCAAGTTATAAATCATGAGTGGCATTTTTCTTCTCATGATCCTTCAATTTTCATGACTCATAGCATACCACATGATTTCCTTGCATAAGAACTCCTCCAAGTCCTTGACTGCATGCATCAATACACACCACAAAATATTTTTCTGGGTTCGCAATTTTCAAAACTGGTGCACTTATGAGAATATTCTTCAACTGCTGGAGGATTTCTTCACACCTTGGTGCCAATTCAAACTTTATCCCCTTCTTTTGCTAAGAACTGATTGAATGTGAAACCTTGGAGAATCCTTCAATGAACCTCTTGTAGTATCCTGCAAGTCCCATAAAATACCTCACATCTGTCACATTTCTTGGGGTTGGCCAATTCATAATGGCTTCAATCTTCTCAGGGTCTACAGATATTCCCTAAATTGAGATAATGTGACCCAAATAATGAATTTTATCTTTATAGAAGTCACATTTTCTCAACTTTGCATACAATTTATGCTCACTGATAAATTGCAATATTAATCTCAAATGTTCTTCATGTTCTTCCTCATTCTTAGAATAAATAAGAATGTCATACAAGAAGACACGAACAAACTTGTCTAGATACATGCTAAAAAGACTATTCATGAGACAAATAAATGTAGTTGGTGCATTTGTGAGACCAAATGGTACCACCACAAACTCATAGTGTTCATACCTTGTTCTAAGGGTTGTCTTATGAATATATTCATCCTTGATTCTTACCTGATGGTATCCAGATCTCAAGTAAATATTGGAAAATACCTTTGCTCCTCTCATTTGATCAAAGAGGTCATAAATTCAAGGTAAAGGGTATTTATTCTTCACAATGACTTTGTTCAACTGTCTATAATCAATACACAACCTGAGTGTACCATCTTTATTTTTCACAAACAACACTGGTGCTCCCCAAGGGGACACACATGGTTTGATATACTTCTTCTCCAACAGCTCTTGCAGCCACATCTTCAGCTCTAGCAATTCTGGTGTACTCATCCTATAGGGTGTCTTGGAAACTGGTGCTACTCTTGGTACAAGGTCAATTGTAAAATCAATGTCCCTCTTTAGAGAAATTCCTGGAATATTATCAGGAAAGACATCCAAAATTTCCTACAATACATGAAAGTCCTCCAGCCTAAGAGTTTCATTATGTGCTGCCTCCAAAACATGGGATGCATACAATTGGAAACCTTTCTTACACAAATTCTTCAGCTATATTGCTGAAATATGAATGACATAAATCACCTTTGGAATGCCTCTTACAACCCCTGGATTTCCTTCTTCATCCATGCATTCAAAAGTCTTATTGTAGCAATCAAGATTTACTCCGTGAGCTTCTAACCAATCCACTCCAGTGAGAATATCATAGAAACCAAGTGGCAGAATGTTCAAGTTTGCATAAGTAACTTACCCATCCATATCTAATGGTCATTTCTCTACCACTTCACTAACTTTTCTCTTGGTTTCAGTGGCTAGCTGAACTAACCGTGATTTTCTATGCTTTATCTTCTTAAAAGCACAAATCTTAACAACTCTAGGAGTAATATAACTGTGAGTATATCTAGGGTCAATCAAAACAAAAACATATTGCTCAAAAATATTACCTGCAACTTCAACCACAGTTGACTAATAATCTGCCGGGCAGTCCTCTAGCACTGCATAAATTCTAGGGACAGTCCTTACCACTTGACCCATAGTTTTTTCTTTTTAAATGTTGTAAGCTTTACTCACATTCCCATTCTAATGTGGATAGTTCTTGTGGAGATGGGGTCCTCCACATCCCCAACATTGGAGTGGTTCTCTAATCTCCTTTGGATCTTTTGGCCTGTCTCCCATCACTCTAGCTAGCTCAGTCACGACTTGTGATGGCTGCCTCTGCTTATTTCAGAACTGAGAAGGTTTGAAACCTTTCTTCCTCTGATCAAACTTTTCATTCTTCTTATCCTTCCATGCCTTATGGGTATCATGTTTTCCTTTGTTCTGATCATAGAAATATGTGTCCTTTCTTATAGCCTCTTCTAGAGTTCGAGGTTCATCAAACTCAATCCTGTCTTTGTATGACTGAGGTATTCCACTCAGGAAATGATGAATTTTCACTTTATCATCTTTGATATACCGGACATACCTTAACAACTCTTCCATGGTCAGCTGCCCCAATATTAGCTCATGCAATTCTTTAATCTTATCATCATAGTACCTATCAGAGAGGTACTTTTACCTGAAATATTTCTGGAACTGCTTCCACATGATCTTCCTTTCATTGATCTTATTCACTTTCTTGAAGTGCTCCCACCATATGGACACTCTTCCAATCAAATTGAAGATGGCTACCCTAGCCTTCATATTCCCAGAGTAGCTTGGATTCAGCTTCTTGATTGTTCTTTACCTCACCATCAAATGCAGGAGGCTTAGCCTTCTTGAATTCATCACGTGAGTTGGTTTGGTAGCGCCTCTTTTTCTTATTATTATGAGAAGAATAACTTGAACCCCCAGTGGATCCTTCAGATTCAGATGATCCACTAGAAGACCTTTTCCTTCTTCTAGAACAACTCCTACTTCCTTCTGGATTTACTACCCGATGATCAGAGTTCATCCACCTCTGGATTTCTGTCAAACTCTGCAGCATGGATGCATTCAGCTGATTCTGCTCTTCCTGAGCTTTAATCATTATCTCATTATCTTCTCTATATCTTTGCATCTCCACCCTTAGGCTTCTCATGGTGGCTGCAAAATATGGCAGGGTCTCTTGACATCTCCTTCCCTTAGACTTTGTCTCAGCATTTCCAACTCAGAAGTTTTCCCCCATAGCATCTGCTTCATTCCCATAGGGATCATGTGCATCACTCATGCTATAGGTTCTCATGGCTAAGCCAAAAATCCACTTTTCCAAACTGCACTATGACTTTGCAAAATGTGTTAATAAACATCATTGTTAGTTGCATAAATAAATCAGAATTTAAATACACTGCAAGCTACAATGTTTCAACCAATAGCTCTGAAAGCTATTCTCTTGGCCCATCCAGGACCAATGTTGTAATGATTAGCTCTGATACCATAATGTATTGTATTACAATGTTGGTATCATAGGGTAAATTTTCCTCTTTTAAATGTTCAACTTGGACCTTTTAGGCCGAGTGCTGCAACCAGCAGCTCTGATACCACAATGTAACATCCCCATACTCCATAATGCGGATAAATTAAAAACTTTGCTTCAAGAACCATTGTTCTCCTTTCAAAACATAGGGAATAAACATTGACACACTATTCAATATTCAACCTCGAGATTGGAAACCCCGTAATAATCGTTCCACCCTTGAAAGATCTATTATGTGACCAGAAAACCTCTTACGCACTGAACCTGTCATTTCCTCCTTCCACCCCGTGAAACATGGAAATCGAAACACAGAACACAATAGAAACATTAACCTTCTGCCATTCTACCTTTCCTCCCTCTGCCCAGAACTCAGGATTCAGGACTCAAAACCCGATGGAACATTAACCTTCGACCATTTTACCTTTCTGCCTTCTACTTGGAACTCGGAAGTCAAAACTCAAAACACGACGTAAACATTAACTTTCTACCTTTGTGCCTTCCGCCCGAAACTCAGAAGTCAAAAACTAAAAACACGACAGAAACATCAACCTTTATCCTTTCCTCCTTTCTGCCTTCCACCTAGAACTCGGAAGTCAGAAAATCAAACACGACGGAGTCCTTTGAACCTATTTCTACCTTTCTGCCCAGAACCCGGAAATCGAAAACTTGACTTTCGACCTTAGCCTTTTTTCTATACTTCCAACTTTCGCTTTTCGACCTCGGACTTCAGAAATTGGAAAGCTACCTTTTTCCCTATAACTTTTGGTTCTTTCTGTTATACCAAAATACTATCACCACCATGTGATAAGACCTTTGACTTACATGTTTACCCTTAATCCCAACACTTGGAGAGGAAACCCATGTTGATTGTTAATCTTTCATGAAAATACTCAGCACCATGCTTTCCTTGTTATCCATGAGTGGTACCTTGCTTTCACTGCCTCTATCTTGTTTACCATAAGTGGTGCCACTGCTTATAGCCTTTGGTTTATAAGCATTTTTAACCTGAACCGCTCTATCATAAGAGGCAAAAGGCGGTACCCTTGGTAAAATGAGAAAAAAGAGAGGTTTCTTGAGGCTTCTAGATCATGAGCCTCATGTCCTCTCTTATCCCTAACATTGTGGATCGGTTGATCTTGAGATCCCCCATCATAGGATCTTAGAGGCCACCTCATCCACAAATCTCTCAACCATTCCTATCCATTGAGCCTTATAAATACAAGATCATGTCCATGGTTGAGGGCAGAACTATAGATGTATTGTTATGCTATTGGATTGAAGACTTGGCCCAAGCCATTGGAGAACATAGAGAGAAAAGTTGGAGCTTATGGGGATGAAGTGTTGGTTTCATGGAGATGCATGTCAACACTAAGGATTAATTGGTTGTAAACTTCTCCCTTCATCTTAATGCAAAGCTGATTTCCGTCCCACATTACTGTTGTTGCTTGATTTCACATGTAAATGTTGTTGGATTCCTTAGTCACTGACATGGATGAATAGATTATGTTCTAGTAGCTTTGATGTGTTTGCATGTTTAATCTGATTGTAGGTACACAGGTTTACTGTCGAAGCGGCATTCCAGGTATCTACAATATCCAGGGAGGGTCTTCATCCTTTGTCGTTCATTTGTTCTAGATCTAAACCATTCAGACCAGAGGAACAGATTATGTCCGCAGAAGGTGAAATATTCCTTCTTATGCTTTCTCCGCTCCCACCTTCCACCTTCTGCAAGCGTATCTCGGGAATCGAAAAACCAACATTCTTCCATGTTTCCACTTCTATTTTCTGATTTCCACTTTTCGCCTTCCCCAGGAGGATTTCAAGGGGCTGAAACGCTAAGTCAGGTGCATTATGACTCTCTAACAGGATTCTAGCCTCCATTAACTTACAAAAGATGCATTGAAACATACAAGGCATAAACAAATGCAAATGCAGGCACATTAATTCAACAACAATGTCTACTTTAACTCATTCATAAGAATTCAACATAATCATTTAATTCATAAGAAAATACATTGCAAAAATAACACAATAGAGATTACTTATCTAGAATGATGAAGCTATCTCGAAACTAGCTATGTTGCTGCAATGTTCCACCCAACCATATGCCAGTGTGTTCATTAATCTCTCAACACCACTGCCACCCACCCCCAAGCTGGGCATGATTTCCACAATGAACTAGGGAACAATAGGCTCACACATAGCCATCACACATCAAAACACAGTCAAACCAACATACAGTTGGGTTTCTCAGGATGCTAAGGAAATGACTCACATCTGGTCAATGCTCACCATGAATCAGCCAACCCAACCAACAATTGGGTTTATCATGTTGCTAAGGAAATGGAAAGGTATAATTGTTAAGATATTGAGCTCAACCACATAGCTATGGACACCTACACCATATATATCCAGCTTGGGATTCCACAATACCTACACACCCAACACAAGGAAGCATCCCCTTCTCTAATCCACAGTTCCTCAAGATATGCCTTCCTTTCCAATGCTCTTCAAAGCGTGCATAAAGGATTTACTTGCCCCTCTTGATCTATCTGTGAGGTTCCTCTCTTCACTAGGTTTATCAAGCAATTTTGGGCCGCTTCTACTCCCAAGTCTTTCGGACCAAAACATGGATGCATGTAATGTCCTCTTTTGCCTAGGCATTGAGGACCAACCCGCTAACCTATGTGATTCCTGTGGGTTCGAGCGACAGTCAAGGAATCAGCTGAAGACTGATGCCATCTACAGAAGATCTAGGGCATCAATATTATATCACCATTGGGTCGAAGAGGGCCACCAGAGCCAAAGGCCACCTGCATGCATGACACTTGAGCATTATTTAATGATGCATGCACCCGATTAAGTCTCCATGCACATGCATGCAAGTCAACTGCAAATTAGAAGTTAAACTAACCTAATTAGGTCAAAATTTAGGGTTTTCACAGTTGAATGTTATAAAAGAACGATAAAGTGAATGGAGAAGATACTTATGTGATAATTGATTAATTGATTTGTGGAGTCAAATTGGAGAGATTGGCGAGCTAAGTTGGGGTTGAGCACATGCTCAGCTAACTGGTGTATTTTGGCAGTGAAAACTATCTGCCCTAGTTCATCATCAGGTTGGATCATACAGGTTCAACACTAGTTCATCATCAAGTTACATTCAACAGTTATTTCAGAAGGTTGATTATTCATCCAGCTAGAGGGTTTCACAGTCACACCGTGTCACTGTGATCAAAGACAAAGCAAGCACATCATCCGGGCTCCCAGCAACAGCTTATTTATTTGAGCTATATACAGGTATGTACATGTATTTATTTCTCCTATTTTATAGCATCTCCATATTTTTCTAGGGCACATATTTGCATGCAACTGCATGCATGCAAAGTTTGGGGTTTGCTTTCCTATTATATCAGTTTGGGATACTTGCCAGCTGTGTGCATGCAAAAATTATAAATGAATCCAGGATACACATACAACATTACTCACAGGAGATAGAGGAATAGAGACAGAGAAGAGGAGTTAGAGGACATAGATTTGGGGGACAAAGAGTATCAGTCTATAAAGGGCAAAGAAACAATGGCCAAAGATGATAGAAAAACTTTCAATAGTATCATATCAGCCATAAAAGAACTCACTACTGGGAAAAAAGAAACAATGAGCACCTTCAGGCAAATGACTGAGAAGAATGGGCCCACCCCACATAGTCCCTTATTTCCCAACAGTGATAGGGTATCCACCAGCAGTAGTAGGGAGTACTTATATACCAACATTCAGAGCCATCCCCATATACACAATCCCTTTCGACCTACCATGCCTCAATTCTTAGATAGTCTAGTTGTAGTGCCTCTAGCATAAGTAGAACCAGAAGAACCCATGAGTGCCTATCTGAGAGAATATAGAGATTTAGGAGAGGACTTCCATTCAGCCATGACCTTCACTAAATTCTCCCACTTTAAAAGTAAGAACAAACCCAAAGCTTACAATAGGCCATTTAGCTAGAAATATGAGTTACAACGCACCGTAGGGAAACTGACTATCCCTACCTTTGAGGGCACTCGGGGTGGCCCAGCCAGGAACTGGGTATAGAAGTTGGATACATACTTCCAGCTCAAACCCATGATTGAGACAAATGCCATTAAATTGGCTACCTTGCATTTGGATGGAGAAGCACATGAGTGGTGGTATCACGGGTTAGTGACACTGGGTCACAACACCTCACATCGTACCCAGATTTTACACAGAGGATCATTGAGCGGTTTGATTGGAAGGATCCTAAGGTACACTTTAGAGACCTGGCACAGCTCAAGAAGACAGGTAGTGCAGATGCATTTATTTCATAGTTTCAGAGGATAGCAGTCATGGTGACAGATATATCAGAGAGCAGATTGATTATGTTGTTCACTGAGGCTCTCACTGAACCCTTACAGGGATGGGTCAAGTCTTATAGGGCCACCACCCTAGAAAATGCTATCAGACGGAATAGATATTTATAGGATGTAGTACCCAAGGTTAGGATTCCTCCCAAACCCAATTCCCCTATTAAATATGAAGAGAGGAAACATGTCCAGAAAGAATGGCCCAAGAAAGAATGGATGGACAATAATACCTGACAGGACCTTAGAAGAAAAAAATTATGTTTCACTTTCCAGGAGCCATGGGTACCAGGTCACAGATGTTCAGGGAATGGAAATGCTTACTACATAGAGGCCTATTCTGACAATGGGGAGGATGATGATTATCCGGATCAGGAGCAGAGAGAGACACCAGAGATAGTTAGGGAGTTGCTACCCTCAGGAGGTACCATTTCTACCATGACAGGGGTTCCTAGATTCCACACTCTCCGAATCAGAGGTACCATATAGGGCCACAGAGTGGGAGTGCTGATAGATGGCGGGGCATCCCACAACTTTATTGATGCTGCATGGGTTAAAAGGAGAGACATTCAAACTGAGAGTTTTGATGGGTTTTCAGTAGCTGCAGCAAGTCACACCATGGAGTGTAGTCAGAGGATTCCTCAATTAACAGTAACACTTGGGAATTATACAGTGATGGAGACATTCTATGTGGTGGATGTACCTAACATGAAGGTGGTATTAGGAGTTCAGTGGATGTATTCCCTAGGGAAGTATTCCACAAACTACCAGACCATGGAGATGGAGTTCACAGGAGCAGAGGGACAGAAGGTAGTATTGAGAGGGATGAATACCTACCTTGCCTCGCCAGTGACATCACACAGGATGGAGGCAGTACTCTGACAGGGGGATATTGAGGGAGCAGCAGAGTGTTTTGTCACCTTCAGGAAACCACCAGATAATCCCACACAACGTCGAGCAGTATTCGGAGACCGTCCAGCAGCTCGACCTCCCGATAGGGGATTTGAGAGCTGCCCCCCCTTGGTGATGAGGGGCAATTGGTTCTGATTTCGAAGCACATACTAGAGGTGCAAGAGTGGAAACCATAGAACAAAATCATCAGAGACTACTTGGTTCAATGGAAAGATCTACCTATAGAGGAGGCCACTTGGGAGACAGAACATGTATTACAACACCCAGCTTTACAGTTGCTTGAGGACAAGCAAATTCGAGTGGGGAGGACTATAATCTCCTCTTTTTCCTAGGAATTGAGGACCAACCCGCTAACCTATGTGATTCCTGTGGGTTTGAGCAGGTACTGAGAGTCAGGGAATTAGCTGAAGACTGATGCCATCTACAGAATATCTAGGGCATCAATATTATATCACCATTGGGTCGAAGAGGGACACCAGAGCCAAAGGCCACCTACATGCATGACACTTGATCATTATTTAATAATTCATGCACCCGATTAAGTCTCCATGCGCTTGCATGTAAGTCAACTGCAAATTAGAAGTTAAACTGACCTAATTAGGTCAAAAGTTAGGGTTTTCGCAGTTGAAGGTTATAAAAGAAAAATAAAGTGAATGGAGAAGATACTTATGTGATAATTGATTTGTGGAGTCAAATTGGAGAGCTCGATGAGCTGAGTTGGGGTTGAGTGCATGCTCAGCTAACTAGTGTATTTCGGCAGTGAAAAATATATGCCCTAGTTCATCATCAGGTTACATTCAGCAGTTATTCTGGGAGGTTGATTATTCATCTAGCTAGAGGGTTTCACAGTCACACCGTCTCATTGTGATCAGATACAAAGCAGGTACATCATCCGGGCTCCCAGCAGCAGCTTATTTATTTGAGCTATATACGGGTATGTACATGCATTGATTTCTCCTAATTTATAGCATCTTCATATTTTTCTAGGGCACATATTTGCATGCATGCAAATTTCAGGGTTTGATTTCCTATTATATCAGTTTGGGATACTACAATGCACATCACAACAACACACAAGGAAACATAACAACACATGCTTCACTAGAAACGCGTAGCAACACTATGCTCAAAACCAAAACGCTCTGCTACTCTGGCTGATGAACAATGCATAATTGTGAATGAATAATAATGAATCCATAGGATGGAATATTAACCAAAATGTTCAGCGTGACTGGGGATGATGGAACAGGAACACATCCCCTTATTGCTTGCTTCAGAAGAAAGAACGCAATTCCCAGACTACTGACTTGCAGGTTTACTGAGACACACAGTCAGACTGCCATGCTTTTCTCTGCCCAAGGCATTAATTGCCTAAACCAAATTATGGAAGAAATGAATGATTGAGGACATAGGACAAAAAGGTAGCTGAGGTTTCATGGGTTCCCCCATCGACATATGGTCTCACCCTATTGGCTCAAGAGTTTTACTAACTCCCCTCCCTATTCCTTGTTAAATCATTCCCCCATATCTTTCACATTGTAGTCCCATAGCTAGCTATGGTATTTTATTAAATTGTGTATTTATATGATAATTAAAAATGTATTGTGCATGACCAACACAAGAACCATAAGTATCAACCTTGATCACCTATACACAAAACACCAATCAATGGCAGGTGTTGGAGCAGGGCCCCGCAGCTACATGAAAAGCTGCTATTTTTGGTAGAAGATGGACAATTTTTGGAGGAAAGATAGTTTTGGTGATTCTGATAAGATATCGATATAAGAGATGCGATGCAATAAAGGTACGATGCCGTAGCGCATTTCCCTCCGTGGATCGCGGGCCATAAATCGCGGCGGTCGGAACAAGGAATTCAAAGGAAATAGTACTTGAAGCGGTCGAGAAGAGAGCTCAACCACTGCATTTAAGGCAGCGGCGACGACAGGAGGGATCAGCTACCCTCATAAATGGAGAAGGAGCAATGGGCCGAGGTATTAAAGATAAAGGATGGAAGGGGAGCGACCGAGGAAGTGGCGCCCATACCCGCGATCAGTGCCGGAAATCGTGGAAGACTGCAGGAAGCTGCGGTGTGACCAGTAATCGGTGGTTTAAAGTACAGATAGGCCGACTGTCATATTTAGGGTTTTGGGTTACTGTTGGGATAGGCCCATAGTTTTGTATCATGGTGAGACCTTCGGGCCACCTATTTAAGCATGTATTTTGTATTATGAAGGGTTGGTTGGTTGGTTGGGTTGTTTCTAGTTGTCGTCAGTATTGTAAGACATTGAGGAAGAGTCGAGCTCTGGTTCTGTCATTAAGTCTATATTTATCTTACTGTAACCAGTGGTCGACTCCTTGAGAATGAATGTAACAATCCGCAGGGATTGAGAGAGAGAGGAAGGGTATATTGTAAGTGGAAAGCATTATAGGAAGAGAAGAGATCTAAGAGAAGGGATCCCAGCTCTGTGCATGGAGTTTCCCAGAAGATCTCAAGCTGCATAAGAGGTTACAGCAGAACTGTGTTTACTCTCTCAAGATATAATATAAACACAGTTCTCGTGGACGTAGCTTCCCCCCCTGGAAGTGAACCACGTAACATCCGTGTGTTGTGCGACTGTTTCATGTGATTGTGCTCTACTTATTTGCTATCTGTTACATGAACTTTGCTTATCAGTTAATGAATGTATGTATGCTATCCTTCAGTTTATAGTAACATAGAAGGTTAAATGTGAGTTAAATGTGTCGAGTATTCTGTATATGAGTTTATCAGTGCTTGATTCACGCCAGCTAATAGTTACAGTGTTAAGTGACTTCTGTATATTTAGTTCAGTGAGTTGAGGGTAATTGATGTTAAGCGTGTTAAACTGTAGGAGCTTAAGTGAAGTTGTTTAACGCCCTAATGAAGGTTAACTGAGCTATTATACCCAGGGAGGAAGCCTCTGGACCTTGAGAGTTGATGAGCATATTGAGTCTTACTGTAGGAAATATCGCAGCGTAGAAAGGCAATATCGCACTGTCGGGGGAGCTGCGGTGTGAGATATCGTAGGTTAAGAGTTGAGTAGAGGAGAAAGTTTACGCATCGTCCTAGAATATGCGATGTGATAAGAGTAAGTCCCATAGAAGAGTCATCTAGGAAGATAGAAACAACCGTTATTGAGAGATTTAGCTGGTTAATTAGAGTTAGGAGGGCCTAGGATGCTACAGAACCTGGTTGAGGAAGCCTGATTCTTTAGCCACCCCATCTAGGATCACTTCGGGTGAGACTTCAGGCCGTTCTGCGGTCTGTTTCCGAAAGGGCTAGTGAGCTAGGGGTTTTGTTGGTACAATAAAGTAAACCTGGGTCTACCCAGTAAGACCAACAAATGGTTCCAATGCTGGTTTTGAACAAATTGAAGAGCTGATGTTCTATTGGGATCCTACTAAAGAAGAACTTAACCAATGGGTTGAGTCTAAGGAAATAGAATTTGCTGAGAAAGAAAACAAGAGTCCTAGGCTGAGTACAAAGGACTGGTTACAGAAACATATCTTCACAGACCTGCATGAGATATTTTTTGTGACCTATGCAAATGAGTTGTACAATTGGTTGTCGAAGTTGAATGATAAGCATGTATTCAAGAGGAAAAGGAACATTTTCTAGACACCGGAGCTGATTCACATCGTGAAGAGCGTAGATAATCCCATTTCGTAGGTAGTAGAATTCTGGCTTGTGAGTTTGCTGGAAGGTTTCATTACAGAGTTTGCAGTTGATCAAAGAAATAGTTTCAGTGAAGCAGAGAGGTACTTCTTCAAGGGATATCACGGTCAGTGCTCGAACTCTTTAAATTTGTCCCTTAAGATGTTATTGTATGAAAAAGGAGTACTGGATATATTCTCAGATGAATAATTTAAGTAAGTGTAATGTCAGAAGAGTTTGAGAGTAATTCTGAAGAAATTGGATGTACACATAGCGGTAAGAGACATAAAGTAGATTTCAGATCTTCCTTCTTTGAAGACAGTTTAGATACTACTAGAGAATAGAGTCAAATTAATAGAGAAAGAACAGCAGGGGGTATCCCTTACCACCCTTATACGCCACAGAAACCAACCGGGACTCAGAATAATCCTGCAGGAACTCCATCTAGTAGTTCACACACAGTACATACTACCTCTACACCACCTACATTTACACCACCAAGTGGTAGTAATACAGCAAATCAGAATCCACCTCGTAGAAACAGAATGGGGGATGACATGAAATTACCTACCTTTAGGGGTACAGGGGCAGAAGACCCAGAACAAAATCGGTTCCTATGTGAAGCTGTATGGACCATTAAATAGATCCAGGATGACAATACTAAACTTGTCCAATTGGCCACTACACTTAGAGAAAGAGATTTAACATGGTATATGAAGTATACATCAGCGCAGAATAGAACACTCGTAGAGGTCAGGACCGCAATGATTAAGGAATTTAAGAAACCCAAGTCTGAGTCACAATGTATCACAGAACTTAAAGACATTAAACAGTTACCCACAGAGTCAGTGTGGGATTTCGATCAGAAATTTAAAGCTCTTATAGACCAAGTTAGTTTTGAGTTTGCGCTGGAGCAGCATACGGAATGGTTCATCGCAGCACTGCTCCCTCATATCACACTTCCACTAATGCAACCTAAACTCCATACGCAAGATGAAGCATTGGAGATGGCAATGAAACTAGAGGCTTCAACTTTAGCTGAGACTAGTGCAGGTATGACAAAATTACATAATCAGTTAGCCAATCTCACTTTACAGCTACATGAGATTAAGAAAGGAAAAGAGGTTGAACAAGAATTATGGTGTACAAAGTGTAAGGGACATGGACATACCAAAGATAACTGTCCAGTATTTGTTGAGTATATAGCAAGTGGGGCTCCTAACCCCTTAGTACAGAATCAAGGGCCATGGTGTGAAATCTATAGAACACGAGGACATAGACCACAGGAATGCCCTTTAATTCAGAAGTATGTACAAACTCCTAAGAATTTATACTGTAACTTCTGTAAGTCAGTAGGACATGATGAAAATAATTGCAGAGCTTATGATCTCATGATAGAGAGAAAACATGACTTCTACAGATTCCAGTCAGAGACATCAGGACCAGCAGCAGGTCCACAGCATGAACCGGCTCATGATGGCCGTGGTGGAGGATTCAAAGGAAGAGGTCATGGTGGAGGTTTTGGCTGTGGCCATGGACCGATTGTTTGTTACAACTATGGAGCCATAGGACATTATGCTAGGGATTGTCGGAACCCTACTACAACATGTAAGTATTGAAGTCCTATGATCATACTATAGAAGAATGTCCTATCTTGATAGCCAAGATTAAGGATCCTAAGCCAACAGTAAACTAGAATATTCAGCTTATTGTTGCTGAGAAGAAAGAACCAGAACCAAGAGTCAATGTTGTGACTTGCGGCGGTGCTTCTACTAGCAGGATATCGTAGGATGCCAAAAAGAATACAGGTCCGAAGTGGGTGCGTAAAGCCACTGATAAATCTACACCACTTGACCTGCAGGAGAACAAAGAAACATTTCAGCAAGCTAAAACTTTCTTTACTGACCCTACACCATCAGGATCATAGATATTGCCTTGTAGGGGTGTACCGCAACAAAAACCTTGTGGCGTTAGTCCTGTGCAGATATCACAAGCTACCACATCTGGAAGGTGCAAAGAGGATGAGTTGACAGGAAGTGTACAATCCTTCCTGCGGAGCTGCTTGAAACTCGTAAGAAATGAGAAAGCCATAGAAGAGCTTCAATGCATCATAGATCAGTATCAACAGTCTTCTTCCGTGAGCAGTACGTAGCGTGATGTTCATAATATTATGGGCCATACAAGAACAGGAAGAGAAATGAGACTCACAGCACAAATTGGAGAGTTTGAAATGGATGAGGTAATCCTAGATTTAGGATCAGAGGTAAATGTTCTTACTAAGCAGACATGGGAACAGATGGGTAGCCCTAAGTTAGCCAGATCACCTATCCATCTGCGATTATCCAATCAACAGAGGGTATCGCCACTGGGTCGATTACCGCAAGTACCAGTTGATATTGATGGAGTTCGCAGCTTTGCAGATTTTGAAGTCATAGAAATTATTGGCAATAGCAGACCGTATCCAGCTTTATTAGGTATTTATTGGGCATTTGATAACATGGCTATTATCAATTTGAAGAAAATACAAATGACCTTTGAGGATAAACAGATTCGAGTCATCCCACCGTTGGATCCTTTTCAGGGTCCTCGATACATTGAACCTATCAGAGCAGAGGAAGAGGTGCGTAATATGGAGAGCCTCTATCAGATGACTGCTAACCAGAGTGATTATATCAATCACACCTCAGAATGAAATATTAGCTCATGCGCATCGGATTCGGATGTTGGTTTAGAAAATTGGCAGAATAGACTTTATGAAGTTTCAGCTCGCAGATGTGCATTTATGACTAAGTCACTGTGATGGATTGGAACAACGATTAAGGATATTTCATTGTTTGATGGCTTAGCAGATGTCAATGAATTTTTACAACAGTTCAAGCAGGAAATCCCTAATGAGCAGAGGATGGCAGTTATTGAACTTGCAATAAGAGCCACACCTGTAAGATGGTGGCACGCACATAAAGAAAATATCGCATCATGGGATGATTTTAAGAGATTGATGGTGATTAGATTCTCTAATGACAAGGATCGTTTACAGCAAAAATATACAGGAGAAAGTGACCCCAGGTCACATATTAAGATTTGTGAACAGAATTGGTCGGACATTCCAGAGGATGAATGGGTTCACCTATTCATTCACACTTTAGACACAGTCCCAAGGAATTGGTACACTGAGACAGAGTTGCGCAGAGTAACGATTACATGGCTAGTTATGATAGACAACTTTGTACTCACTTTCACTTTTGAATCTGAGTATCCAAGCATTGATCAGGCTCTAAAGATTATAAAGACTAAGATATTTGATGACTGTACCCTACCAGTGTATGCTCAACCTGATTGGGCCATCCAGTTAGAACATGCGCTAGAGTGTTACAACTTTGCAGAAGAGCCAGGTGATGAGGATGAGGATCCTCGCAGTATCAACATTCTAGATTCAGAAGGGACTCGCGAAGTTGATGGACCAAAACTAGAGATTCCAGCTGTCACAGAGCCTATTAAGATTAAAAAGATCAATATTGGCACAGAAACAGCACCAAAGTTTGTCTCTATTGGAGACTATTGGGATGATGAAATGGTAGGACACATCACAGATTTGTTACATGAATATCAGGACTTATTTCCCACTAAGTTTATAGAGATGAAGGGAATAGTAGGATATTTGGGAGTCATGAGGATACCTTTGAAAGAGGATGCTAGGCTAGTTAAGCAGTGTCCATACAGATTAAATCTTCGTTATAAAGAAAAAGTTAAGGATGAGATTGATAAGATGTTGGTAGTAAGCATCATTGAGCCAGTAGAAGAGAGCGAATGGGTTAGTCCCATGGTTGTGCAGGAAAAGAAAACTAAAGGAGAAATCAGGATTTGTGTCGATTTACGCAAACTCAATGATGCATCACTTCATGACCCATTTCCGACACCTTTTACCGATGAAGTTTTAGACAATGTGGGAGGACAGGAAATATACTCATTCACTAATGGCTTTTCATGCTATCAACAGATAAGAATCCATCCAGAGGATCGACATAAGACCACCTTTGCGACAGAATGGGGCTCATTCTAGTATACAGTAATGCCCTTTGGTCTTAAAAATGCACCAGCTATTTTTTCTAGAGTAGTAGTTGCTGTCTTTAAGGAATACATCCATAAATTTTTAGACGTCTATTTTTATGATTGAACTATATTTGGATTAATAAAAAAGCATATAGGAGATTTAAGGCTCATGTTAAAGAAATGTAGGCAATATCAGATTTCTCTTAACTTGAAGAAATGTATATTTTGTCCACCATTTGGTATTTTGTTGGGTCATATTGTTTGCAAACAAGGCTTGATGGTAGATCCTGCAAAGATTGCCATCATTGTAAATATTCCAACACCCAACTCAGTCAAGCAATTGAGGACAGTGCTTGGTCATACAGGGTATTATAGAAAATTCATCAAGGGCTATGCAAAGATCACAGCACCTATGGAAAAGTTGTTAAAGAAAGAAGTGAAATTCCTATGGAATGAGGAATTCCAGCAAAGTTTAGACACTCTTAAAGAGAAGATGGTTACAGCACCCATCTTAGTATTTCCAGATTGGAACAAACCATTTCATGTACATGTGGATGTATCTGGCATCGCACTGGGGATTGTCTTAACACAGCCAGGAGAAGGGGGTATCGATCACCCTATCGCGCACTCAAATAGAAAGTTATCTACCACAGAAAAAAACTACACCACTACAGAAAGGGAAGGATTAGCTATGGTGTATGCTCTATAGAATTTCAGGCATTACATGTTGGGTGCCCCATTCATGATGTTCACAGACCATTCCGCTTTAAAGTATTTGGTCAATAAGCCAGTGTTAGGGGGAAGGATTTGCAGTTGGTTACTCCTATTTCAGGAGTATGATTTTGAAATTATTGTAAAACCAGGGAGATTAAATGCAGGACCTAATCATCTATCATGGATAGACTCAGGAGAAGAACCAAGTAATCTAGAGGATAATTTGATAGATGTGCAATTGTTTTCTATCTAGATCGCAGATGAGTATTACGTAGATATTATTCACTTTCTCACTACAGGGTGGGCACCAGTTGAGTTTACTAAGCAGCAAAAGAAGCAGTTAGTTGTTAAAGTAGCAGATTTCACTTTGATCGCAGGACATTTATACAAGTTAGGTCCAGATGAAGTCCTGTGCAGATGCGTTATGCCACACAAGAAAGAGGCCATTATCAGAGAAGCACATTCAGGTACGGCAGGAGGTCATTTCGCAGGAAATCTGACTGCTCAAAAAATTCTAGCTGCAAGATTATGGTGGCCTACTTTGCATAAAGACACTAAGGAGTTTTGTAGATGCTGCGATATTTTCCATAGGGTAGGAAAACCTTCGAGAAGAGATGAAATGCCACTGCGACCACAGATTACGCTGCGGACATTTGACAAGTGGGCTATATATTTTGTGGGTCTTATCAACCCACCAGGGAAACAAACTGGTGCGAGATACATCATCACAGGAACAGAATACCTCACCAGGTGGGCAGAGGCCAAAGCAGTAAGGAATTGTGATGCTACTACAGCTGCACAGTTCATTTTTGAAAACATCATAAGTAGATTTGGATGTCTAGCAATTTTTATGAGTGATCAAGCAACACACTTTTTGAATCGCACTATCGAGGCCTTGATGGAGGAATTTCAGATACAACACCATAAGAGCACTCCCTACCACCCACAAGCTAATGGTACAGTGGAGGCTTTTAACAAGATTCTAGAAAATGCTCTTACTAAGATCTGTAACAACCAAAGAGATGATTGGGACCTTAGGGTTAATGCTGTGTTATGGGCTTATAGGACTAGATGTAAAAAACTTACAGGACACACACCTTTCAGCTCGGTGTATGGACAAGAGGTTGTTATGCCTATGGAATATATTATTCCCAGTTTAAGAATTGCTCAAATTACCGAGATGGCCGATACAGATATGATGAATGAAAGATTAGCGCAGCTGCTTGCCTTAGAAGAAGACAGATTCATCACAGGATTTCATCAAAAAATGCAGAAGGCACGAGAAAAAGCTTGGCATGACAGGCACATCAAGAGAAATATTTTTCAGACAGGAGACCTAGTGCTCCTTTATTATAGCAAGTTTGTTAATTTTCCAGGGAATTTCAAGACACATTGGTTGGGGCCATATCAGATTCAACAAGTCACAGAGGGAGGTGTCGTTTAGCTCAGTAAACTGAACGGGGAACTTGTTCCTACTTTGATTAATGGCAGTAGGCTTAAGCTTTATAGTGATAGCCACTCCACCTCCCAACCCTAACTCAGAGAACTAAGTGGTGCAGATGTCCAGTGTTGTTGAAAGGAGGCATCGCACCCATAACTAGTCTACACTAGGTGAAGAAGTTCTAAGTAGGAGGAATCGCAGCAGGAAAGTTTATTTTGCGCAAGTCATAGGATGATTGCAGATTTTTTGAATGTTGCGGAGTTTCATGCCAAATTTTTGGTCCAGGATGATGCGGTGTGACATCGCAGCGAAGCGATGTTCCCCATGCTGCGAAGATGATTTTGAAAGAGAAAGAGGGCCAATCACTTCGCCTTCTGACAAGAAATTAATGTAGATATGATAGGTATACATTGCCCTAGATTTGGAAACAGTACAATGATTGTCCTAGATTTGGTAAATCTTAGTCGAGACCGCAGCTTGCGCACAATTTCCGAGGGAATTTTGAACGCATTTTCAGCAATTAATGAGGAGCGGGGCGCAGGGCGTTGTCTTGTCCATGCAATAAATGCAGCCAACGGGTCCAAACTAAGAGAACGTTGCTTCAGAGATTACCGCCTTCAGTACAAATACACAGATCATTCAAACCGAACGGTTACTTTTGCGATTTTTGAGAGTTATAGAGTAATTTGTAGAGTTTTCCCTGTGCAGAGATACTCCAGTTATAGAGTGCTGGTTTCCCCATTTTCGTAGACATTTCCAGTCTAGAGTATCACACCGGGCAGTTTATGTTCGAGACAGAGCCTTTAGAAGACATCGTGCGATGATTTAAGCGTGGTGGCCTCAAGTTTTCTATGACGACATCGCCCAGGATTGTGAAATTAGGTGCAACATAGGTCAGGCAGATGCCAAGGATGAAGAGTCAAGCTCAGATAGCAGAAGAGTCCAGCTTAGAGAAGGAAGAAGAAGTTCATGTGGCAACAGTATACATTTCACCACCAGTCGAGGACGCACCAGAGGTAACCATTCCCAAGGGTGCTAAGTTTCCTATTCCACTACCGCCGATTGATCTTCGCGTAAAGGAAGATGGAGAACTGTTAGGATATGTCCCTGCTCTCAAATTTACAGACTATAACCTTAGAGACAGTAAGACATATCCTCAGTTTCAGCCGGATCAGTATCTTATGGTTCAGAGGAACCCGAGGACCAGTGCAGATGAGTTTGTTCCTATGGAACATGTCCAAATTCTTAAGCAATCAGGCTTGCTCAATTTGTTGAAAATACCACATTTCGGATGAGGTACAGAGGTTAATGCCATGGTGCGTGTGCTACTTTCTTGTGTACATGGAGGTTACCTCTGGATGGGTAATAGGGTTCATTTGAATGTTGATTTGATACACCGCATCACTGGGCTGTCCAAGAGCGGTAAGGACCCTCAGACACATATATCAGGGAAAAGCAAGGATACTAAGCTACCAGCGCTTCTAGTTAGCAAGTATAAGCTACAGAGAGGAGGTCAGGCTTATGAAATCATAGCCTTAGCAGATGATACACTCATATTTACAGCCAGTCTACTTGTAGGCAGACTGTGAACCAAATTTCTCCCGAAAGAAGTCACAGGAGCAGTAATTCACCTTGCCGTGCAGGTCGCAGAAGGTGAACAATTTAATTGGTGTTTGTTTTTATTAAATATTTTTCTTACATATTGTTTGGCAGTGCAGGATGAGCTGAACCACCCCTTCCACTTCTCGTGGATTCTTATATTATGTGCATTCGTCGGGTGGAGAGAGCTTTCCCATACCTAGTTTCTACAGCTACGAGGCAGAGAGTGCAAAGGCGCACGATATGCAAAATTATGGGAAAGCAACAATCCATCCAAGAAAAAGATCAATATGATAGTATTCTATGAATACTATAAGATGTTGAAGCGATTCATCCATGAGACAACGTGGATCAACACATAGGTTGTTGACATGTATCACAGTCAGCTTGATTTCATTGCGGACAGGCATACAATCTATCTGAGGCCAAAAGGGTTTAGAAAGGATGACTGGGCTATTGGATTGTTTAGGATGACAGTGCAAGATGTAGAATATGTCCTCAAAGACTTTGATGAAGAGTGGAAGAAGGAATTAGAAGATGCCACAGCAGGAATTATACTAGCAGATACCGCACCGATAGATCCATTAGACAAAGGAAAAGGTAAGGTGGGTTTCAAGAGGAAAGATGCAGTAGAAGTGCCACCAGCAGCACAAAAGAAGAAAAAATCCAAATCCTCAACGCCAACTACAGAGACCGCACTAACAGAGGATGACTGTGATCTCATCGCAGCGAGATTGCAAGAGAAGATGCGGGACTCATTTCAGGCGATGCAGACATCGCAAGACAAGCTGCAGAGCACGATAGATAAGCAACTTCTGGAGTTGAAAGCACTAACTGAGAAGGCTACCATGATGTAGATTCATCCAGTCAAGGAGACAGCAGGAGAAAGCTCAAAACCATTGATTTTTCATGAGGAATTCTTTGCAAAGGATCACACCAATACAGTGCTGATACTGCCAGGGAGCATCCGATTCCCTATTTCGATGATTGATGTGTAGATATAGGTTAGAGAACCTGTCGAGGTTAATCTGACACAATTCCCCATTGATCAACTACAGATGATCCAGCAATAGATAGCCGCAGAGCTCAGGGATAGAGAGCTTGTGACTTATAACCAGAACACTCAGCTGATACAACAGAATGCAGAGCTCACCACAAGCTTTCAGACAAAGGCAGTGGAGTTAAAACTATATGAAGAAAGAGAACAGGATCTAAGTCAGGTCCTGTAGAACATCGCATTGGAGTTACCCCAATGTAACATAGAGTTTGCCTTGCCTCTAACGCAGAAAGTAAGAAGAATTGCAAATAGAGCAAAGGCTCTGGAAGAGACAATGGTCAAGATGGAGGAAGACCACAAGGCACAGATTGCTGAGCTTGAGGCTCGAGCACCAGGCACACCTGAGGTAGACAAGGAAGCAAGGGCACAGGCCTTTAGAATCACTTCAACGTAGATGAAGTGTCGCATAGATGATGCAGAGTCATTGCTAGCTGATGCAACGAAGACATGGTCGGAGCTCGAAGAGCTCCCAGATAGACTGGATTTGTAGCAGAGCATCCAAAACATAAAGAATGCAATAGCAGAAATAAAGGAAGAAGTCAAGAGCTTAGGAGCTCTTGCAAAGATGAAGAAGATGACAGAGATGAACCATTTGCAATAGGAAGCACAGAGGTTGCAAGAAAAAGAGATACAATTCAATAATATGCTTCAACCGTATTAGGAACAAATCACAGAGCTGGTTGATGCAGTTGAGAAGAAGGTCAAGGAGTTCACTGCAAGCAAGAGTGTAATTCATAGCACAGAAGACCCCATGATTAGTCAAGTTATGCTTGAAGCAGCACAAGATTGTGTCGAAGCTATGGACAAAGATGTCACAGGACTCAAGGAGATATTCGCAAGGACTTCGTAGGAAGCCAAGGAGAAGCTACAGAAAAAGAAACCAGCTTTTGGTGGCTCGGGGACAAGCCACAAGTAAGTGTTAGGGGACTGTTGGAGCAGGGCCCCGCAGCTACAGGAAAATCTGCTATTTTTGGTAGAAGATGGACAATTTTTGGAGGAAAGACAGTTTTGGCGATGCCGATAAGATAGCGATATAAGAGATGCGATGCGATAAAGGTACGATGCTGTAGCACATTTCCCGCCATGGATCGCGGGCCATAAATCCCAGCAGTCGGAACAAGGAAGTCAAAGGAAATAGTACTTGAAGCGGCCAAGAAGAGAGCTCAACCACTGCATTTAAGGTAGTGGTGACAACAGGAGGGCTCAAATACCCTCATAAATGGAGAAGGAGCAATGGGCCGAGGTATTAAAGATAAAGGACAGAAGGGGAGCGACCGAGGAAGCAGCGCCCATACCCGCGATCAGCACCGAAAATCGCGGAAGACTGCAGGAAGTTGCGATGTGACCAGTAAGCGGTGGTTCAAAGTACAGATAGGCTGACTGTCATAGTTAGGGTTTTGGGTTACTGTTGGGATAGGCCCATAGTTTTGTATCATGGTGAGACCTTCGGGCCACCTATTTAAGCATGTATTTTGTATTATGAAGGGTTGGTTGGTTGGTTGGGTTGTTTTTAGTTGTCGTCAGTATTGTAAGACATTGAGGAAGAGTCGAGCTCTGGTTCTGCCATTAAGTCTGTATTTATCTTACTGTAACCAGTGGCCGGCTCCTTGAGCATGAATGTAACAATCCGTAGGGATTGAGAGAGAGAGGAAGGGTATATTGTAAGTGGAAAGCATTATAGGAAGAGAATAGATCTAAGAGAAGGGCTCCCAGCTGTGTACGTGGAGTTTCCCAGAAGATCTCAAGCTGCATAAGAGGTTGCAGCGGAACTGTGTTTACTCTCTCAAGATATAATATAAACACAGTTCCCATGGACGTAGCTTCCCCCCTGGAAGTGAACCACGTAACATCCGTGTGTTGTGCAACTGTTTCATGTGATTGTGCTCTACTTATTTGCTATCTGTTACATGAACTTTGCTTATCAGTTAATGAATGTATGTATGCTATCCTTTAGTTCATGGTAACATATAAGGTTAAATGCGAGTTAAATGCGTCGAGTATTCTGTATATGAGTTCATCAGTGCATGATTCACGCCAGCTAACAGTTACAGTGTTAAGTGACTTCTGTATATTTAGTTCAGCGAGTTGAGCGTAATTGATGTTAAGCGTGTTAAACTATAGGAGCTTAAGTGAATTTGTTTAATGCCCTAATGAAGGTTAACTGAGCTATTATACCCAAGGAGGAAGCCTCTGGACCTTGAGAGTTGATGAGCATATTGAGTCTCATTGTAGGAAATATCGCAGCGTAGAAAGGTGATATCGCACTGTCGGGGGAGCTGCGATGTGAGATATCGTAGGTTAAGAGTTGAGCAGAGGAGAAAGTTTGCGCATCGTCCTAGAAGCTACGATGCGATAAGAGTCAGTCCCATAGCAAAGTCAGCTAGGAAGAGAGAAACAGCCCTTGCTGAGAAATTTAGCTGGTTAATTAGAGTCAGGAGGGCCTAGGATGCTACAGAACCTGGTTGAGGAAGCCTGATTCTTCAGCCACCCCATCTAAGATCAATTCGGGTGAGACTTCAGGCCATTCTGCGGTCTGTTGCCGAAAGGGCCAGTGATCTAGGGGTTTTATTGGTACAATAAAGTAAACCTAGGTCTGCCCAGTAATACCAACAGCAGGGCCTTGGCCTTGAGATCCTTGCCATGATTTACATACAATATATACATCATGTACAATTTCAATACCATGGGCTCAAAACCGGGGTGTTACACTTTTAGTCTTGAAAATGAGATTTCAAAAATTAAAATCTCAATTCTATTCAATGAACTCTTAAAGGATGTTGAATATAATGACCAAATTCTAAAAAAGATGAAAGGAGAAGAATAAGAACAACCAGATACTTTAAATCTCCAAGATGATAATCCTACTCTTTTGTTTGTTCCTCATGCTGAAAATATTGAACATGATGAAGTACCTCCATTATACATTACCTTGAATATTCATGATATAGTTCCACATAATGCAATGTTATACTTAGGGGCATCACACAATCTCATGCCAAAGGTTGTTGTGGAAAGTTTAGGTTTGAATATCACAAGGCCTTACAAGGAACTGTTCTCTTTTGATTCAAGGGTCCTATGTGAAAAATAGGTTTTTGAATAGAAAAGGGGCTGAATTAAAGAATTGTGAGGTGTGACCAATGACTATGACCGAAGGCTTAAGACACGAGGAGCTAGAAGCATTGGAAGGGTCGAAGGGAAGCGAAGGTAAGTCCAAACACAAGAGACTGAGAGTTGTAATCGAAGAGGAAATAATAGGGCACTGAAATATTTATGAAATCAAAGGTAATAAAGTGACATGTCAGATCAACGATGCAGATTAAAGTTGAGATTCATCAACAATTGTAGTGCTTTTCAATGATGCAACTTGCACACGTTTTAAAATTTTGAAGCGGTAGAGAAATTAAAACCGCTTACCATGTGGCTTCACCTTATGGATTTCTCTATCAAAATCACTTCGGAAAAAACCATATTCTCAAAATTTGAAACCTATTTTCTCCCACTTAAAAATGTATTTGGGGAAATTAAAAGGGTTATTTTATTGTTTCGAAAAGGAACCAACACGACAATGAAAACCCACTAGTTCTTCACCCTCTAAGTAAAATTTGAAGTTATATCTGGCCTTCTTCTATCAAAGGTATTAAAAAAGGATATGCAATCTTGTAATTTATCACCCATGGAAAAAAATCATCAACTTATTCCACTCTGTAAAAACATGGACGAAGAGAAAGAGTTTATAGTCGATAGAGATTGGGATGTTTTTTACCCTATTTTGTATGTATGTATTGTGTCTCAATTCAAAATAAAGTTAAATGAACTTAAGTCTCATGGAGTCGACGTTTTAAATGTGTTTGGGTATTTTATGTATCATTTTAGCCGGGAGAAAACCCTCCCTTTTCTAGAATTCATCAACTGGAGTCCAACCAATTATTCTCAGTCAGATAGGTTAATTATGAACACCAACAGGTTTATAATGCATTGCTCAGTCAATGCACAAACTATTAGATAATACCTAGGGTTATCTAATTCATATCCCAATAACCCTAAACCATTTGTAGAAGAGGAGTTATTTAGGGTTTATAGGAAAAGTAGTCTAGAGAATAAAGCTGAGTTCTTGTCCAAGGTCTTGAAATCTAGTCAGTCTATTGAATTTTTTTTCCATTTGATTTCAGTTTTTTGCAAGAGAATGTACAAATTGTTTTGTCCTCATTGAGTCAAGTTCTTATTCATAATAATGATAAGTTTGTTGATGAAGTTATGTTAGGCTTCATTATGAAGGTCATTCTATCTTAGTCAATTCAAGTTTCTTACCTTAATCTTGATGAATTCCTAGCTAACGAAATTCATGCCCAGTTAGTGAATTTTCACAATCTAAAGCATTTCAGATACCAGACATACCTACTGTGCATGTTCATATACTCCAATGTAGTAGATCTTAATTTTCTAGACAAATTATTTTCTTAAGATCCTTCAAATCAAGTTTGTATGTTTTATTTTGTTAATATCATCATGTCAAATATCTATAGAACTATTTTCAATGCCAAGTTACCTAGGGTAATAGAAGACATGAAGGACATGCTGCAATTGGATCATGAAAACATAATTGGGGATTAGTTTTTATAAAGAATCACACTATTGTCATGATTTATGGCTTCATTGAAACACATTATCTATTACCAGCATTTTTAACTCAAATATTTTTTTCTCTTGAATTGATCAAACAAAGGCTATATTTAGAGGAGGAGGATTTTCTCAGTTTTAGAAAATATTCAGGCGTTAAATTTCCTTTCAAAGTTGAGCCATTTGTTATTAAGAATAAAGCATCTCTTCCTATAGTAGAATTTTTTTTACAGGCTATGAATTTCCAGATTGCTATAATCTTAAATATGACCCCCGCCAAATCATATCTCAGAGAAGGAAACATAACAAAAGTAAGGCATTTGAACATCAGGCGGTAGAAGGACTGGAAAAAATATCTTATTTTCTAATTTTTTTATCATAATCAACAAGAAGTAGAAGAGGTTACTATAGAAGAGAACCAACAAGAGACAAAAGAAGTTGATGCAAGTCAAGCAAATCTTCTTGTTCCAATAGTTCAAACACCAGAAAAACTAGACTATGCTAGTAGAATAACCTTTTAAAGGCAAACATTATGGACATTGATGAGGAAGTATCTAGTAATAAGATGAATATGGATAAACAAAAGGATGTTATTAATTTGGAATAAACTTAGTATGCCGAGTTCATAAGAGAAAACCTTAGTTCAACAACCAGTAGTGCAGGTGCAACAATACTTATTTTAAGATGTTCAAAGTGCTAGAACAAATTCCCAATATAAATATAGGACTAGCTTAATCTCACAATATGCAATATAAAAGAAGTGGTTCCTTGAATAAACTCATAAATTGTTCCCTCAAGTTAGAGAATTGTTAGAGGAGAAGGTCTCATTTGTTGGAACAAAGGATCCTGAGAAGAATACCTTGAAACTTGCATTGTGACTAATGGTGAGGTGTCAAATATGGAATTCAAGATAGATAAAATCAGCATACCTAACAAAATAAAACTCCATAGGAAGACATGTTAGGTCCTATATTATGATTTGATTCAATCAAATTTGAAAATTTCAAAGGTTCTATCAATGGTGGAAAAGTTAGAAGGACAATTGAGGCAACAAAAAGTAGAGTATAGCGAAAATTAGACTCGGATTAATATGTTGCAAGAAGACATTGTGACCCTTGGGGCAGATCCAAGTAATGTGCAACTTACCAAAAATCTCTTAGAAAAAAAAGAGAATACATTTCAAATGGTGAAAAAAAAATTGAAGGTTCCAAGCACCCAACATGTGAAAACCCAAGAATTGACAGTCTTACAAGAGGACAAGTATTCCGTACATAAAAAGATGATGGATTATAAGGGAAAAACTTTGGAACTACAAGATTAAAAACAATATTGGAACAAGGAGAAATTTTATTTATTGTCAAAATATGCATCTTTAATTTCAAAGTTAGCAAGTGAACCTTCTACAGTGACTAAAAGACCAACAAGTGAGCCATCCATAGTAGCAGAAGAGCCAATGAGTAAGCCTTCCATAGAAGAATTGACTAAATCCATGTCCAAAATTACTTTGATGGATAAAGAGATCAAGGCATTAAAATATGAAAATTAGAAACTGAAAGAAGAGTTGGTTCATAATACTGGAGATAAAAATAAATATCTAAATTATAGAAAGCATCCGCAAAAGAAGATCAATGAGATTAAATACAAGGTAACAAGTAGAATACCTTTGCAAGGACAAAAACATCTTATTTGGGATTCATTATTAGTAGATATTACAAAATTTATAACATATTTGAATCATATTAATGAAAAGAATTCCATATAAACAAAACTTTACAAAGATGCAAGGTGATGAACGAGACTCTGTAAAAAAAGCCTTTGGAGATGAACCATGACACAGTAAATTTCCTGAACACATTAACTCAAATAAATATGAAGACCTTAGGGATCAAATACAGGGCCATCATCATTATTTGGGCTATAAAAATCATTGGTAAGCATCACCAGGTTAGAAATGTGTAAGCTAAAGTAGAACAAATGCTCCATGTTGGCGAAAAACATTAAACAATTTATAACATATATCCAATGATTTAATTGTCAACCTGGAGAGAGCGTAAACTTGTGAGGTACAGACAAAATATATGCAGGGGCAGAGTATTGAAGTAAGCTTGCAAATGAAATAAACTGAAATTGAATTAAGCTTGCAAAAGCAGGAAATGACATGAAAAGAAATCTAATCTAGAAAAGCAGGAAATTGCGTGAAATGAATCTAATTGCAGAAAACATGAAATTGCATAAATTAAACTTGGTAAAGAAATACTGAAATTATAGATGTGTGCTCACGACAAATATATATTATCAATTCATAAGAAATAAATAACTAAAAATCTATATTAACAACTCATAAGAAAGAAACTCAAATTAACATGGGATAATAAAAGGATTTGCATTAAGCATCATCTCCATTACATAACGATGAAAAATCCATTCTATGACTAACTCTAAACTATTTTCTACTTCTAAACCACTAGAGAGATCTCTAACAAAATGAGGAGAGAGCCCTCCTATTTATACTTGAATTCAAGATAACTAATCATAATTACAGATCCACTATTCTCTCAACTTATCCCTTCAAATCCTCAACAAACCTACTTTTCTCTCAACTCATCTCTCTAAATCCTCCAACAAATATTGGATGCGATATTCTCTCTACATTTCCATGATCTTGTCCTTGAAATTAGCCCACATCTTGAAGATGAAATTCGAATTTGAGGCTAGGTGGTGACTTTTGAGCTTGTTAAAGTCTTCAGATATACATGTAATCATCACCAAACTCATCCAACTTTAAGGTATAATGAAAATACATTAATTTTCTTAATATTTAACCATAAATTCACTCAAAATACTAAAAAATAAATGATTTGGAAAATGGTAATATAAATCCATATTTATTATGAAAGTGGTGAATATTAATGGTTTTATGGAAGGATAAAATAGGAATAAGGTGACAAATGGTATATGAAATATGAATAAAATATGGTATTTTTGCGGCTCGACATTCCCCCCAACTTGACTGGTTGCATGTCCTCATGCAACTATGCACTGATTCTCTTTAAAACTTTTGGCTTTGTAGCTGGGCTTTACATGATGATGGTATGTAACAGTAAATAATTCCATGATTTTGAAATGCATGAGTGCAGCAATTTTCCTTATGGTTGGTTCTTGTGTGACAATCATAAGTATAACAAACGTTGGTTCTTGTGTTAACAACATTCGCTTGTTTTACTTGTATTTTTGCTGCAATACATAAAATTTAAAAGTATACATGCATTGGAAATGATGAACCATCAATGTATATTAGAAAGTCTTTTCTTCATATTATGAATCATGCCAATATATATAGCATAGTTTGGGAAATACTTGTTGGTTAATGGTAAATGAGATGATGAATATGTAAAATGGTAATGAATAGTCCCCCCCCCAACTTAAGATGTATTAGGTTTATGAAAAGGAGAAAGGGAATGTAACATGGTGAGGGAATTTTCCAAGTTTATTCATTTTCTAGCATTTAAGGAATTGCATGATTAAAGATTAGAAAAAAACATACCTCCACTTACCCAAAAAGTTGATGAACTTATGCAATAGGAATGTGGCTGTTGCTGCTGTTGGATCATAGAATGTGAAGTGAAGGAACTGAACTGCTGCTTGGTTGGATGAAGTAAAAGATGAGAGTTGAAAGTAGAACTGTGGTACTCTCATATGGCTGGAAGTATGTTGTATAACTGCTTATGATGTCATGAAAGGTATATAGTCTTCACCTGCTACAAAACTTGATGGTACAATTCTTACCATGCGAATAAGTGCGTCGATGTCGAACATGGAAATAAGTCATTCGATTACCGACCATTGATGAATTTCGTTAACCAATGCGAGGCAATCTCACCATTGATGTCAATGAGTGCTAAGGTACCTAAGTACATCGTGCAAAGTGCGAATAAATTAGCTGATGTCGAGCCACTTGCAAGATCTAACGATCAAGGGACATTGATGTATTCCCATGATTGTCAACGAGAGAACTTTCCATTAAGGCATGCAAGCCTCAAGGTACTAAAAATGAACTCTAGTCTCTATCCCATATAAGGTGCTAAGGTTGATGGGGCAATACTTGTTGAAAGGTGGGTCTTAAGAAATCCTACATCAGTCAACAAGAGTTGTATATAATGAGTAGTAGGACTATAGATAAAAGATATAAGGGTCAAACAATTTTTATGGCAGGGATAACAAAGCAATGTAGTCATGGAAAGGAATCTGAATGGTTTTATTTAGAAGGAAAAAGATAAACTGAAAATGAGGAAAATGTGTGCAAATAAGAAAGGTAGACATGCGGGAAGTCATGCTGTATAAGGCAGTGAAAAAGTAGACTCTAACATAGATGATGAATAAGCTTGGAAAGAAAAAGGGTAAGTAATCATGACATGGCGTAATTGGTTTCTGAAAAGTTTCTTTGTGGCAGCAAAATGTCATGACATACATAGTGGAAACTCAACTTCTTCAACCTTTCAATGGAACATTTTTCTGAAAAGTTTTTGTGATACTGAAAATCACTTATGCACACCATTCGTTCGTCTTTAAATCTGCAAAAATGTTAGTATTTTCCTGCAACCAACTTGTGAGAGCATTGAAAATACATGAAAACATGTGCTTAACAAAATTTAAAGAGAATAAATAAAATGCTCTTATACCTAAAAGTAGCAACGCATATTAAGCAAACCTTCTTGTCAAAACCTGTTTCTGAGTGACTTGCGAAAACAAGTTAGCGCAACAAACATAAAATTTGATCAAGTTCATTTGTAGTTTTTAATTTTATTATTTGTTACCTAATGCTTTTTATTTATTTATATTTTTTAGTTTTTAATTTAATTTAATTTTTTTATTTTTGTAATGTTATCATAATTCTTTTATTGTTATTTGTTGAAGTTGTTTTTTGTTTATATTTTTTTAAATTTGATTTATTTACAAATACAAATTTTTATGTGCTTTTATGTATATAGATACTAATGTAATTTTTATTATGTTAATGTGTTTTTATATGATGATTGAGCAATAGAGAGACAGGGTCGACCCTTTCAATGGCCGATCTCTCTAAAAGAAGACTATCTTAATGATCTGGATTAGAGAGGAGTGTGCGAAATAAGCTATTTCTATGATAAGTTTAACAGTTTCAATGACCATGTGGATATGCCTCCCAACTGAATCAAATTGAGATAGCCTAGACCCAATTGCTCATCTTTTACATAAGTTCTTCAAAATTTCATTAAGATCTTAGTGATGTAATTTGAAACACTAGACAACGTATCTATCATTAATTTTTATATTGTTTGGGTTACTAAATTTGTTTTATTCTATATCATAACCCTTATAAATATGTTTTAAAACATTGTATGTCTATGCATTCGAGAGAATTAAAACTAAATAATATTATGCTTAAATAATTCATCATTTGGATTTTACCTTAACCGATGTGGCAAAGATTAAAATATGAATTATGTTTAAAATCATATGTATTGATTACTTAAACTAAGATAAACCAACAATATTTTTGACGAGTCATACCATTCGATTTTCATTTTAATATTTTGTATGACTTTCCACATATATATGTATTAATGTTCACTTTATAAAATTAAATTTTCCACATCCTTGAAATGCTTTGCAAATATTAATACAATTTATGTCACTTAAAATAAGCTATAATTTAAGATTAAAAAACATTTTAAGCTTAGAATATTTTAAGGTGATATTGTTACCAGCAAAGTCAGCTTATTGAAAAAGGGTTAATGACAGAAATTACCTTTTTATTGTAAATCTTGAAATATTTATTAAAAGATTATTTTTATTTATTTGTGAATCAACGACTTTTCATGAAATTTGAAGAGAAGTTTTAGGCTATCTTAGATTTCCACATGGAAAATAAAAATGGAATAAGGTTGGCATAAAAGGTAACGTTTAGATAACTTTTAATCCTTCTATTTTGATAGGCTTGCGGAATTTTGTTAGATTTAAAAACTTTTGTATCAAATATTTTGGTGAACATTTATTATTGGTAAAATATATTATTACATAACCATCCTCTTTTTGGTATATAATGACTGTTGGTTTACTTTTTTTTAGGCATAAGTTGATTTTTTTATGAATGCATAAGATGCTATCACAGTAAGAAAAGAGAGAACACTAAGACTGTCACGTTTATAGTGTGTCAGATCTAGGAATCTTACCAGTTCAACCAATCGTTAATGGATTGGGATAATTTTGCTATGGAAGACAATCATTATTGCGAGTGTTGGCAGTCATCCACATGATTGCGGGGATTATTTTTGTGATTAAATATGATAAAATGACTCGGAATCTACGTCCTTTGAGCTATTGTACCATCACCTAAGATTGCGGTTTTGGTGCATTAAATTATTGGAATTTGCGCAAAGGGAATTGAGGGGATTATTCCATCGTATTACCAGCAACGGAGAAGAAAAGGCCGTATCAACTGAAATGCACCCAAAGAGTACATCCGCCGTTTCACTAAAGATTGATATATTTTTCTTCTTATTAAGGAGATTCAGGCCAACGCATTGAAGGTAGCAGGGGGAAGAGGTATTGGATGTGTATCATAGACTCGGTTGAAAAATAATACTACAGCGCTCATCCTGGTAGCATGCGCGAGACACCATTATTGGGGCGAAAAATAAAATTAAAAAAACCTAAAAAAAAAATAACATGGGGCAGTCCCAGGGCTAGGCATCTGTGATACGATATGTGTTCGATTTCAAAGTTTAGAAACCATGAATACGCTGTGATGGATGGCTGCATGGAGTTGGAAGCATGAAGAAGAGGATCGTGGAGGCTAAACCGAATTATGAATCTACGAATGTATATTTCCTAAAAAAAATATCGATTCCAATCCATCAATTCATGCATTAGTAGCCAGACCATATCAGGAATGTAAAAGATGTATTTCATGGATATATCCAGTGTATTACTCAAATGTACCTTCAGGATGAGGTGAGTGTGGATACCAAAACCCCGGTCCGTGGATAAAAGGCCGCTCACCCTTGTTTCTCCAGTTGATCAAAAGTATTTCGTTCGATAGCAAACACATTGTTTCTAATGATGGTGAGTGCTGCTGGAAAAGCTGCTACTAGTGCCCGTAAATGGATCTGATGCACATTTCATCATAGGCAGAGAATAGTGATAAGGAACCGAAAAGATAAGATGACTAGCTGGAACCCATAGAAACTATTCGTGAAGATGAAAACAGTTCAAAGTGATAAGATCGGTTCAGGATGTGACCATAATATTCTCTATTCTAGAAACTCAATCATCATGCAATAGTATCTGAGTGAAAATATCCAACAACCCGACCCGATATCCTATCACGAAATATTCTAAGTGTATTGTTATTGAATCAGTGGCTTCAAACCATCCGACTAATCTGGTGAGTTGGTTGAAACAAGCACCAAGTCAAATGTGACGAGCACTCTTGATTTAGTAACAGATGGAATTGCTCCATGCAATGAGACAGATTTACATTTGTTATGAAAGGTGAGAAATTATGGAGGAGATATCGGCAATGAGATGTTGGCTAGAATCCTATGTGTGGGTTGTTGTATCAAGCACCAATCAGTCGATGCCATAAGCTCCCAAATTGAGTCAGATTGATAATATCAATCCCTAAAATAGCATTGATATTAATCACACGGTTAAGCAGCCCAATGATCGACCAAGAGTGGAATTGAGCATCTTCTCCAGCTTACATGCATTAATTATGAGCATTTTCGAATTTCCCTATGTAATACCGTTGGTTCATAAGCACTCCAAGGTTCTCGAGTTACCAAGATTTTCAGTGATGTGAATGCCGAGACGTTTGCAGAAGGAGAGCATCCTCACAGGCGTGTTCATGGTTTCTAGGGTTAATAATTTCTCATGATCAGGTGCAGCAACACTTATGGGATAAATTGATGACTACAAGGTATCTCGTTTCTTCCCTGGGGAGTATCTCAAGTCATGGCAGCGAGAGAATCAATTTGTGAGGATCGATCGTTGGTAATTAACAATTTACTTTCAAAAATTGTGAAAATTATTATGCTCATAAATGGCATTAGGAACGATATCAACGGGTGATGTTGTGGATATTGCAGGAGACAACGAAAGGTTGAAAGATGTGCAGACAGTCAGGGTTTCCGGAAATTTTATTTTGTATTTTTTTTAATTTTATGTTTGCAGGTTTTGAAGTGGAAAGATGAATGCGCAAGACAAATGCGCAGATCGAAAGATAGGATGAAGGACTTGAGCGTTTACATATTGCATATGAAAGGCTGAAGCATTTGCAGGTTGCGAATGAAAGGCTGAAACGTTTTACAGCTATTTTTTCGGCAAGTTTCAGCATGGGGAAAAACGCTTAGTGTTTTTTATTTATTTTTATAATGTTTATTATTTATTTTAAAGGTTTCATTTTTTTATTATATATTTGCTAACTTATTAAAATTAAAACTAGAAGACTTTTAAGAGTTTCAAATTTGTTTTAAAAGTTTCAAATTTTTTATTAATTTAATAGTATATATATTATTAACTTTATTAAAATTAAAACTAGACGACTAATATTAGAGAATTAATTAAGAAATGTTATATATTTTTTTTTTAAATTAATAAATATTCTTTTTAAATTTATTTCAAGGTATTCCTAGATTTAAAAGATGCAAACTAAATATTTGTATTCCTACCATGATTAGAAAATTTATTAAAATGAAAAATAAAAAATAAAAAGATATCAAAATTTTCATAAATATTTTTTTGATTTTAAAAGATTAAAACAAAATTTAAAAAAAAAATAGTAATTAAGACAAAAATGAACATTTTAGCAAATAGACACATTAGAGAAAATGAAAGCATCCTACATGCTAATTTTAAATTAGAAATAAAAACTAAAATCTACATACTCTAATTAAAAATTAAATATTATTTACATAAAATGAAAATTCCAATGTAACCATCTATGTTCACATATGATTTTATAAAATGAAATCTAATATATTAAAAAATATGCGAAATTAGGTATTGTAAATGTATATTAACAAAATAAAAACAAAAACAAAACTGATCTAACCTAATACTTACTTGGAACCATTGTTTGATGTAGCTTTCGTTTGCATGATGGTCACCTGAGACCCTTCCTCGCCCTCTTCAATCTCCAGTTCGAAAAAGTGTTTTTCATCTGATATGCATGATTCTTCCAATGTCAATTCTTCCTTGTTTGCTTCAGGAAGAGGGGTTTCATCCTTGATTGCTGTCAAGATCTCCTCTTCTTGAGAAGAGGAGATCCCGGCTTTTACTGGGATTTGAGTGAGCCGCTCTAGGCTTATGCTCATCATTTTACTAAAATCAAATCAAATGCTAAAAGAGAAAAAAATGAAAAACAAGTACATGACAAATGCAAAAATAGTACAAAATGAGTGCAAAAACATAAATAAAAAGTGCACAAACATCTATACAAAACAAAAAAATGAACAGATACAGAGTTAAAATCAAGTTAGTATGAAATAAAGGCTAGCCCAAAAATGAAAGCAATCCAAACTGAAAATGAAAAGGGGAAATTTGCATAAAAACAAACTCGCATTTGTAGAAAATGAAAGAACACTCTTGCAGAAGAAGAAAACACTTTGCAGAAAAATAAACACGCTTGCAGAAACAACAAGGCTTTGGGGTAACCCACTAAATTGGATGCGTTTGGCTGTTACACCATGGGAATTACGAAAATTCTGTAGTGAAGTCATCCTTGCATCTTACCGTTTTCCCTCCACCTTTCTATGTAAAAAAAAAAATGAACTATGTACCTATCTAAACTCTGATCCCTTTTAGCACCTCCCCGGCAATGGCGCGAAAATGTTGGGGAAAAACATTAAACAATTTATAACATATATCCAACAATTTAATTGTCAACCCGGAGAGAGCATAAACTTGTGAGGTATAGACAAAATATATGCAGGGGCAGAGTATTGAATTAATCTTGCAAATGAAATAAACTGAAATTGAATTAAGCTTGCAAAAGAAGGAAATGACACGAAAAGAAATCTAATATAGAAAAGTAGTAAATTGCGTGAAATAAATCTAATTGCAGAAAACATGAAATTGCATAAATTAAAATTGGTAAAGAAAGACTAAAATTATAGATGTGAGGTCATGACAAATCTATACTATCAATTCATAAGAAAGAAATAACTGAAAATCTATATTAACAACTCATAAGAAAGAAACTCAAATTAACATGGGAGAATAAAAGGATTTACATTAAGCATCATCTCCATTACATAACAATGAAAAATCCATTTTATGACTAACTCTAAACTATTCTCTACTTCCAAACCACTAGAAAGATCTCTAACAAAATGAGGAGAGAGCCCTCCTATTTATACATGAATTCAAGATAACTAATCATAATTACAGATCCACTATTCTCTCAACTTATCCCTTCAAATCCTCAACAAACCCACTTTTATCTCAACTCATCCCTCGAAATCCTCCAACAAATATTGGATGAGATATTCTCTCCACATTTACATGATCTTCTCCTTGAAATTAGCCCACATCTTGAAGATGAAATTCGAATTTGAGGCTAGGTGGTGACTTTTGAGCTTGTTAAAGTCTTCAGATATACCTGTAATCATCACCAAACTCATCTAACTTTAAGGTATAATGAAAATACATTAGTTTTCTTAATATTTAACCATAAATTCGCTCAAAATACTCAAAAATAAATGATTTGGAAAATGGTAATATAAATCCATATTTATTAAGAAAGTGGTGAATATTAATGGTTTTATAGAAGGATAAAATAGGAATAAGGTTCCAAATGGTATATGAAAGATGAATAAAATGTGGTATTTTTGCGGCTCAACACTCCAACAAGTTCAAGGTTTTAAAAATTTATTCAAAAACCTCTTTGAAAATGTCCTTCCTTATTTCTGGGTTGAAAATGGAGAATTAATTTATCAGGAACACCATCGTAATTTGTTATGGATCATTCAAAGTTTGAGGATATGACCACATGGATAACGGGAAAGTCCATAATTGAAAAGTTGACGGAATATTTTGAGATGCTTAATCATTTTCATATAATTAAAGTAGATTTTCCTCCTATGTCATATGCAACTAGTGTGGAGTTGGAAGTACCAATCAACGAAATGATGGATTATGAAATCGCTACTCAGGAGCAATAGAAAGTCATTGAGAAATTTGGAAAAACTAGATATAAGCTTCATCATGAGGGATAAATGTAATGATTTTATAAGAACTAATTCATTGAATATTATTCTAAACAACACATGGCATGTAGTATTGGTTTGATCCTCTATCGAATTCAAGCAAAATAAATATAAATACTAGCGTGAAAGCAACACAATTCCTGAATTTTAGCCAGTAGTTTACAAGAATCCTATTTTTAGCAAATAGTTGGTTAGGGTTCACTCTGAGAGAATTTTTGTATATAATTCTCATTTTGCAATGTAATACAGGTTGGATTAAGAGATAAAAGATGAACTGTGTATTATATTTCCAAACATTTGATTAATAAAAGTTGTTAAGAGTAGAAGTTCTGATTTTTTATGAGCAGAGATTCATGTGCCACCATGTTCTTCAATCTGCAATACTTCTTATGTGAATGTGTTTCTTGTGTCATCCTTTATTTTTTTTATTTCACGTTTGAATGAAAATAAATGAATTGGAATTCATCAATGGTGTTGTAGTTCATAAGATTCAATAATTAATACATTTTCCCCTTTAAAGTTAATACATAATTCATCTTAGTTTATGCTCTGTGTTAATGGATTGTCTCCTTTAAGTCTTCCATTATACTTTAACAATTAATTTTCTGAAGAAGTGATGCCTATAGTGCCTCTGTGAATGATTTACTCTATTCACCAGTCTCCTACAACTTTGAAACTATTAATTTGTTGACTACATGCCCCATGGTTCTGTTCCTGGTTCAACCACTCTGATAATTTTTATTACTACTACTAAATATCTAGCCGTTGTTTGAAAGTATAAATTGTTGTTAAGTGACCATAGGACAACATATTTATCAAGGTATCCCCCTTTGGATTGAAAGGGATATATTTTGATCCTAAAGACTAGTTTGAGGTTACCTTAGAATTTTTCTTCCATGGACAAATAAAATTTTCTGAGTGATAACACATTGCATGAAAAAGGAATCATGATTTTGATGGACTAAAATAATGATCTCTTTGAAAGAACATAATTGCAAAAAATATGTTTTGGATATGGTACTGAAAGTAACCCATAATGAGGATACAAAATATTTTCTACATAATTGAAAGGGAATGGTGAAAATGCCGAGTAAAGAAAGGGATGGATATTATGAGCTGGAATTCCTGGGAATAAGAACACTACAATGACACTAGAACCCTATGATTTCCACATATCGGTGGTTGAGTATAGGCTTCCAGTGGGATGCTTGATAGTAAGAATCAATAAGTTGTTCTCTTCATTTGAAATAAATACTTGGGAATGATGGATCACCCAAGGGAATATTTCTCAAATAAGGGGATACTTGATCTCAGAGGGTGAGATACTGCAAGGAAGAGGAAACTTTAATGAATATTCTTTGAGAGTTTCATGTAACAAATTTGATGGAATCACAAAGGGTGTGCCAAGAATGGACCATTTCGTAAAGAAGGTGATGGATGATTCTAGAGGGTGAGTGATTTATGTAACTTGAATGAATCTTCTTTTAGAGATTCATGTAACAAGTTTGTTGGAATCATGAAGGATGTTCTAGAAGAAGGCGATTTCATCCCAAGGTCCATAAATTCATGTTTATGATAGTGGATTAAGTATCCTTAAATTTATTATTATCTTAAGGTTTTATTAAGAGGGGGAAAGCAATCTTCTCTTAGGTTCCACATGGAAATTTAAATAAATGAATATCTAATGTGAGAAAGTTATCATTTTAACCATATTGGATGATTCCTATGAGATAAAACATAGCTTACAGCTAATGTCACTAGATTCCCATCATAGAGAATTCCTAACCAACCTATGTTAGAGCAAAGGAAGGGAATGAGGAAAACTTGATGGAATACATGTAGAGAAGGGGGGGGCATTCCTTGTATTGTCCATGATAACGGGGGAAGAGTGCTAGTTTATTGGGACGTTTATAGAGCGGGTTTGGCTCTATGTATTTACCAATAAACAGATTCCATGGTTGGTCTATGCTAGAGCACTCGAAGGGAATTGGGATAGCATGAGGTATTGGTTACAAATATGGGGATTCCATTCCTTTTGTTATGCAAGATAATGGATGAGGAGTGATTGGAATCAGGATAGTTGTAGAGTGGATTTGGAACTTGATATGTGTATGAGTTTTGATCATCTCCTATGTTATTCCAAAGATGCTCTTTTGGGATTATTAGAAGACATTGGAATCTTCACCCCTTGTGGATTGATAGGACTATCTTGGGGGTGGAATATATAATAGGAATAAAAGGTGTGACATAATTATTACTATTGGGAGGAATGTCCTTTATCTATGGCCAATTTTAGGATTTTAAAATATAAGTTCCTAATTGTGCGATGAAATCCATGTTCATATTTGATGCTATGTATTTGTTTAATTCACTATTTATGAAAATGTTTTTGTCCATGGATTTCATGGGCATTGTATGTATGCATTCATGGTAGGAATTATTGCATGTTTTAGAATGGGGGATTTTATTTTAATTAATTTATATAAGTGTGCTTCCACTATCCAAATGTTATATCTAGCCATATAATTCAAATTTGGTATCAGAGATTAAAATTTTCATTGCAAAACTGTGTACCCCATGGTATCCATTGTGGAAATAGGTTGTCAGGTATGTGACACTAAATGATTCCCAAACCTAACATTCCTTGAACCATAGTATCAATATACCTCTTTCATGAACATGGTTACTTCTAGGGAATAATGTTAGATGTTACACTTCTTTATTGCAAGTGAATATCATGGTAATGATATTTAGTAGGTTCCAGGAATACATTTAGGAATCTCTCCAAATACCTTGGAATGTTTTAAAATAACTCTTTGGGTATCCAATAGAATAGAGGGTATATACGCTTGAACATATAGTGAGAATAATTGTGTAGTTACAGTATGGTGTCCATTTTTAGTGATTTTGTTATGTTGTTAGAGCTTATCACATTAGAGGATTTTCCTATAATACCTTTGATTTCAATTTCCTTTCCACGTGAGGAGAATTCCATTATTTTTTTAAAATTAAGAGCCACTATTCCCAATTATTGTAACCTTTGGACTCCTAAAACAATATCATCACCACCCATTTGGATTGCAATCATTGGACTATCCAAAAAATATTCCCCCATAGTGAGCTTAATACTATGCCACTTATTTGAACAATTTATGATACCTCTTTATGCAATCATTGCTTGAAACTATGGTACTAGATATATAATGCAAGTGAGAATTTTAGATAATTTGCAATGAATAAAGTTATGGGTACGACTAGAATCAATCAACATTCTTATTTTTTTTTTGATATATCCTTCTATATTGATAGTTTGAGGAATGTTAATATTGGACAATGCATGAAAAGAAATGGAGTAGTTTCTTATAGGTTTTCATATTGAGACAGTTCCACTTTTGGTTTTTCCTCCTATTCACAATCTATGCACAATAATTTCTTCTAATTTCACTTAATCCGCTTACTATACTTACTATCACAATTGAAATATAGTCCCTTTTCTCTTATTTCCTCCACTTGTTGAGGTGTCAACCTTATAGGCCATGTGATATTAGGCAAGGGACATTTAATTCTCTATAGGTGTTAGTAGCAACCCTTATAAAAGACATATTTTTAATTTTCAATTTTCCTTGCCAAACTAAAAGCCTCTAATTATTTAGGTTCAAAGAGATGCACCTCATGCTCAATGCTATCCTTTAAAGTTAACATAAAGAGATTCAATGAATTATCTTGTTGAATGTTCTCCACTTTAAGACTCAAATTTTGAAACTATTTAATGTTTTATATAACTAGACCTCTTTGCTTGAGATTTATCAATTGGATAAATAAGGTGTCTCTCTCAATATATCCATAAAGCACTATCAATTCATCTGTAAATATATACCAAGTGAAAATAGATTCCTTTTTACAATAAAAAATACATTGGTATCATACAAATTTATTAGGTTATACATACAAGAATGCAATAATTAACTTTTCTAAAGTCAATACTTGGTGTGGATTAAAGAATTGATCCATTTGGAATATCCATGTTATTGGATCATTTCTATCATATTTTATCATATCAATCTTGGGAATGAAGTAGTTCCTTGGTCCCGAGTTGCAACCATGATGGTGGATTATGAAGTGATGAATGATCAAGTGGCCATGACTCAAACCTATGATTCTCCAATTATTTTTCAATTTTATCGACATGTGATTGGGATACTATCATTTTGTTCTACATTAAGGGTAAAGAGGAATCTCATCTCATTTAGAATTACCACCTTCATAAATTTGAGATCATCTTTCATCTTTTCCATATTTAGATCCATCATCCCCATGTTTTGATCCATCATCCCCATCTTTTTGATCCAGCTTTGTCATGTTCCCATATTTTTCATGGTTTAAAAATTGTTTAAGTCACCTTAGAAAAATTATTAATGGTAACAAATAAGGGGAAAATTCCTAAGTATGGCTCCTAAGGCTTAATTAAATTTAGGGCCTAAATAAATATTTCCTAAGGAATTTTAATCAGCAATGTGACCACTAGAAGTTCCAATTCTAATTAATGGAGGAGAAAATAATCTAATTGGGATTAATTTGGAGAATTAGGCAGTAATATTATTAAAGATTAAAAATTATAATTATTAGTTAAGGAAAATATTATTATGGATTAATGGAGAAATTATCCAAAATAATTATTATATCCAATTGGAGAAATTATCCAAAATAATTATTATATCCAATTGGACAAAATTGGCTAATTGATTATTTAATGAGTAATTAGGTCAAAGGGGTGCTCAAGGAAATGGTTAATGAAGTTAGTATTGGGTATATGTTATATTATTTGCATGTGCGTGTGGAGCGGAGGTTCTCTTGTTAGCGCTGCACCTGATGATCCCTATTGGCACCTTCATGGAAAGAGGTCCATAGGCTATTTCCATTCAGATATGGTTGGGAGGACGTTTCTGAGGCGAACGTAGCGAGCCAAAAAAAGTTGTTTTTGTCTATTTTGGGGAATTTTCTAAAAATATGTAATTTAGTCTTGGTTAAGGGATTGGTGTATTTTTTCTAATCCAGGTTAGTGGATCAGGGTATTGGATTCAAATGAATACCTATATTTATTATTGTGAGGGATACATAATGATTAATGAGAAAATAGGAGGTGTGGCTCCAAGGTTTGCTGGTTTTATTGGTTAACTGTTTCCAAGGTAAATCTGTGTGTTTATGAGTGAATGTTGTGGTGCAATCTCTATTTTGCTTAAAAGAATACGTATGCTTTACTTCTTTGCACAAGTTTAAAACTTACATATGGTATCATATATTGATTATTGGCATTAGGGGGGACACCTTTGTTGTTGAGGGTTCAACGCGGTTGATAGACCTTGAGTATGTGATAAACCTAGGTTAAATGGGATATTTACAGTGTTAATTTATGCATTAAAAGAAAATGGAGAGTAGTTCGAGAATTGAGATCGAGAAATTTAACGGCCATAATTTTGAGCTATGGAAGATCAAAATGGAGGATCTTCTTGTAGATCAGGAACATTGGATTATTGTGGATCCAGGTACGAAACCCACTGGAACGTCACAAGATTATTGGGATAAATTAGAAAGAAGGGAAAGGAGTACAATTACGCTGTGATTATCAGACTCTGTGTTGTTGAACGTATCTGGTGAAAAGAGTGCGTTAAATATTTGGGGGAAACTAGGGAGCTTGTATCAATCAAAATCCCCTGTGAACAAGTTGTTTCTACAAAAGAAATTGTTCATCTCAGAATGGATGAAAATGACATTGTGACAGAGCATATGAATGTCTACAATACTCTGGTAAGTCAGATAAACTCTGTTGGAATTAAAATGGTTGAAGAAGATAAATTTATTACATTATTGTGTTTTTTTCCAGATTCCTGGGACAACCTGATTATTGGAATAGGTAGTGTTAGTCAAGTAACCTTAAAATTTGATGAAATTGTTGAGTATGGTTGTCATTGATGTCAAAGAAGTTCATTAATGAAAAAGTAAGTGATGATGTGGCATGTGTGACGAGGCTGGAAAGTCACATGTTGGTGTTCTTGTACTCTCATGAAGTCATTGTTGCAATCTGACATCATTATGGAAAAGTATGGCAATTTGGTGAAAATATAGAAATTGACTAAATATGGGAAAATTAGTCAAAATTGCTATAGGAAAATGCATGCCATAATTGATAGGTTAAGGAAAATTCCATCCCTATATTTTTAGGCTATAGATCATTGAAGTAGCTATATGACCATGGTCTCAATTTTCCTTAACAGTCTCTAAAGATGAAGTTATCAAGTCTGCCAAAAGTGCCTTTTGACAGGTTTTGCACGGTTCTAGTAAACTGCTCGCCAAGGAGAGAGGAAGAGGTCGTAGAGGATGAAATTGGCCTTGATGGAATCAGAATGTTGTCCCCCATGCTCTAGATGCTTCACTTTCCAATTTTGATGAAATTAAGAATCCACCTTAGTTGACCTAGGGTTTTGAAAAATTGCAGAAAAGATCAGAAGGCGATTTTCAAATGCCCACCAAATGTTGTCCTTATGTATATAAACGTATCTAATGGTATGGGCCTGTTACTTGGTGATCATTATGTCTATCCATGGTTTTAGTTTCTCGATGGTGGCCACATGTGAAATAAATAAACCTGCCAAAATGATAAAAATCATGTTTTCCTGTTAAAAATAAATGAAATTTGTCAAGTGTTAAAAACAGGAGGTTAAGGGACCATTTGGAAACGCATGCCAAAGGTTTTCATTAAGCCAATAAATTCAACCAAGAGTATGAGTTTATTACTTGTTGAATTGAACATCTAGCCATGGTCTTAGATTTCTCTCTGAAGGTCACACATGCGAAATATAAGTCTGCCAAGTTGAGAAAAAGTTTGTTTTCCTGTCTAAAGTCTGAGAGGCCATTTTGAAATGCACGCCAAAAGTTGTGGTTGTGCAGATAAATTGATCTAATGGTATGGATATTCTCTCTGACAACTTGTCCATCTAGCCGTGGTAACAATTTCCTTATTGGCGGTCACACGTATGAATACTAATCCTGCCAAATCAATAAAAACTGTGTATGTTTTTGTGAATAAAGAAATAAGATCTCACAAAAAAATGTCTGCACAGTATGAAACCGCCTCTCCATAAAAAATCCTTCTTTCATAATGAAAAAAAGAAACGCGTGTCTGCAATAAAAAGAAGAAGATTGTCAGATTAGTCAAATCTATAAACTATAGTTTCTATTGTTATCAGCTAAGCATAATTAAAAAGATACGCTACAAAAAAACAAAAACAAAATACAAACGAAGTAAGCTATAGGAATAAAAAATAGAGATATATATTGCATTAAGTGATAAAAAAAGATAAAAAATAATGAAGTAGCATAATTATATTATTAAAGACAGAGTTATAATAAATTAAAACAAGAGTCATAATAAATTAAAACAGAGTTATAATGGAGGGAATGATTGTTTAAATTAATGACATGGTTATAATAATTAAAAAAGGAGTTAATTATTTAATGAAAGGGTGCAATTTTCATAATGAAGAGGCATAATAAACAATAAATAGAATTGGATGAACACATTTATTGAAGAGGTGTGATGTTGATCAGATGCATAGATATAAGAGCATAAGTTTGAATAGGAAGAACGTGTCTCTGTGATCTAGATCAATGTGACAACACACGAAGACAAATACCAAGTAGTGAAGAAAAACTAGTGACATAGTTTGAAGAATATATAGAAGATTATTAAATTCAGATTAGGGTGATAGGGTGGTGGTAGGGAAGGATGCAAACCTGCAGGGAGGTTTAAAGCCTCCTTCCAGTAGTGGCTGGAAAAAATGGGTGTTGTAGCATCCTTGTCTATTGTAGCAGAAAAAAATAATTATGGGGTGTTGTAGCATCATTGTCTATTAGAGCAGGAAAAAATATGGTGTGTTGTTGCGTCCTTTATGTAGCAGTAGAAAAAAAAATTGTAAATTAATCTTATCAATGAGTTTGAGTTTGTGGTTTTTTCTTTGAGGTTTCCACGATAAAATTATGTGTCCTTAATTGTTTTTTATTTAAATACTAATTTTTTAAGAAGAAATAAAATAAAGCAATATTGATTCACTGATCCAGGTCATGCCTAGGTGCACACTGGGGACAATAGTTCAACTGAAGGAGTTGAGCACTGTTATGGGAGAATCATTCAAAGAATAAGTAAAGCAAGAAGACTATATATATAGAAAGAATGTGCACAGAGAATATGAAAGAATTCGAACCAATTTATATTAATACTTCTTCTCCATGAAGGTTGATCGATGTATACTGCAATAGTGTATATGTTTATATAGAATGTTGAGACGCTTGGGTGACTACTAATTACAATCAATTACAAAAGAATTTATAATAGTTTGGAAGTTCAACTGTCGTAGACGACTGGAAGATAGAGAGAAACCCTAACGATGTTCGACAGTCATCGGTGTCGACAATGCATGTTGAGATGTTGTATGTCGAGCGTGAAACCTGTCAAGGTTGTCGAATTCGATTGTGTCGAGGTTTGGACTTGTCAAATCCGATATTGAACCTATCGAAACAGTTGAAGTAGTCGAAGTAGATGAAGTGCTAGACTTTCTCGAAGTTTGATGACATGCAAACTGCTGATTCGATCATTCCTCCTTCCTTAAGAAACAATGGTCTCCATTGTGTGCTCATTCAGGTGGGGAAACTTGTTGGTTATTTCTATAGCAGAGTACCATTTTCCTCGTGTGGGGGGATTTCCAACTTTAGTCACTTGAAACAAGGGAATGGAGTTCGTCCTTTTATGGTGTATATGTCATCCCACAATGGTATCACAAATAAGAGATTCCTGAACATCTGGATGGATGTCAACCGGTTCTATTGTATGTAAGTCATTCTATTCCAACAGTGGCGCATGGTATGGTCGAAGTAAACCTACATTGAAGACTGGATGTAGACCAAGGCATGTAGGGATGTTGATATGAAAAAAAAATTCTCCAATCTATTTAAGGATATTGTATGGACCATATTGCAAAGGTTTCATCTTTCTATATGGGCCAGTGAAGTGATCCTTATTTATATCTAACCAGACTGTATCCCTAATTTGGAATGAATGAGGAATACGATGCTTATCTTATCGGGCCTTAGCTTTTACATTAGCTCACCAAAAAATTTCATGTTCTTGCTTCTATATGTTGTAGATCTGATCTCCAAAATTTAATTCTTTCTCAACTTCTCGTCCTTCGAAGTTGGTGTCATTCGACTGTGTCGAGGAACTGATCAATTTGATAGGAACTGAAGGTTGAAATCCATAAAATATATCAAATGGACTCTTTCCCATAGAACTGTGTTGAGAACGATTGTATCTATGATGTATGTATGGGATGCTATCATCCCATGTTTGACGATGCTTATGGTTTTACATGCGAAGCAATTGTACTACCAAGCGATTTATGACTTTCGTCTATCCGTCTATCTAAGGATGGAAGGGTGTCGACAAAGAAATTATCGTGTCGAGCTATTTCCAGAGAGTTTTCCAAAAGGTGCTTACAAATATAGCATCTCTATCAGAGATAATGGTCGTTGGAAGGCCGTAATTTTTCCATACATGTTCGAAGAAGAGCTGGGTAGTCTACCGCGCTATCATAGTATTCTTGCATGGTATGAGTATAGCCATAGTGGAAAATATATCGACTACTACTAATATCGCATCATGTATATGTTTGGTAGTAGGATATTATGTCAAGTAGTACATGGAAATAGATTCTCATGGTCGACTAGGAACTAGCAGGGGTGTGTACAATCCTGGTCGTCGATTCGACGATTTAACAATGGCACAAACTACAGATGATCAAATGTACTTGTTGACACTAGATTTAAGTGAAGGTCAGTAGAAATACTTTTGGAGGATAACAAGTGTTTTTGCAACTCCAAAATGTCCTACAGTTTTGCTGTAGTGTGAGTCCCAAATGAGCTTATGTCTATGCTCACCGGTCAATACAAAAAGATGTCCAAGATTGTATAGAAAAGTGTCCTTAAGGAACTAATCAGTAGTAGACAATGTGTCGGCCCGAAGTTGTCGATAAATTACATAGAAGTTGTAGTATACCGAATACAATGTGGCCAAGTAGTGGTGTCGTAACTCTGTATACTCATTACTGTAGGCAATAGATTATTGAGTGGTCAACTAAGACAATCGAATGTGGCATTAGATTTACCTTTCCGATATTTAATTACCAACCGAAATTGTTGCTGGTAATTAGTCTAATTTAGTTGTCGATTTTTCTGTAGTTTCTACTAGGATGGGGCGAATTATAAAGGCATATAGTTCTTTTTCATACATTGAATACCTTCTAACAGTGTCGTTGAAAGTTTTGGAATGAAATGTGACTGGGTGACCCGACTGAGTGATCACTACATCGAGGGCATAATCTAATACGTCCATATCAATCTCAAAGGGCTAATAAAAATCAGGTAACTGTTGATTAAGTTGTCATTAATGCCTACAATTTTTGGTCATTGATGCCAACTATTGAGTCCTCGGTGCCCCTTGTGGAGCCCCTAAGGGTTAGTGTTTAGTTTGTGGTTGTTTGTGTCAGAGGATCCCTTTTGACCTTATCCAAGTCAAACCTTGAAGCCCTTGGAGGCCTTGGAACAATGGAAAAATCCTCGGTTACCCATTGACTTCATCAAGTTACCCTAAGTTATAACATGGTCCCATTTGAGTCCATTGTTGATTTCCTTGCTCCTGGTTGATCTTTGGTTACTGGTCTTTGTGCTGCTTGTTATGCTTGTACTTATTTTGGTCTCTTGATTGGTTTTTGGATGGATGTTGTGCCTCATGTGTGTAAGTCCCTTTATGTGTTCATGCTGGAGCCCATTGCTTGCATTGGATGGTCTTGATATTGTTAAGTTCTTGTTGGTCCTTGATTCCACAAGCTTAGATATCGATCCTCTTGCATGTGGAGACTTGGGTCTTGAACCCACACATATGGTGTTTTGATGGCCTTTGGACGCTATATGGTCATTATCATGTTGTAGCCTTGTGATCATGCATATGAAGACCATACGGTGTTGCAAACTAGTGGTGAGGCCTTTGTACCCCTCTTTTAAGGTGTTGGTACTCTTATGGCAATGAATGTATATAGTGGAACCATTGTATATGTTTTTAATGATATGGAGACCTTGAATATGATGATGATATTCTTGAAAAAATCTTTGTTCCCACTTGATTGGTGGTGTTGGAGTCTTTGATACCCTTGATATGATGAGTATATGGTGGATCCATCCTCCTTCTTGATGTGAATTCTATGGATGTGAAGACCATCAAATCCCTCATGCCTTTGATGATTTCCATTGAATCCTTTGACCTTGGAACTTATGCATAAGATAACATGGTCTTTGGCACCTTTGTGTGTGAAATATTTGAAGTCCTAAACAAATTGAAGAATTTAAGGGTATTAGACCAAGAATTTGAAAATAAACCCATCATAAGGAGATAGTCCTCGTCAATACATTTCCGTTGATATGTGAAGCATATTCTAACTCCTTACGATTGAAGAGATGTGAATTTTTGAAGTTGGTGTACCCCACCTTTTTGGGTCCACCGACCAAAAAAAAGAGAATTTAATTATTTGTAATTTTGAATTGCATGTAGGCCCAATTTGAGGAATTAACTTTCCTCCACAACTTGTATAAATAGAATATCAAACATTTCATTTGTTCATCAATCAATTCTCTCTTTGGTATTTCACAACTCTTGGAGAAAAGTGTTAAACTTTGTGGAGGAGAGATTTTTGGGCATCTTCACTAAAATTGGCATAACTTTCTCATACAGAATCGAAATTACAAAATTCTTGCCTCATTAGAAATATTGTTACGAAGGATATGTGATGAAATTATCTAAAGTTTCTTTTGAGTTGTTTACTATTTCTTCATCTTATGATCTTCAAAAAGATATGGTTCATGCTTCTAGGTTTCTCTTGTAATGGAACATGTCTCTCATGGATAGAGTTCATCTTTTATCTTAGTATGTAAGCCTATATATTGGTATATATATTTGAATTCATTGTAAATGTTATGGATCCTATGATGATGGTTAGATTGACATATATATTGATGTGATATTCACATATATTTTGATGATTATCTTGGATATTGTTGGCATAGATTTTGGTGTTTATCTTGACTATTGTATAGTGTAGTATTGAATGAGAAGTTGACATGTAAGTAATATATATTGTGATTGATTTCTTTGATCAACCTAAGTGTTTTATTTGAAAACTATTTTGACAAGATCCAATCATTGTGTCTTTGACCTAAGTGGAGCTGGTCTTTTATTGATTGTTAATGACAACCTTTGACAGTATTGTAAGTGACTATTTGTTTGATATTTATTTGATTTGTTTGCTTGATTTAAGTGGAGTAAAAAATGTTTTGTGTCTAAGAGTTTATGAGATTGAATGATTTTGACATAGCTGGTTAAGTCTTTTATCTTCTTAGCTGAGGGTAGTTGTTTGAGGTATATCATGTTTAACTGTCAAGTATTCCTTGACTGTGATTGAGGTTGGTTGTGGTGTCATTGAGTTGAGTGTGATTGGACGAAGTTTGGTTGACCATATGTGAAGTCTCTTGGTTTCTTAAATATGTCTCTTAATTGATGAACTAGGCCAAGTAAGAAGGGTCGGTTGACTGTCAGAGCACTTGATTAGATTAAAACAAGTATATGATTGATTTGACATAGGGACACAATCAATTTGGTACAGGTTGGTTCAATTGAGCAATATTGGCACATGTTGCCTTGTGTGAAGTTGGTTTGACTCAGATTGGATGAGTTGTATCAGTAGTTGGTTTGACCCAAGTGGACTGAGTTTGGTGTGCAGACTCATATTGACTTAGTCAGTTGACATGAAAAATAAATTTATTAGCACATCTTGATTGGACATGTTGATGAGAAGTTGTTATCGTGTAAAATGGCACTTCTCTATTCGAGTACTGACATCCAATATGTTGGAACACAAAAGGACAAACTCGATTGAAGTAGCCAAAACACTATACATGGGCATGAATGTTGATACATCATCACCTGAATAGTTGAATATATTTTTATTTGGACATTAGGGTTGGACACGCAACTATTTGCACAACAACCAACATGTCACACACGAGTATGTGTATTGCAACTCACGTATACTTTGAACATGTGGGTTTCCTTAAAGCAAAGCAAGTAGTGTATCGTACGTGACTTTTTTATATCAATAGTCACGTGTACCTTAATTCAAAGTAAAAAAATATAAAACACGATTAGTCGAGGACAGTTGAGAACTTAATCATAACTATCTCAACTTCCTCAACCATATCAACCTTCGAAACCTCTCTCTTTCCTCATGTATAAATAGAGGGTATGGGTTGGGGCTAATCAATCATTCTTAGAAGAGCAAAGTTATGATGGTGGTATGCCTTCAAGCATCTTGGAGCAGTAGAAATCAGTGTCCTTGGTTTGCAGAGGAGCACTTGTTTCTAACGTTGGGTTGTAATCTCACCATCTTTGTTTATTAATAAAGAAAGTTATTCTTCCAATATTGTGCACTCTTCTATATGTTGATTGCTAAATTATCTTATAGTTTTATTATGAATATGTTATTTCATTAACCATTGATATATATATAAGATATTTGCAGGAATAAATTGTTCTTTGTAGGTGATTGGAGATACCTTGGAAGCTGTGGAAGCAAATGGAAGAGAAGAAGAAAGGCTAGGATCAACTGTCATGAACCAGGTTTGCTCAATTTTCTTCCTATTCCTATTTCGATTTCTACATGGATGATTTTCTGCAAGTTTATTCTAGTAAGTTGGTAAGCCCAGAGACCCTTGGTTATAAGGATGTGTTCTCCTAAACAATAGAACTGGCGACTCCATTGGGGAGTCCAGCCTGTTGCGCATCATTTCTTTAGGCTCCCTGACCAGTCTTTGGCTCTTTTTTATTCTGTTTGTGAGTTGTTTTGTTTTCTCCTTTGATTTTCAATTTTTCATTTTCAGGGCCTATCTTTCAGTATTTTTATTTTTTGAAAAATTTTGATAGTGTATGCAGGTTGTCTTGTTGATAGTCACGTATTTCACTTTGCACACGCGGGTTGTTGTCTGGAAAGTTGTGTGTCACATGCAGGTTGTTGTTTGGAAAGTCATGTGTCACACGTGGGTTGTTGTCTGGAAATTAGTGTGTCACACACGGGTTTCCTTTATAATAGTTGCATGCCCGTATAGGTGTCTTTGAGTTCATATGGTTCTTACTTGTCCCCATTTTGTGACCTCTCTCATGCTTGTGTAGGTTCTGTTTCTGACATGATCCTGTAAGTCTTAGGTCTTTACATCTCACAGTTTACTTTATCTTTCAATTCCTTGAGTGTTTTGTGTTTGATTTTATTCATTGGCGAATGTTGTAGGTCCTCCTACTTGGCTTAGGTCTGAGTGCTTGCGTTTGTTGGTTCATAGATCATTCCTTGCAAACACTCTATGCTTTGTATTGTTGTTAGTGGTTTGAGTGAGTCATTCTTGCCACTTTGGATCTATTTAGTATTTGATTGGATAGTTCCGTAAAGTTTGGTTTTGTGCCATTTCTTGCTATCAGTTTGAAGTGTGTTATTATAGGATCTTCTTGCATCATTTGCTTCTATGTGTTTAGATTGTTCAAACTTGCTCAAGTTTACATTTAGTTGCATTTATAATTATTGAAATTTTTTTGAAAAGAAAAGACAATTTTTTTTATACTTTTTGCATTAAGTTGCATCTAGTGAGCTTTTCGTTATTTCTCAAGAAAAATAAAAAATTTAAATTCTTGTAGTTTCTCATGCTTTGTTTCAAAAAAAAATCATTAGCTTTCATTTTGCAAGAAAAAGAAAAGAAAAATTGGCATAGTAGTTGCAATTTGCTTTGAAAAATTTATTTTTTACATCATTTTTTGCTTTCTTTTGCCGAGTCTATAACACCATAAAGTTTCGTCCTGCTAGCTTTGACTAATAACAACTAATTACAAAGAACAAATTAATTAAAATTTACTAGTAAGTTTCTTTTTTCTAGGTTCATTCATCAACTAGTTCAGGCTAGGCTTGTGGACTAGGGAGTTTTAACTGTCCATAAGCATTTGACTTCAGACGCAGTTGTCCTTTCACTAGGTAAATACTCCTCTACATGAGACCACCTGGAAATATCCTCACATAGGAATTAAGCATGAGGCTGCGTGAGGACCTGCACTGAGGAGATAACCCTCTGATTCCTTGTTCGAGCGTAGATTAGGATTTTTATGCGTTTGGGGATATTGTCAATACCACCTCTTGGGCCCTGTGCGGTGCCAGTATTAATAGGTTTTTGGGCTTTGCTAACCTACCCACATGTAATAATCAGGCTTGTGAATGCTCTGCCAAACTCTTAGTGTAGTTGCGGTAGCCTTTAGTCTCTTGACATTAGGGACATACGCAGTGTTAAGTCATGAACTTGTTTTCTTCAGTTTTATATTTTGCTTGTGATTTTTATTTTAGGTTTGCTCATTTGCTTACTTTAGAAAATTTTTGGTTTTAAGTGAAATTTTGATTGTTGCTTTAGGTTTTCATTAGGTTTGTTCTTCTTATGGTTTTGAAGGGTTCTATAGGACATTATGTGGATTAATTGGTTCACAAATAACACCATGATCAATGTTTAACATAAAAACCTCATTCAAAATGGAATTAATGACTAAAAAAGTGCCAAATTTGGTTTTAAAATATTCTTGTAGCGCAACAGCCAAAATTTTACACTGCGGCGCTACAAGAATATCGCGGGCACTAAAATTGTCGATTTTTAAGCCAAATTCTCTCATGATTTCGATTTCTGGATGACTAATCACATGTGTAAAGGGTTTTGATATGTGTTTCATCAGAAATGATCATGCAAACAGGTGTGGTCTGTGACGTGAAGGAGATCATGGCGATCAGCAGTTAAATTTGGGCGAATGATGACAGATTGAGGAACGAGCCTAGATTGATGGGAAAGAAGTTCTCCACATATACATTACGAAGCTGGAGGTGAAGTGGAATGAAAACAACTGCTAAAAATCCAGAATTTGCAGTTACAGAGGGAATTTAGGGTTTTCTCAGCGCACTAGTTGGAAGCAAACTAAAGGCTTGAAGACACTTGGACAGTTAAATTCAACAGTCAGATAGTCCAAGTATTAATTTTAAACGTCTACAGCAGGTCGGGAATGAGGTATTCTGCGTAAAATTGGTCGTGGCTGCCAAATTGGGGTTTTTTCATTAAGGCTGGTTATGTTAAAAATGATTAAAGAAAGCCTTAATTCATGTTGTTAACAAGCTCTCAACGATCAGATATTAGTCTTAAAGGTTTTATATGTTTTAGCAAGTGATAAGTTGAAAAACAACTGTTACATTGAACAATTTCCTTGTCAAGACCAGCAAGTATGGTAGGTTAAAGGTCTGTATTGTTTATGGCGACCAGGGTTTCACAGAATTACTTGTTACCTATAATCAATGCAAGGAGTTAGCTGAGCATGTTAGTTGTATGCAGACCTTGTCTGAGTATGTGCCATAGGATGATTGGTTTTGTGCTGAACGCAAGTTGAAGCAGAAAGTTGGCACACATAAGATTGCTCTCATATCATCTCATTCTCTAGTTAAACAATCACAATATGAATCTAAGAAGCAAGCAATTGAGAACACTAATATAGAATCCCTATTGCAAAGAGATAGCTCATTAGTAGCATTGGAAGGAGCCAAGGGTGCTATTTGTGCAGAATCACAACACACAGCTGTTTCCATGTATTCTAAAGATGGTCTGGCATCGAAATGAACATTTTGGATGTTAGTTAAATTCAGCAACAGCTTTGTGAAAGAATTTTTGGCACTCTATTGACCTAAATTACCCAATATTAGTGTAAAACATTTCCTGCATTTAAAATAGAACAGACTATCAAAAACTCTGAGAGCTTGACAGAGAAAGGGCTGTTAGGTCATTAACAGGGTTTTAAAAGCATACAGAAACAACATTCAGCCATAGGAAATCAGATGAAGAAAAGTGGAAAGACCAACAAGGCTGAGCCCACTGAGCTGAATTGGATTGACAAGTTTCCAGGTTGTGCAGAGCTCTTCCAAAATGCTGGATGGTTAGATTTCTTTAAGAAGATTGATGGCTATAACACCGAGGTCTCTCATAAATTTTCCCAATGTTATAACCAAGACATGGTAGTATTTGATACTCTGAAGTTTAAGTTGACTGTGGAGTTGGTGGCTGAAGCAATAGGAGTCAGAAATGAAGGAGAGTTGTGGTTCAAAAAGGTGCCATTCACCTTCAATGCCCAAAGGTATCTTTTTCCTGGCATTGTTCCAGACTAGAGCAAGGGAGTACTCATCCAGAATTTCAGAGATGAATGGGTAGAGCCCATCAAATTCCTACAAAGTTACATCATTTGTGAAGGGAGATATGCTTATGTCTTCAAGTATCATTTTAGGTTCCTACAACACCTTGTTGGTGAATCAAGTATGAGTCTTCCTTTCTTCCTGTTTAAAAGTTTGTAGAAGATGTCAAGCAGGGTCAAGGAGCATCATGATCACACTACACAGCCCATCTTCCATCATGGATTGATCAAGCTTATTATCAACACTGCTCTGCAAAGAGAAGGGAAGACATGGGACAATTTTCTCTTTTGGTTTGGTTTCCAAATTAAGAAGGAAGAGCAGCCAACCAAAAAACATGTGGACAAGGGGAAAACCCTAATTAGAAAACTAGGTGAAAGAGTCAAGGTTTAATATAAAAAAGGTGTTAAACTTGAAGAGGAGACATAACACTCAAAGGGAGACTATGAACCTCAGCAGCCTTCAGCTAATAGTAAGGGCAAAAGTTTATTGTTTATAAAAAAGGAAGATCAGCCTGTGCAAAATAGGACACCAACAGAAACTCTCATGGATGAGAAAATTTTTGACACAGAGAAATTTGCAGTAGAGGAAGAAAATACCAAGGTCCAGCAAAGAAGCCCAATTACTATTTTATCTGAAGACGAAGGATACCTGTTAGAAGGAGATGAATTGACTGTCAAGGCTGAAACTAGGGTTGGTACATACAGGGAATTATCTAGTCAAGAAGATAAGACAGTGAGGCCAAAGAAAAAGAATATCAAGGTTAAAGCTATGGAGTTTTCCACAATTAGACATCAAGGAAAAAGTTTGAAGATGATGGGAGAGTTTGCCTCAACATGGAGACCCAAAACTAGGCCAAGAAACAAGTTGAGGCTGAATATGAAAAAGCTATTAAACCCTAGGTTAAATACAAAACAGGTAACTGTGCTTGATGATGATTCTTCAGATGAAAAGCCATTGAAAACAGTAGAAGACTCTAGCCTCACCGAAACCAAGCTATCTGTTGTATTTTTGGAATTAAGAGGTGAAATGTTGAAGGAACAACAGAAAAAGGAAACTAGAGTTTCTTATTCTGAAGACCAGCTGTTGATGAATGAAATTGCACCTACTCAAACAGTTAATCAGGAAAACCCTAGTGTTCATGGTGTGTCTTCAGAGCCGCTGCCAAAGGATGAAGACATTTTTAGAAAATTGAACATCCCATGGTTACCTAGTGAGCTACAGAATAAAGCAGTAGGCAAGGACTTTGACTCAGAAAAGGAGAACCTACAAAGAACCATCAAACAATATAAGCATCAAATGGAATACATGCAAGAAACAAATGATGGTCTGGTCCTAGCTAATAGAAGACTTAGGGAAGATTTAGCAGAAGTGAATGATCATTATCAAGAGCTTACTGCAGTCTCCAAGGAGGCCCTAAAAAGAAAGAGAAACTCAGATTTACAGTGTGCAGAATTGAAGCTGACTGTCAAAAGCCTACAGCAGCAGAATGAGGAGCTTACTAAAAGAATGAGAAAGATGGAAGCTGAACAACAAAAAGCAAAGAAAAAGGCCCAAGCCTTAGATGGAATAGCCTTATTGGCAGAAGCTGCTAAAGACCTTTGAATATTGTTAGTTAAAACAGTTATTTGTTATGTATTTTGAGAAATACTTTATTTTGTAATTATTATTTTGACATTATCCCATCGATGAGTAGGCTAGAAACAGTTAGGGTTTAGACCCTAACTTATTTTTTTTGAAAAAAAGTATTTATGTAGATGAGAAAGAGAACAAAGGGTTCGATTTTTGGATGGCTTAAGGAGGTCTGTGACTTGTTTATGAGCTAAGTACCAAAACTCTCATGTGTATTTGATGAACATAATTATGAAATATATGATCCTTTCAACCCTTCAGTCTGTGTTTTGGCTTCATTTTTAACTTGTTTAGTTACATAATTGATAAATTCATTGCTGGTTTATGGTTTGTATGCTAGTAGTGCTTGTTAGTTGTGAATGAACTTCAATATCATGTTCTGTTGGATACTGGTAATTATATTATGCATCTTTGTTCTTCTTTGCTTATGATTTAGTTCCTGCTTGGCTTATGAATGTGTTCCCTTCAATCACCAAACTTTACAACCAGGAAAACCTTTCAAAAAACCCTAAACCCTAGTTTTGTTTGATTGAATATTTGAGATTGTGTTGGCTTGTTTCTTTGTAGACTAGAAACAATTTCTGGCACAAACGTATTTGGCGCCATTGCCGTGGAATGAAGTTGAAAACAAATTTTTCCCTGGGATACTTATCATTTCACTGGTTTTAAGAGGTGAACTTAAACTAGCACATCTTTAAGGCTACTTTTCACCAAGTTTGACACAGTGGCTACTAGAGGAGTTGGAACTAGGAACAGACCTACTTCACCATTGCAGTTGGGTGTTACAGACCCTGAACATATATTAAAGACAAAAAGGAAAATTAGAAGGTCTCAGTATTTACCAGCCCTGTGCGACCCTGACCAGTTGGGTGGTTCATCACATTCAGCTTTGATAAGAAAAGAAGAAGAAACCTCACCTTGGTTAAAGCCTATTATTCCTCATAGCAGTTTCCAAGTTTTTACTAATCCTCAATCCTTCAGGAAAGCCAAAACTGCCTGTCCTAGTAAGATACCTCTTTTTCAGTTGAAATTAGGTAAAAACCCCTTTCATCCAAGTTCCAGTCAAACATCTTCATCATCAAAGTAAGTCAGTCCAAAAATGGCATCCCAAAATCAGCCCATAAACATGATGGACCGGATGGTTGCAACCAGATATGCACCATTGGTCTTGCCTCATCCTTTAAATGCACTGCCTGGAGGTGACTATCAAAAATATCTTCCTAGGTTTAATGGACAGGGGGAAACTACAGCTGAAGAACATTGGGAAGCTTTCCTTAGTTATGTTGATAACCAAAACATTGAGGCCAAGGATGTATGGATGAGAATGTTCATGCAGAGCCTTGATGGAGATGTAAGGAAATGGTTCAGAGAGTTTCCTACTAACTCAATCACTATCATTGAAGAACTCTGTGATCTCTTCATGAGACAATGGGGTGACACTAAAGACCATACATACTATATAACTGAGTTTGGAGCTCTTAGGAGGAAAAAGGATGAAACTATTGCAAACTTTTCAAAGAGGTTTGACAAGATGTACAGTAGAATTCCTGCAGAAATAAAGCCTACTGAAACTTATGCTAAACTTACACATGCAAATGATTTCGATCATGAATTTTCCTTACTACTGAGAGAAAGGATACCTATTTCTTTACTGAATATGCAGGATGCAGCATTGGAGGTAGAATCTAATATACTGGCTTCAAATAGATTGAAGAAGGAAATAGCTCAGCAGCTTTATGACAGAAAAGGAAAGAAGGAAGCAACTCCAGGAAGTTCTGCTTCTCATTTTGCTGAAGGGAAAATTGATGAAATGGCTAAGTTGGTGAAGATTCTGACTGCAAAATTGAACAAATTAGAGCTTGAGAAAAACTCCAGCAATCCTGCTCCAGAAGGTGAATGAAATCCTAATAATCAGAACCAGTTCAGAAGGCAATTTGCTCCCCGTTTCATGCCTAGAGAACGCAGGAATAATGACATTCAGCGGGAAAGAAGAGAAAATGAGGACCAAATAGTGCCACCACCTCTTCAGAACAATGTTGCTGATGAAGAAGAGGTTGATGATGAAGTAATATTTGAAGATACTGACCAAGATATGAACCATTTTGGAGAAAGATTGTCTGGGGGTTTTGTCACTGAAGAGGAGTTTCTAAATGCATAATGCTATGATGCTGATATGTTCGAAACAGAAGATGATTTGGGTCTGAAGATGACTGCTGTAACTACTGATGTCTATCAAAATGAACTCAAGAAGACTGTAAATATGAGGTTAGGTCCAAAATAGGTGGTACAAGCCCCGAAGAAGAAGGCAGTTGTCCCTGCTAAACATGCATCTGATCCTATGACAAAGAAAAAACAAGTTTCAGAAAAACAAAAGAAGAACACAAAGGTTGAAGAGGTAAGTAAAACTGTTCAGAATTTCAGCCTGGAAAATGAATTAGGCAAGTTAAAGATTCCTGTACCTTTAACTGAATTGATGAAAAACCCTTCATATAAAGAATCAGTCCTTAAAATGCTTAATTCAACAAGCAATTAGCCTATTTCTGACACAGTAAATTTGCAAGAAGAAAACCCCAGGATTTTCATTGGATCAGCCTTGGCTGAAAAGACTGAAAATGAAGCAGGTGCTTCACCTCCATTCTATATCACCCTGACAGTCCATGAACAAATGATACATAATTTCTTGTTAGATTTGGGGGCCTCACACAATTTAATGCCAAAGGCTGTTATGGAGGCTTTAGGGCTAAGTATTACCAAACCCTACCATGATCTGTATGCATTTGATTCCCGAGCAGTGAAGTGTTTAGGGGTAATAAAGGACATGGTTGTCAGCCTGGCTCAATTACCCATGAAAAGTGTGATCATGGATGTTGTGGTAGCTGCTATTACACCAAAATTTGGGTTACTTCTCTCTAGGTCTTGGGCAAAGAAGGTTGGTGGGACCTTACAAATGGATTTATCATATGCTACCATTCCTATGTTTGGAGGATAAAATAGAAGGCTGTACAGAGAGCTTCAGTTTGCCTACATTGTGACAGATGACAAGAACCCTACCAATCACCCAATGTATGCTGTTGATAAAGACCTGGGTACTTGCATGTTACATTTTAGTGATGATGATAATACTGTTGGTTTGTTACAGGTTGAAAAAGAACAACCAGTAAAATGCAGCAGAGAACAGGAGGATGAGTTGTGGCAATTATACTTTGATGGGTCTTCTTGTAAAGAAGGTGCAGGTGCAGGGGTTCTTCTCATATCCCCTGGAGGTGAAACAGTAAAGCTGATGTATAAATTGGAGTTTATTACTACAAACAATACTATTGAATATGAAGCTTTGCTGTTAGGATTAAAATCTACCAAATATTTGGGCATTCAGCAGATTACTGCATTTGGCAACTCCGAATTAGTTGTTCAGCAGGTGAAGAGCAACTATCAAGTGAAGCAGGGTTTGCTGAAAGTCTATCGAAATGAGGTATGGGACATGCTTGAAAATTATTTTTTTTAACTTTTAACATTACCCATATTCCAAGAGACCATAACCATACTGCAGATTCATTGGCCTTGGCTGCCACACACTTTAGAATCCCCAAGACCACTCAGTTGAGATATCCCATTGAGGTGAGGTACAGACCATCTGTACCTGATAATGTAAAGAAGTGGAGAGTGTTTGAAGATGACATTGATATTAAAAGGTTTTTATAGCTCACACATGAGTTTTCTAATTCCTTGATTTATCAAGAGGAAGATGAAGGGGATGAAGAGGTGGAAGAGATTGCTGAAAATGAAATAGATGGACACAAAATCATTGAATTAAAGAGAAATTTCATCCCAAAAGGTTTGGTACCTTTGGAAAGGATTTTTTTGAAGGATGATACATTCTTAAAACCTGTTGTACAGTCCTTGCAAGAGAATGTGGTGGACTGTAACATTGGCTCAGCAAAACATCCTAGGATGGTCAAAATTTCTAAAGCACTTACAGCTGAACAAAGAAACAGGTATATTAAACTATTAAAAGAGAATGTAGATGTTTTTGCATGGTCTTATGAGGAATTGAGAACTTATGACACAGGAATCATACATCATAAAGTTCCTTTAAAACCAAATGTCAAACCTTTTCTTCAGAAATTAAGGAGGATTAATCCAGCCTTGTTTCATGTTATTGAAAAAGAAGTGAAGAAGTTGTTGGATGCCAAGATCATAGTGCCTCTCAGGTATTCTTCATGGGTGGCTAATCTAGTTCTTGTTAGGAAAAAGAATGGAGAAATCAGGTTATGTGTTGACTTCAGAAATTTGAACAGATCTTCATTAAAGGATAATTATCCTCTGCCTAAAATTGAGCAAATATTGCAGAAAGTAGTTGGGGCATAAAGGATCTCTATGGTTGATGGTTTCTCAGGGTACAATCAGATCTCTATGCATCCTGATGATAAGGAGAAGACAACTTTCACTACTCCTTGGGGAGCTTTCATGTATGACAAGATGCCTTTTGGATTAATGAATGCTGGAGCCACTTTTCAGAGAGCAATGGATATTGCTTTTGTTGGAGAAAAGGACAAGTTTGTGGTAATCTACTTAGATGATATTACTATTTTCTCATAGTCAGGTGATGAACATTTGAAGCATTTGAAGCAGACTTTCCTGAAATGTAGAAAATTTGGCTTGTCCTTGAATCCAAAGAAGTCACACTTTGATGTACAGGAAGGTAAATTGCTTGGTCATTTAGTGTATGCTGATGGTATAAGGATTGATCCTAAAAGGGTAAAAGCTATATTGAAAATAATTTTACCTAGGAGTAAAAAGGATGTCCAATATTTCATTGGTAAAATCAATTTTCTGCGTCGGTTTATACCAAACTTTGCTGAGACTATCAAATAGATCACAGTCATGCTGAAAAAGGATCAGGAAGTCAAGTGGACCACTGAGGAAAAGAATGCTCGAAAGTCCATTTCAGTCATGTAGGTGCTCATTTTCGAGCTAAGAGCACCCAATAAACCTATAGACCCGTTATTTCCTAGTTTAAGTGATTTTCCATCACTCGGGTCAAAAAGCCCTAAAAAATCAATTATTGATTATTTTAATTAATAAATTGATGAATAATGAACAAATCCAAAATCCTAGATCAATGGATTCTCAGCCGATTTGATTGAAATCAGTCAGTTCTGCACCAGATTGACCATCTCTAACAAATCCTTGACTGAAGGAGGTGATCTGGGTGGATCCAAAGTTGAACTTCAGATTCCTTTATGGGGAATTTCACCCTCCCTCTCTCCTCCACATGTGTGGGCTCATCTGGATGAGTTTTGGTGGATGATTCGGTTAACAGGTTGAGGTGTGAGTTAGATCAGCTCTCCGATTGACATTCAGACTCAGTAGAAGCTCAGTCCAGCTTCATATTAGGCATTGATGGACTCTCCTTCAACTGCAGTGGTCTATCTCCTTGGGATTTGCACCCCCTTTGGGATGGGGTTTCAATTTTGTGTATAAATAAAGCATGGTTTCCTCCTTTTCGAGTTAGTAAGATTTGGATTGAGGAGCTATTTTTGTTGTAATACTGTGTAATATCTTTTGCTATTGGAATAAAGTGAAGCTTTGGAGGCATGATGGTGTCATGTCATTGTATGTGTGGATGAGCATTGCCATGTTTACTGAGGTAATCTGTATCTATGTTCATAACTTGCTAATTGTCTATGGATTCATTGCTAAGATTGATAATAAGTTTATTATAATCTTGATAGGAAAGGAGTTTGTTAATAAGTTTATTGGCCATCTCTTTCATTTTTGATGGATGTTTAGAGATCTAGATTCAGCATGTTTTATAAGTTTATATGCATGTTATTCTGAAATCTCTATGTATGTATTAACCGGATCTCACAAGTATTTTGGCAAGTCTTTGGATTTAGTTGTAGGTTCCTAGCTTAGAGAGGATGCTGATCTAGTTTGCTTCTTCACTCTCTCCAAAACCATTCAAAGGCATAGTCCCTCGACATTCCACCGTAAAGATCCACGATTGATCTTCAAGGCTACAAGCAAAAATGCTCTTCTTTTCCTCTTCCTCCTTCAATTTTTTCTAAAATCAGTCCGATTACTTGTTTGCAGATTTAAAATTGTTTAGATCTATCAATTTCAGAGTTTATTTTACATATATCTTGCTGCCTTAAAGATCATAAACTAGATCTCATTCCTAAAAGAAAATTTACAAGCATTCTAGATCTAGTTTTAGGAAAAATTGTCATTTTTCAAGGCTGTGAAAGTAGATCTAAACCTTGTTGTATGCATGGTTGTTTCCTTAGAGTATAAAAATTTCCATTCAGCAATTTAAGTGCTTCATATTGGCTGCCCCCAAAGCAGGCCAAGATCCCAAGGAAAGCTTGCTTTCCTTGGTTCCTTTTCTGCTTCTTTAAAAACTAATTTTAACTTAGAAATTTTGGGTAAAATGTTTGTTCATCCAAAAGTACTTTCAAAGTAATTTTGAGCATATTTAAATGTGATAAGCTTGCTGGTTTTTAGCAGGTGTAACAGAAAAGAGGAGGAGGTGCTATCCAAAAAAGAATCCTGTGTGTATGCTCTGTACTTGGCTACAGTTCATCTGATCAGTCAAGCTGCATCAAAATCACTTGAGTGACTGGAATAATTAGGATTCACTCTCCCCAAATTGACAAACCATTAGGTGAAAATCCAACTCCTCAATCAAACCATTACGGTGGAAAAATACCCAAAGGAAGCGGGAACTCCTGAAAAGTGACCTCGAGGCACCGATCTCTGTTACACCTTCAGGTGCATTATGAACAATAGCCTCAAAGACTCCATTCAGCCCACATATTCCTTGCAGGTAGCCATGACGATTTACGTTTGGACATACTTCAAGTACCCCCTAGGTATATCTGGAGTCCCCTCGCCTAAGTTAAATTACTCATCTTCTTACATTAATTTAAAATTAACCAAGTCTATACAATTGCACAACATTCTTTCCAGCACTTGCAAGCACTCTTAATTGTTTTTCGACTCCATTTTCAAGGCACTGGTCAATTGTTTATTTCTTTCAATCTATATGTGATTGGGTGTCATTTCCGTGCTTACTTGTGATTATCTCATCATGTTATTTGTTGTTTACAATTGTTAAATCGAAACTCCTAAAAAACTTACTCTTTAATACCATCATCATACTAAATATTTTTTCCTTAGTAACTTAATAGGGTCCACCCCCCTTGGCTTCATTAGGAGTTGAACCTAAATGGAGGATTCAAGAATAAGGTGACAACTTTGTCTCAAGACTTTCCCCCAAGGACACACCGAGTGGCTTGAAGATTTCTGCCATGTAACCCAGGTTTGTGAAAGGTGGCAACACCAGGAAAGTCAACTCAAGTCTCTCTTCATTTTTTGACAAGCTTGAAGAGAAAAAAGGGAATAATGCTTGATAGTGTCACTGATTCGTAGATTTTATGAGCCCGAACTAGTACATGCTCACTTGGTGTTTTCATGTTTAGAGAGTCTAAAAACTCCAAAGAAGACTCTAGGGGGGTTATTTTTCGTCCAATTTAGTCTCCCGAGGCCGAAAAAGTATAAAACATACCACATAAGAACTCTCTTAACTCCCGTAGAAGAAAAGGTGAAGCTTTTTCCTACTTAGTTAGGGAGGTCTGAAAAACGTTAAACTTCCACCTACCCAACGCTCCTTTGAGAGCAGCATATAGCTTGAATTTTATGAGTGTGAAGGAAAGCAAGATCACTTGGAAATATCCATTTGAGTACGAGAAATGGTGCTTAGAACAATAAACTCGATGCTTTTTTCTTGGTGTTTAATGAGCATGACAAAGACATGAAGTACACTCTAAATATTTTTCATGTTTAGGTCCAGAGCATGAAAAAGAGAAAACTGAGCTCATATCAGGTGTTCCTTTTCCGTAAATTTAGTCCCTCAAGTCTGTAAAAGTGATAAAACTGTACTTGAGAATACTCTTCTCAATTCCATAGAAAAGAGAGTGATCATTTCTCATATTATTCCACATGGTCCGAGAAAGAGATAACCTACCACCAATGCGGATGCCCATTCACATATTCTTAACGAGCTTGAATGGACAATTTTACTCAGTGGTCAAGTCTATTTTAAGAACTTAGACCTGGACCTAAAGAAACTCCATAAGGGTGGGAAGTCTTATAAAGGGATAGCTTGTAAAAAGAAACCAAAATGAGGCTCAATTTGGCATGAAAAATAGCTAAGAAGACTCCCCTGAACCTATGACAGTTGCAGCATGAGTATCGAAAGATAATAAGTAGGTCCTAAATGAGGATACTTATGTGAGGAAAGTCCTATCCACAGAATAACAATGTCATAAATGAGGAACTAATGGTTAAAAATACCATAGTCCGTGGTCAAAGTGTTAATGCTAGGATTAAGATGGATTAGGTATAAATGCAAAATGCATGTGAAAGGACCAAAAAACCATCCTATATGAGCAAAAAAACAACTTTAAATGACCATAGACCTGTCACATTGAAGAAAAAGATATGGGATTAGTTTGATTTTATATAAAAAATATGAACTATAGGGAAAAAACCCACTTTGAAAATAATATTTCTATAAATAGTTCAAAATATAAATCAAAACTCACCATTTGATTTTTTACCCAAAATAGACAAGTTTTACCTCTACCTTTGATTGCTCGATGTGGACGAATCAGTGGACAATTCTCGAAACCGCAAGTGCCAGGTAAAACTACACTCCATGCTCTTTCATTTGATCTAAGCAATTTTCAATTTTTGGCCCAATTTTTATGTTTTCAAATGCCCTCAAAGCATGAACGTTGTGTATGCAGGTATGGTATATCAATAGTCGTGTACACATGTTCTATATGCAGGTTTCCCGAAGGAAAGTCTCATACTGTACACAACTTGTCCAAAGGACAGTCGCGTACACTGTGTGAGGTAGAAAAAAAAATGTAGGGCCCAAAAATCAATTTTTTATATGAATCTAATGGTTTAAAATGGCTTGTTTATCATATTGAAATATGGTGCTTGAGTGGAGGGAGAGGGAACATGAATACATGGACCAAGAAGATCTACAAGATGCCCCCATGGTAAATGCTTTGTGGCAAAGTGGGTTATTGAAATTCTTCTATACCTCAACTTTGCGGTCAAATGTCCGCCTATTAGAGTTTTTGATAAACTATTGGGATCATGATCTTGGTATGTTTGACCTTCAAGGTGAGTTTCTAGAGGTTACTTCGGAAGATGTCTATTTTATCTCTAGTTTATCATGATGGGGAGCTCCGGTGAACTTGGAAGGTACCAACAGAGGCGGTGACCTTCTAAGTGTACAGAACTACATAGATATATACTACGAGCCTGGCACTCAAAAGAGGGGTAGTTTCATCCCTATTGTTCATATTCGCAACTTTCCCTTACAGGTATTGGTGAGTACTATAGTGAAGGTTGCAAACTTCATCTTGCAACTCGGAACCAAATGAGACTTGCGGTGGACTGTATACAGGGAGCTCTATATGACTGGTGTTCAGGAGTAATATTGATAATGAGAAAGCAGCTCTCAAACTGCAAAAGAGGCAGGAAAAAAAATTTGGTTATTCCAGTATATTGGTAGCCTTTTTCTTTGAGAGGGTTCCCGGTTTGAGTCCTACAATACCATCACCAGTTCGTTCTCCCCGTCATCCTAGACTGAGTAGGTGGGAAAGATCTTCCTCCGCTAGCGGGGCGATGGATGGGTCTAGAGTTTATACGATGATGACTTCTAAGGCGGGTAGCGAGAACAGTACTTGTGTATATTGATGCCATTGAGGCTGCTGTAGCCGAGGAGGATGAAGAAGCCTGAGAGCAGGGTGATCAAGGTGATCAGGGGGACCACGGTGGTCCAAGTGACCAGGGTGGTAAATCTTAGACTTAGGAGC
>LPNX010956237.1:321073-355776 GCA_001517045.1 Pseudotsuga menziesii | reverse complement strand
TATATTTCCGATTTATTTACAAGTGTTTTGTTATGTGTCTGCTGTATATTTTATGCAAAATGTGTTAAGTTCCAATCCAAGATATAATTAGCATATGCATCAGTTAATGAAATTTGATTTCTTGGAATATGATTGAATGTAATAAACTCAAAATTTCTTTCCAGTATCCTAACTTGCACAAAATGATGTAGTAAAATAGGGTTCCGCACCTGATAAGCTTGATTGAGCTGGGAAACCACCAGTTGAGAGTCAAGTCAGACTTCCAGCTAAGTGATACCACATGACAAAGCATCCCTTAAAATCTCAATGACATCCTTGTATTCAGCCAGATTCTTGGTAGTAGGACCTAAGCAAGTGCCTCCCAAGGAAACTAACTATTCTGAGGGCGAGTAAATGACCCATGCGACTGAAGCCAAATTACAAGTGTGGCGACTCGCACCATCAGCGAAACCTATGAACCACTCGGAAGACATCTGTAACAAACATCAGATGGTATAAAAACACAAACCGACAAACTATTTGTACATAAAAATACATACAATAAAATACAGGAAAAAGTGCTAAGCCTAAGCATATTACTTTTCAAGTAGAGCCCATTTCTAGGCTCAGGCAGCTTATTCCCTTCGAAATCTATCAATTCATATGTGCCCTTCTTCAACACCTTTGACATGACATAAGGTCCTAAGCACATAGACCTAAACTTTCCTGCCCCCAAGGGTTCTTTGTCTTGATCCCAGAGCAAGACAAGCTCCCCTTCAGAAAAAATCCAGGGCTTGATTGATTTATCATATTGGATTTTTACCATATTTTTATGAGCTTCGTTTGCTGTCAGCGCATCTCTGCGCTGCTCATATAGATGTTTTAAATGTAATAAACGTTCTTCCAGCTTAGTCATATCAGGTAACACATGAATAACAATATTTAAGGACGGGATTTCACATTCGACCGAGGTAACTGCTTCCACTTTGTGAACGAGTTGGAAAGGAGAAAACCCTGTAGCAATTTTCACATTGGTTCAATATACCCAAAGTGAAGGATACAACATGATGTGCCAGTTGGAATGGGTTGCATTAATAGTACGTTTGAGAATAGTATTCAAAGTTTTATTTACAGCCTTGACTTGACCATTTTCTTGAGGATAGAATGAAGATAAATGTTATTGTCTAAACCCTAGCTCAGTGGTCAATTCAGTCGTCATACTATTTTGGAAATGACTGCCATGGTCAGTGACAATCTCTTTAGGGATACCAAATCGTGTGATAATTTGGTTGAAAATGAAAAAAGCTGCAGTTTCCCCGTCAGCTTTAAAGGTGGCCATTGCCTCTGCCCACTTCATGAAATAATCTACAGTGACATTGATATGTTTGTGCCCCCTAGTTGAGACTGGGTTGCATGTCACATAATCTATCCTCCACTTCGTGAAGGGGCCCACTAAGATGACGAGAAATAATGTAGCAGGATGTGACCGCATCTTTCTGGTGTAAAGATGACAAGGATGACAGCGCTTCATGACTTCCACACAATCTTTAAAAATCATGGGCTAGAAATAACCCGCACGTAAGAACTTCTGGGCCGTTGCTAACCCAGATAAATGACCCCCACACGCTCCACTATGGGCATCATTTAGGACAGTATCTGCTTCTTTGTGGGTAAGACATCGACACAAAATGGAATATACCCCCCTACGATATAAAGTATCTCCAATAATGAGGTAGTTCTTGACATGTACGCATAGTTTATGTTGTTCTTCCCATGAGAAGGCTGCAGGGTATTTCAAAGTCTGGAGATAGATAAGTATATCTATGTACCAGGTGTTACAGCTGATTTTACCACACATGGTGGATCACACCTTTATGGCCTTCCCTGTCCCTCTGCATACTCTTTAGACCCCATGGACCATTTTTGTACCTTTGATATTTCCAAGATCATCCCTAAAAACATGGCTTATTTGCTATACGTGACTTTTAAACCTATTCTCACGTATATAGGTGGATTTGACCCTCAAACCTACGTACATTGGGATGTGTTCAAAAGGCCAAATAGTTTTGAAGTTTTCCTTGATGTGGACCCGAGTCACTTGTCTCTTGGCCTTCCATATGTCTTGATATTGCTCATATTTGACCTTCCATTACCCCATTGAAGCACTATATGAGGAACCCTTTAGATACATTGAGGGAGGGAGGAATTGAAGAGCAAGAAAACTATAGTCCATTGTTGTCGGAGCTTATACTTGAGTCTGCATCCCTCTGTCCCTTGGATCACTTTGTGTTCTTCCCAAGATTTCCTTTGCTTGTGAGCTTGCTATCGAGAGATGGAGGATTGAAGTGGTGGAGGCCCAGGTGGAGAACTCAGTTTCTCTGATTCGCAGACGTGCCGACAGAGGTTGTCACTGTAATCTATATTAATAGAAATATCTTTTCATGTCCAATAATGTCTATTTAAATGAGTATTGAATCCATGGATGCTTTTAAATGCTTATATGTTATTGATTATATATGCTAGGCTAGGTCTAACACCATCATATAGAATGCTTGTCTTGTTTGCTGAATGTTGAGAGAGAAAATTGCTAATACAAGGGAGAGTGGAAAAGCTCAACACGGATCTACATTAAACGTCCGGAATAAGGTATGTTTCGAGATCCTTTAGTGTTAGATATTTGGTTTCTCTTGCATATAGGAAAGGATTGATTTCTATGGTTACTCTGTCTGTTGTGGTACCCCAAGCCATAGGAATTTTTCTCCATAACAGAATTGGTGACCATACTGGGGAGTTCCTAGTTATTTCCTTTGGGGGTTTTATTAGCATTCAATGTTCTTAAATTTCTCTGATTTCTTTGTTTCTGAGTCGGGTCTATGGGCATGTTTGCCTAGTAGTGTCTGATAGGAGTAAATTTTGTCTCAGCTTGTCTATTTACCTTCTTTTTTATCTCTTTTTCTTCCTATACGCAATTTTTGGCTTAACAGTCACATGTACACGCGGTTTTTACTGGGTTTTTAGTGTATATACGCAGGTTTTCTGCACACAGTCGTGTATGCCTTGAGTTTTGCCTTTTTGAGGAGAATGAAGTGTTTTTGGGTGAGTGTGGATGATTGCTGAGTCTTCTTGGATGTTGTTAGAATCTGTATACACCTTTGTTTCTGACCAGAGACGATTTTTTTTAGTTAGAATTTTTTAAAATGTTCTTGTCATTGCATTTTCTACTTTTTGTTTTGGGATTAGTGCATTAGGTCTCTTTTACCTTGGTGCTTTGCTTGGGTGTTTTCTGATAGTGCTTGCAGAGTCTGGGGGTGGTAGAGTCGTTCTTTTGCTTCATTATCTCATTTTAATTCAAAAAATACAAAAATATTTTCTTTTTGCATCATTATGCATTTTTGCATTTTGCATTTTACATGGTACTTGCATTAGGTTTGCTTGGAGAAGTACTAGTCAGTCTTTCATATAGGAATGATTACATTTTCATTTGAAGGAAAATTGTGCACTTCACGTAGTAGCATACCCCATTTTTCATTTGACACAGTGCATTTGCATTGATTGTTAGGTGTGCATTTTACTTCTTGTTGCGTCATAAAACCATTAGTTGCATGGTCATTTACCCTTTTGAGTAAGAATACAATTAAAATCAACGCATAATAAAATGAATTACACTTTTATTTTATAGGGTGCACCAACAAGATTAGGTTTTAGGGTCTTGGAATAGTTCATTGTGAGTAAATTCTCCAAGACCACTAAATGAAACATGTATGTGTCTGTCCAGGTGAGAGTGTGAAATTCTTTGGTATAATTAGTGTTTCTTAGGATCCTCCTCTTATAAGGGAGTTAAGCACGAGGCAGTGTGAGTGGTTATATATTGGGATGACCCCTAGTCATAACTGAGTAGCACTGGAGATATTTCCAGGATTGTATTCAGATCTGGGGGCTCTCTCGAGATTTTTGGGCTTTGCTACCCTTCCCATACGGTCAATCCCTCCTACGACTATCCGCCTGAGCATTGATTATATTGAGGTGACCTTAGTTGCCTTACCTAGGTTATCGAGGGGGTACTTCGCAGAGGTTATTCTGCAGGTGTCCTGGTCAGGTTGGGGTCAAACAACACAGTCTCTATATGCGTTGAAGCTGAGGGCCACAATAATTGGTTACGAACCTCCGCTTATTATGTACGGGATTCTCAAGCCTCTGCTAAGAGAGACATACCTACTTCATTTGGGAGCTCACATATCCTATCCTTGCTTGCTTGTGATTTGTCTTTACATTATATAAGTGTATGCTCTGTGCACGCTAGTTTTCCTAGGGTTTGCGTAATTAGATAGAGTCTTTTTTATTTTTTGAGTCATTGTGTATTTGGGTGTGGTACTTCACCTTTCTTGTCATTTAGTAGGACGTCCGCCTTCCACATCTCCTCCTCCTTTGGGAGAGAGAAACAGACAGTCCGAGCGGACTACTTCTCACATTGATTCACACACGATGGAAGATCACGAGGATGAGATTCCTGAGATGTCTTCTCTACCTCAAGAGGTTGGGGAGGAAGATCCTACTCCTGTATATGATCCTTCACCAGATATACCTTCACATTCTAGGTATGATCCCTCATTCACAGGTCACCGGTATTGGTTTCCGGGAAACGAGACTCATCATGAACCCAAAAGCACTAGTTATATTCGTTATGGCATACCTGATATAACTACACACGATCTGGCACATCATGTCGAGTCAGATATTGAACCTAGCACTATGCCTAGAGGCACTCCTATTCCTTTCCATGCGGACAAATTTGCGAGCACTAGTCACATCGCACCTTCCATCCCGATGGTGGAAGCTACTTCTCATGTCCATCCTAGACCTAGTGTTAGTAGGCATATATGGATACCAGAACTGAGATGAGTGACCATAGGGAACACTTCTTACATCCCTTCACATGTCCCTTCATCCTCAAATCCTACTCCTTCGAATGCATTCTTGACAACCCTTCCTCCCCCTCATTCACTTGGTCCTTCAGGCTGGAATGTTCCTACTAGCCATGTTCGTACTATGACTGCTTGCACAGTAGTATCTCAGATTCAAGCACCTCCTATTGTCTCAGGAGGTCATATCCCTATTTCTGGATTGTCTCACAATCCATCGCAAGGAGTTCCTCATATTCCTAACTACGGAGCTTCTCATGGGACATCCCATGGGACACCTTATGGAGCTTCTCATGGACAACCCCACAGTATGGAAAAAACTATCAACCCTATGGGTACGAGTATCAACAACCTACTTACTCATCTAATTATGGCTTTGTAGCGTCTCCTAGTCAAGGTACACCACACCATATTGCTTCCATGCAGCCCTACTCGAGTCAAACAGGAGGAGGATATTATGGCCATGGCCATGCTATTTATAGTAATCAGCCTTATATGAACTAAAATTATCAGGGAGCGTGGCATAGACCAGCTCAACCTAGGATCCCTTTCCTTGCAACGTTAAATTTACCTGACTTGTCGAGACTAATTAATGATCCAGTATCTCATGACCCGACTTGGCTGGCTGTCCCCACCAAGCTTCAATCGGACATTCCCAAGTTCGAGGGAAAAGCAGGAGAAGATCCTAGTGAACACATCACTACTTTTCACCTTTGGTGCTCTTCCAATTCCTTACATGACGACTCAATAGGTTTAAGTCTATTTCAACGCACCCTCACTGGGCTTGTAGTGAAATGGTACATAAAGTTACCGAAGGGGGCATTCATTTTTTTTGATGACCTTGCTATGACTTTCCTCAATCACTTCCAGCTACCTATGCGTTATGACGTTGGTACAGAACTCTTGTCGACATTTCAACAAGATAAAGACACACATATCTCAGACCATATCCAAGAGTGGCAGAGAAGGAAGAGGTTGATTAAAGCATTCATATCACCGGAATTTCTCCTTGAATGGTTCCTCAAATCGTTGTTACCATACATCGCGAAGGATGTTTCTACATCCGGAGTTTAGAATGAGGAACAAGCAATATTTAGGGCACAAGAGTTGGATTTTATTTATGCTCAATCCAGACTTATGTATGAGATCATACCTAACGCTCCGCGTTCTAGTTTCGATCCTAAGATCAAGCCTAGACCACATGTCAATGGCATTGTGGGTTGTACAAGTGCCAAACCTAAGGATTCAGTTGCGAAACAAATGATTCAATTATCTATTAATCAATCCACATCAAGACAAGCTACGGTTTCGTCTCAACCCACCCAAATGGCAAGTGTACTTTATGTGCAATCGTAGGACCAGAAGGGAAACCAGCAGCACGGAAGGAATAAGAAAAAGGGTAAAAACAATCATAGGGGTGGGAATAAGAATGAAAATGCCAATTTTAATGACAAGAATGCCCGCAATGCTGGGGGGGACAAGCAGTTTAAATGTAAGGTTAAATTTCCTTGAAAATTGTGTAAAGATAATCACCTCACTCACTTGTGCCCTCGTATGGAAGATGCCTCGAGATTCATAGCACATGGACCAGATATGCTGACCAATACTTTACCCCATAATCAAAATATGAACTCGAGGACCCATGATCCTCATTGTGCATTAGGTGGAGATCAAGATCCGTCGAAAGCCAATACTGGGCATGGTTGCATCAACATGGTACGTGCTACTAAGGTTGTGACTCGTGCAAAAGACTATGGTTCGTCACAACCGGAACTTGGAAAAGAACCCGCTCCACCCAATATCCCTTTGTGTATTGAAAACCCTATGGATAAAACTGAGATTGTACCTTGAATTCCTAAGGGAGTCCTAAAGCATTTGTGGCACAATCCTAATGCCTGAGCCACCCAGAACTATTCTGTTGTTGAGGATTTGGGCCACACTCCTTGTGCGATGTATGCACTTGAAGTACTTCAAAGTTGTCCTTCGCAAAGGAAAGATTTGCTATCTTCTCTTGGTGTTAACGATGATAGCTCTTCTTCCGTCATCAAATTTGAAACCATGGGACTACAGCTTCTCTTGCATGTGTCTCTCTTGATTCATGTAGAATGTCTTAACGTGACCGTTAAACGTACTGTGATTGACGAAGGCGCTGCTGCTCTCATGATGTCTTTGTCATGATGGAAGGGTTTGGGTTCTCCTGAGTTGTCTAAATCCGCTAACATGTTGATTGCCTTTGATGGTAGATTGTTTCAGCCGCACAGGATCCTTCCTTCTCTCAAATTCCATTTGGGAGCGAAGACCGTCACGATCGAGGTCGAGGTGGTTGATGCGCCCCTTGATTATAATCTTTTACTGGGTCGGAATTGGATGTATAGTACGCAAGTCATAGCCTCTTCTCTTTTTCGAGTTGTATGATTTCCATTTAATGGTAATATTGTTATGATTGATTAGAAATCATTCAAAAATATGAGTGTTAATGCATCGTCACAAGATTCCATCCTGATTATCGACCATTCTTAGCCAGCAACTAGGAGTGTGGGTGTAGGTATGTATCCATCCCTTATGGGGACCTTTAGTTGTCCTGCGCCCATTCTTATGATCAGATCCAGTTTCGGTGCGGCTTCATCTTCATTGAATTCGGTGTCTTTTTGCACTATCCATATGGAATATCCTTGGATTCTTCCTTCACCGAGTCCTTCGAATGGACCTATCGAAACAGATGTGCCGTTTCCTGCAGCAATGATAGCATATCAAGTGAATCTTGATTGTGTTGCAAAGCCTAGTCCTTCCTCTTCACAGACAGAGGAGGAGGACCCGTATGTGCCTAGTCCTTCCTTGATAGTGTTTTTCCATCAAATGAAGCTATTATTGAGGCCATGTCTAGGGTTGAACCACCTTGGGAAGAGTTACATCATATATCCTATTTTCTTCCCGAGCTTGACCACTTGGAGTGTGAGGAATTTAGGGAGATTCTTAGCGAGAAGATTGGTAGTCCCGTGATTCCATTAAGCTCTCCTGGTTAGATGGCTAATGGGAACATGGCTAATATATCACCTACTATTCCTATCAATATCTCTCGTGATCCTGGAAAGATTGAGAATGTCTATATTGGGGCGGAATGTTCCCATGGTGAGATTCAAGAGTAAACCGAGCTGTTCAAAGAATTTTGTAACATCTTTTCTTGGTCATACGAGGAAATGCCAGGTATCGACCCTCACATTGTTGAACATGAAATTAAGACTTATCTGAATGTGAAGCCCATTCAACAACGTTTACATGTGGTGAATCCTAGAAAAGCACCCACCATTAAGGCTGAGATAGAAAAACTGTTAAAAGCTGGTTTTATCTATCCCGTTCCCTTGATGGAGTGGGTTTCAAACCTCGTTCCGATTGATAAGAAGCAGGGAACGATCCGGATATGCACTGATTTTCATGATTTAAATCGTGCTTGTCCTAAGGATAATTTTCCCACACCATTTATTGATCAAATTTTGGATTAGTGTGCAAGAAGCAAGGTATTTTCCTTTATGGACGGCTTTTCTAGATATAATCAGATTCAAATCAAACCCAGGGATCAACACAAAACTGCATTTATTTGTCCTTGGGGTATGTTTGCATATCGAAAGATTCCTTTTGGTCTTAAAAATGCCAAAGCCACATTTCAGCGGGCTATGACCTTTATTTTTCATGATCTCGAATCGATTATTGAAGTCTTTTTGGATGACCTTGCTGCTCATTCTCGAATGAGAGTGCATCATCCCTACCATTTGATATTAGTATTTGAAAGATGTCACCATTACCAGGTTAGGTTAAACCCTCACAAGTGCATCTTTTGCATGAGGTTTGGTCACTTGCTAGGGTTCATTGTTTCTAGGGAGGGTATAAGAGTCGATCCCTTAAAGGTTGAGGCAATACTTCAATTGTCTCCCTAGATAAATATTAGACATTTTCAATGTTTGCAAGGCATGGAAAACTTCTTACGAAGATTCATGGTTAACTTTGCCAATTTGACTAAAGGATTTATGCGTCTTTTAAAGAAGGACACTACCTTTTGTTGGGATGAGCGAGCCCAAGAGTCCTTTGATGCTCTTAAGCGAGCCTTAGCATTGGCCCCTGTGCTTAGTCCACCCGACTATAGCCATGAATTTTTTATTTATGTGGTCGCGTCCATGGAGATGATTGGTATGGTTTTGGTTCAGGAGGATGAGGAGATCCATGAGAATGCCATATATTATTTGATCTGAAACCTTATAGGTGTGGAAATCCATTATTCTCATGTGGAGAAGCCTACTTTAGCCACCATTCATGCGGTCCAGAGATTGATACTTTGCATTCTCCTTCGCCAGACCTTGGTGGTAGCTCATGTCAATCCATTTCAGTTCGTCCTCACTAGAAGGATGATTGGGGGAAAGTATAATAAGTGGATTGTTATTTTGCAAGAATTCGATCTCGAATTTGTTTCGGCGAAATCGAAGAAATCGTTAATTTTTGCGGAGCTCATTTCTGATTTTCCAAGTGAGGAGGAGGAGGAGGTTTATGAAGATATGTTTGTCGATGAGCATATTTTCCTTATCTCAATGGTGGATCCATGGTACGGGGATATCATTATATATTTGTAAACATTGAAAGTTCCTACTCACCTTTCATCCCTGATGAGCGACAATGACTACGTCACATATCTAAGAACTAGCTTATAGTGGATAACACTTTGTACCGCCATGCGGTAGATTCCATTTTATGTCATTGTTTAACCCATGAGGAGGCTGAGGTTGTGCTAAATGATTGCCATGGAGGGGTGTGTGGTGGTCATTTATTTGGGCTTTCTACATCCCAAAAAATCTTGAGAGCGGAATATTTTTGGCCGTTGATCTTCAAAGATTGTGTCAATGCGGTCAAGAAGTGTCACCCTTTCCAGGTGTTTGCATGCAATATGTGATTGCACGCTACCCTGTTACATCCGATTATCACTGTCGGTCCCTTCACTAAGTGGGGGCTTGACTTTATGGATTGCCACCCAGCCTCGGCCGGGGGAATCATCACATTATAGTGGCTGTTGCTTATTTCACGAAATGGGCTGAGGCTATGCCCATAGTTAAATCTGACGGTGAGATAGCCACACATTTCATATTTAACCAAATCATTACTCGATTCGGCATTCTGAAAGAGCTTGTCAGTTACCATGGCAGGCACTTTCTGAATAAAATGATGGAAGAGTTGGATTCAAAGTTAGGGTATAAGTAGGATAATTCATCTTCTTATTACCCTCAGGTGAATGGACAGGTTGAAGAAATGAAATAATCACTTAAGTCCATTCTCCAACGAACCATCACACAAAGTAAGACGAATTGGCATATCATGTTATATCCTGCTTTGTGGGCCTATAGGAACGCGGTTAAGACTGCCACCAGTTTCTCTCCATATCAGCTCATACATGGGGTGGATTTTGTCTTTCCGGTTGAATGTGAAATCCCTTCGTTGAAGCTAGCTATAGAGATTTTACCAAACACTTCCACATTGGAGGAGCATTTGGTCCACTTAGAGCAGCTTGATGAGCAGCGACGAGATGCCTTAGTGGCTCTTCAAGTAAATAAGTGTTGCATTAAGGTCCAGTATGATCAGTTTGTTCATCCAAGGAGGTTTAGTTAAGGTGATTTGGTCCTTTTATGGGATCAAGCTAAAGAACCCTTGGGGGCAAGAAAGTTTAATCCCATGTGGCATGGTCCTTACGTAGTCAAACATGTGTTAGAGAAGAGCACCTATGATTTGGTGGATTATGAAGGGACAACCTTGGTAGAGCCTAGAAATGGGCTCTATCTTAAAAAGTACTATGCATGATCTTCAATCAAGGCTGATTATTGTATATTATTGTACAGCTTTTTGCATAGTTAGGTTTTCTTATGGTGATTGGGTTTGTTCATTAGCTTCCATTTTTTATGGCAGATGTCGATGGAGTCTTCTGTTTACATAGGATTCACTGATGGTGCTAGCCACCACACTCAAAACTCATCTCTCAATTTTAACACCAGGGGTTAGAGGTGGAAATAAAAAAGATATGCTCATCCGGGAATGAGTCTTATTCAATGGCTATCTCTTCCTCTACTGGAAATTATGCAATGAGCTCAACAAAAACTAAGGATTTCTTGGATTTGGTGGATTGGAAATCTAAGTCAAACTCCTAAATAATGACTATCCATTTGTTGAATTTGCCTCCAACTATCCATTAGGACAAAACATATTGAAAAGGATTAACAACCGCCACTACCATCATGGTCCTCAGTAAGATGTAGTGACGCAACCTCTGAACAACATACATAGCTGCCAAGGCCAACCTCTCGACATGGGAATACCTAAGTTCAAGGTCAGCTAAAGCACAGCTAAAATAGTAGACGACATGCTCTTGGAGCTTATCATCCTCCTGGACTAGTACTACCCCTATGGTCGACTCAGATGTGGCTAGATACAATATAAAATCCCGAGAGTAATCTGGTGAGCGCAATAACGGTGTTGATAACAAAGCTTTTTTAATGCCTCGAATGCAAGTTATGTAATTTCATCCCATACAAATGGGGTGTCCTGTTTCAACAAGTGCATGAAACCTTTAGTAATATTGGCATAATTTGCAATAAAATGTCGAAGGAAGTTGGAATTCCCCTCCAGGCTTTGAAGCTGCTTGATAGAATGAGGAGGATGTAGATTTACGATGGCCTCAACTTTCAAAGGATCCACCTGAATGCCTTTGTTGGAAACAATGAATCTGAGCAGTCTCCCCGAATCGACATAGAAAAATCACTTGTGGGGATTCAAGCGAATTTTGTAGTATCTGCATCATTCAAAAATCAAACGCAAGTGATCTGGGTGATCAATCCTCTTACGAGAATGTGCTAGCAGATCATCAAGGTAGGGTTCAATAATGGCTTTAATGTCGTGAAAAGCAAAATTCATTTCCCACTGAAAGGTTGCCCCGACATTTTTCAATCCAAAGGGCATTTTCTTGTACGAGAAGGTACCCCAAGGACAAATAAAATCTATTTTATGTTGGTATTCCGGTTTAATTTGGATTTGATTATACCCGAAGAAACCAACCATAAACAAAAAGACTTCACTTCCCGCACAAGCATCAATAATTTGATCTATAAATGGTGTGGGGTAGTTGTCCTTAGGATAGGCTTTGTTTAGATCTCAAAAGTCAGTACAAATGCGTATTGTCCCTTGCTTTTTGTCAACAAGAACAGGGTTGGATACCCATTTCGTCAAATCTATGGGGTAAATGAAACCGGCTTTCAACAATTTCTTGACTTCAACCTTAATCGTCGCCGCTTTATGTGGGTTAACAGGTCTCAACTTTTGTCGAGCAGGACTAGCATCAGGGTAAGTTCGGATTTCATGCTCGACTATTGATGGATAAATGCCTGGCATCTCCTCATATGACCAGGAAAATACATCACGGAATTCCTTAAACAACACTGTATAGATCGCAATCTCCTCCAGAGAGCAGTTTGCGTCGATGTGTACATTTTCCATGACATTTGGGTTTATAAATATGTTGATAGGAATTGTAGCGGAAATGTTTTCCATATTCCCCTCAACAAATATTCCTTCCCTTGGTAAGGGATTAATAGGTGTATCAACATCACCTCCCAGTCTCATATGGAACTCCTGGTTCTCGATCCTGCTTAAATATGGAAGAAAATAGGATCGATGGTGAAGATCTTCACAGATCAATGGTGAAGATATTCGTAGATCTTATCTAGTCCACACATGGCTTCCAGAATGGATTCATCCGAAGGTAAAACCATATATAAGCAATCTCTAGAATGTAAAGATTTCTCTACCTAAGCAGGCAAATAGGCGTCTTCCTGCTCCTCTAAGACTGTGAGAGGGACCGAATGGGATCAACAGTGGTATGAACGATAGCTTGATAAGCTACTTCCGTTGTTGATAAGGAAACTTCAGGTTCATGGTGGGAAGGAAGAATCCAAGGATCTGTTCTATCAACAATCATTGCTATAGACTTCCCTACACTAGTAGAACCTATATAATTAATCAAAGTTGGAATATCAAATGTGCCCATCAATGATGCATACATTCCAGCCCATAAGCTCTCTAAAGCAGGTCTAACCTGATCAACCAATGATATGGTGGACTCGTTAGTTTCCATGCGACCTTTTCGAGTAAAACTGAGTTGGTCTACAGTAACCAACTTCCCTTTGTGTGGAAACACTACCACCCAAAAAAACGGTCGATGCAATAGCTGACATGGAGTAAGTCCAACTTCTCCCCAAGAGCAAGTTATAATCCAAAGGTGCATCAATCACCTCTACCTCAACAGACACCACTTTCTCTGCCAACTTAATTTCAAAATCCGGTAGCATACCATGTGGATGAAATGACCTTCTATCGAAAGTAGTAAGTAGGGTGTTCAATGGAACTAGCTCTAGAGATCCAAGATCTTTCCAATAAGACAGGGACATGACACATGTAGAAGCACCCTCGTCGACAACTTCCCTTCCAATGGTATTTACACCATGGATGACATCTATCGATAAGGCTACATGACATGGCAGGCGAATTTTGACATCAAAAAAATTAAATTTCGCCATGAGGCTCGATGAGTTCATACTGCCTAAGGTTGCTAAGAGTGCATCCCGCTAGGTGGGACAACTCTGTAACACCTCTAAAGCCAACATTGCACAAGGAGTGTGGGATAAATCTTCAACTACATAGTAGTTTGCTGCAGCCCTAGCATTAGGATTGTGAAAGGTTTTCTTGAAGACACCTTTTGTTATCTTGGGCATAATTTCGGCAGGCTTCTCAATCGTGAAAGGGTTGGAAGTTTCACCTATTGACTTACCCTTCTCCAAAGCCTCTTTTTCATACTTCTTGTCACTGGTCTGTAGCAAAGTCTCGGATCGAACCATGTTGATATAATTGGGGTCAGGAGCATTTGGGGTGCCCCCTACTACATTTGAAGCTGAAGCTGAATTCTATCCTTGGGGAAAAGGATCCTTCACGACAGCCGGTAGTTGGCCTTTTAATAGCTTCTGAGCTTGTTCCATAAGGGGACATAGATGGGTCAGGTGATCTTCATGGCACAACTTACATGGGAATTTCACCTTTTTTTTTTTCCCCATCAGCATTGTTTGTGGGTTTTTGCTTGTTTTGGTTTCCCTCACCCTTTTTTCCTTTCTTCATTTGCCCACCGGGCTACTAATTTCCCTTCTGAGAGGATTGTACAAAAACATTTGCATTTTGGGGTGAGGGGGTAGCCTTTGCTTCCTTCGCCATAGAATGTTTGACAGACAGCTGATGGAGTTGTTTATCCAAAGATTCTACAGTGGGAGAATTCACAGAACCAACCACACCATCGGCATGGGGTCCATGCTTAGGTTTCTATACATTGTGCGTTGGCCTCAATGCCTCAGGGATAATTTCATATAAAATCCCAGACTAATAATATATTAAATCTAGCTATTGGTCCTTGAGGATAGCTTCTTCCTCGTTGGTCACTCCAGAAGTAGATACATTCTTAGATATATATGGCAATAGGGATTTAAGGAACCATTCTAATAAGAACTCGGGAGGAATAGTGGCTTTGATAAGGCTCTTCTATCTTCTCCACTCTTGGATGTGATCCAAAATATGAGTGGACTTGTCCTGCCGAAAGGTAAACAACAAGTCTGTCCCGAAATCATATCGGACAGGAAGTTGGAAGTGACTAAGGAATACATTATCCAAGTCCCAAAAACTGTTAAACGCAGTAGAAGGAAATTCAATATAACATTTTGCTGCAGTACTGGTTAAATTTCTTTGGAACAACCTCAACCGAACTGAATCTTTGTTTAGTGAGTTGGAATAGAACCACAAATGGAAAGTCATGACATGAGCTCCTGGATCATCACCAACTTTCCCTTCGAATTTTGGGATATCCAAGGGCAGCTTGGTAGGAACGGGTGGCCAGGAGGAGTTATGTCTCACCGGGTCATTCATTAGTTTCAACAAATCTAGAAAATTTATCATTGCCAGGAAAGGGATCTTGGGTCTAACTGGAGCAGTAAAAGTACCAGCTTGGGGATTAGAGGGACTTTCCCCCATATTCCCATATGTGAAGGTGGGGTTATCCCCTGCTGCTAGTTGTGAAGTGGTTGGGATGCTTTGGAAAGGATTCCATCCATAAGCCAACGTATTTTTAATGTGCGGTGCAGTATATGAGGTTCTAGCTACCCTAGTCGAAGCTAGGGTTTGGAATATAGGAGCAGGTATCCCTCCACTAAAAAGAGAAAAAGGAGAGCTCATGAACGGAGTTGAAACCACAGTTTGAAAACCTTGACCATAAGGATAATGGTTTCCAAACTGCACCCCTACATATGCGGGTGTTGGGCCTATGTATGGAGTGGATGGGGGAATGTGCCCCCCATTCCAAGGAAAACCCTGGACAAAATCCGAGGATCCTATAGGACCACTATGAGCAGTGTGTGCGAAGGAAGTAGGAACTGTAGGTACACTAGCAATCCCAGTGACCATACCACCAGAAGCACCTGCTAAACTTATGGGAGCTGGTGGTTGAACCACTCAGCTAGATAGAGTTAACGATGTAGTAGGTATACTTTTTCTAGGGGCACCTACCAGGGGAGGAGGCACCCATTCAGTCGGAGTGGTTGAGGTGGAAGTAGAAGAACTTTTTCCTACAATAGACATTATTCTGCCCAAAGGGACACCAATCACGAGTGGATTGAAAGGACGAACCTGAACGATCACTGGATCATTTAAGTCAGTTAAAGGTGAATTAAAATTCCTTACAAACTTGTCAACTTGCAAGTCTTCTATCTCAACTGTGTTTAAATTAAAATAGTTTGCCCTCAGTTCTGGTTCACCCGAAACTTCACTAACTCCTATCGGTTTGAAATAACCGTCCATGTCTAATCTCCGCCTTTGAGGGGGAGGTGGAGGTTTCGATGTGATAAGCAGAGGAAGGTTTTGCAACCTTCGTGACCTTTTGAAATATTGGTCCTCCGTGATTGTAAATTTGACTCTTCACACCCTAAGGTTGGCTAAAAACATAGACAAACCATAGAGAAATCACTACAAAATTTCCTAAAGTCTCAACAATCACAGGCGGTATAAGATATGCTTTCCTGAAGAATGCTAAGAGATAGTTTCTTGGCATCCTTGAAGAGGTTCTTAGGCACAAGTGGAGGAATAACCCACCACCCTCCTACACTTTCAACAAGGGTTACCTTCCAAGCCCATGCAAGGTGAGCCAAAAATAGCGTTCCGGTTTACCTGTGTATAAACCCTAGATGTCAAAGAGACTAGAGGCTACCTTAACTATATCAATATTTCGAGGGGACAATCGCAAGCATGATTCATACACATGGGAAGGGTAGCAAATCCTGAAACTTTGTCTAAGAAAGAATCCCCAGATGGGTAAAAACCTTGGTCTACGTTTTGACAAGGAATCGGAGGGTTATCTCCTCAGTCCAATGCCTCCATGAGGCCTCGTGCTTAACTCCCATTTGAGAGGAGCTTCCCACATGCTATTGACATAGAGAAGGATTTACCTATTGATTGGCCAACTACATCTGAATTTAAGTACTTATGGGGAGTTTACACTTCCTATCCCACAAGTCTAGCCTAAGCTAGTAGGTGTATCACCCTATAAAACAATAATTACTAATAAATTTTAAATTATAGCATTCATTTTAAGGGTTGTTCTTAGTCAAAGGGTAAGTGCATGAATGACTATGATACTATAGACTCGATAAGAAAAGTAAAAAAGGTGTATAAAGAGAATTCCAAAGCAAATTATAACTACTTAAAGCAAGCTTCTTTTTCTTTTTTTTTGGTAATTATGAACTAATGAAATTGCAACTAGGAAAGAGAAAGGTAAGACTTATTTTGTAATTTTTGAGATTTTATTCAAAAACTGAAAATAAAACTACAATATGTAATTCAAATGCAAATGTTTCCAATGCTTTTCTTTTCACTTTTCAAACTCCTCAAAAATTACTATGCACCTAAATGCAAAAATTCTTGAGTATGCTTGAATAATCAGACTCTATAAAGCAAGCAAAATGAAGTATAGTAGACTTATAAGAACCAAAAATCAACCACCTAAGGAAGAAACTTGGTGAACACCTAGCTTGGGAAGACACAATGAATGAAATCCACTGAAATCAATAGAAGGCAAGTGACAAACCGAAACTACTTGGAAATAGTACAGGGTACAAGGTATCTAGAACCCTGATCACTAATTCAGATACACAACACTTGGACCTATCACCCAATAGGATAATCCACCTTAGATTGCTAAAAGAAAGAAAATTCAAACAACAAAAACTCAAGGTCTTACTAAAAAGCACGAAGTATGGTTCACAGGGCTTTCAAACCTACAGTGAAATGCCAATACTAGAAGACCCCAAAGCAAGGCAAAATCTAAAAAAGACAGGGACAAGAAACCCTCCCCAAAGTTTTGCTGCTAAGGTATGTACGTGACTAACTAGTAGAACAACCCACGTACTTTACGTGACTGTTTAATACAAAAACCCACATATACAAGTTTCTGTACGTGACTATGTAGCATAGCAACCAGCATACAGGACAAAAAAATTTCAAAAAAAATAAATTATGAAGGTCTCTAAAACACTACTATAAGTCCAAACCAAGACATAAAACCACAAACTTAATCAAAGCAAAGACTAGGCAAGGATCTACAGGACTAACCCACAGCAGGCTGGACTCCTCAGTGGAGTCACCAGTTCTATTGTTCAGGATTAAGCACCCTTGTAACCTAGGGTCTAGGGTTACCAACTTACTACTAATCTTGCAGACAATTAGCTTTAATAGAGAACAGAAAGGAAATAGTAAGAAAGTCTTGACTTACCCAATTACCGATGGTTGATCCAAGCTTGATCTTCTTTCGTTCCTCTTCTCTCCAAAGCTTCCAAGGATGCAGCTCCTTCACCTATAAAGAGAAAATTCTCCAAGTACTATCTTATGCATGTATATATAATAGGTTAGATAAACAATATATCCAGTACATAATCAAGAATATTCATTAACCATGATACATGAAAGAGACTCAACACAATGTTGGAAGAAGAATTCTCTTTACTAACAATCAGTGAATGAGTTAAGACTGCAGCCCAAATTCTGAGACAAGGAATCCTCTACAACCAAAGGACTCTGAGTTCTGCTGCTCCAAGACTTCTGAAGATATATCACCAACATAACTTTTCTCACCAATCTTGATTGATTAATGCCCTCCCCAAGGCCTCTATTTATACTTTGGGAAATAGAGTGGTTTTGAAGGTTGAGGAGGTTGAAACAGTTAGGATAGTTAATGATTAGGTCCCAACTAATCTCCATTAATCATGTTTAAAAAAATTTAAGGTCGAATCAAGATGTACGCGACTATTGATATAGGCAACCCGCGTATGACATGCGAGTTGCTTAAAGGAAACCTGTGTACGCTAATGTATGCGGGTTGCAATGTAGATAGTCGAGTACAGTACGCAAGTTGCAAATGGAAATAGTCGCATACGTACGCGAGTTGCAATGGAGATAGTCATGTATGCAACTCAACACTTAGAAAAATAATATGGCAAGATGGTTCAAGGGTAAATGCATCCCAAGTCATGCCCATCTATAGTGTTTTGGAAAACTTCAATCCTAAAATGTCCTTTTGTGTACCAACATAAGGAATGTCAGCACTCGGATGGAGAAGTGCCATTTGGGTTGATAACAGCACCAGAAGCCAAGTCTTACCACTTAATACCCCAAGTAAAGGAATTGTTGATCAAGCTTGCTTGATCAACTATGTTGGTTGTGATGAAAGCTGAAAATGTGCAGGTTGTCCAACCTTACGGTGCCCCTTTTGTTGTGATTTGCAAGTTTTAACAGGTGAAAGCATTCACTCCAACATTTTGAAATGGCTACTTCAGTAGAATTCTTGAATCCGTTCAATTTCCATTCATGGAAAGGAGACATGGAGATCCAGCTACGTGCCAGAGGACTTTATAGGGTCTCTATGGACACTGAACAAGAGCCTGATTCTGTGACAGACAAAGCTAGATTCTTGAAAAAGAAAGATGAATCATTCAGATTCTTGTGCCTCTCTGTTTCTTGGGATTTTCTTTTCCATCTCTCAGGATTGAAGACTCCAAAGGAAGATTGGGACAATTTGGAAACCCTGTATGGAAAACAGGATGATTTGAGAGTATACCAGCTTGAAAAAGAGTTGATGTCTCTCCAGCCTTCCAATTTCGAGACCTTAAATGATTTTTTCACAAAGGTCAAGCACATTGTCTTACTGTTGAAGCAATCTAAGGTGGAGAAGGAGGATGATCAGCTCATCCTCGCCATACTCTCCAAACTTGGAGTTGATTATTCGGTGTTTGTCTCTACATTTCATGCGGGGAAGATCACAACCCCTGGATGGAAGATTCCTTCAATCAATTCCTTCATTGAGTCCCTAACAAGTGAACATGATAAGCTTGTCCAGATGGGGATCATCAGATCCTCCCATGATCAATCCCTCTATGTCTCTGGGCCCAAAGATCTAAAGGGTAAAGGAAAGCAGCAGAAGAACCCAAAAACCAAATTCAAAGCTCCTAATCCTAAAGTTGAAAACCAACAGCATGAAGAGCCTTACGGCTCGAAGAGGAAAAAAAGTAAAGGGCATCATGGGAAGGAAAAAGTCAAGTGTTCATACTGCGAGAATAGCTTCCACCCTGAACATGCCTGCATGAAAAAGAAACCTGATGAAGCTACTTCTATTCTTGAGAAAAATCACATCAATATTCTGAAAAGATTTTAGAGGAGAGATCACCAAGATCAGGAACCACGGCATGAAAGAGGTCATGACCTCATGGAAAGCACTTCTAAGTACAAAGTACTCTTGATAGATTCTGGAGCTTCAAACCACATGATGGCTGAAAGAGACTCTTTCTCATCTTTGGAGACAAGAAAATCCATTCCCATCCACATGGGAGATGACTCCACAATCATATCTGAAGGACAAGGTATTGTAGATCTTGAGCATGGTTATTTTTCCAATGTTCTGTATGTACCATCTCTTGCATCAAACCTCCTAAGTGTTTATCAAATGAAAAATACAGGAGTTCCCAAGAGATTCTCCTTTATCATGGATGATGTATAGATCACAGAACTTGCATCTGGAAAACATGTAGCAAAAGGCCTTGCAAACCATCATGCAAAAGCTTACGAGTTCTCCCATTTTGTGGCAGATGCAAAGCTCACTGCATTTCTAACTCATGGAAATGAAGTTAGTAGAGTGTAGCATGAGAGTTTTGGCCATCTAAACTTCAAATACTTGCAGAAATTACAGAATAATTCTATGGTTAAAGGCCTCCTAGTCATCAAAGCTACCATTGGAATTTGCAAGGGCTATGTTGTTAAAAGCACCCTGAGCATAAGTTCGATCGGGGGAAGGCAAGCCGAGCATCATGAATCTTGGGATTGATACATTTTGATATCAGCAGTCCCATGCCTATCACATCAATGAATGTATCAAGGTACATTATGACTTTCATTGATGACTTTTCCAGATACACATGAGTCTTTTTTATCAAAAAAGGTCGAAAGCCTTGAAACAATTCACTGAATTGAAGGCCTTGATTGAGAATGCATCTAGCCAAAAGATAAAGATATTGAGATATGATAATGGTGGAGAGTATTTTAGTAATGAGTTACTTCATATATGTTCCCAAAGTGGTATTCAGATCCAGTATTCAGTCCCCCACACTCCCCAGCAAAACGGTGTAGAGGAGAGGAAGAAGTGGTCTCTCAAGGAGATGACCACCTGTATGTTGGAATCAAAGAAGATAGCTACAAATTTGTGGGCTGAAGCCATGAATGCTGCAGCATATATTCAAAATAGAATGCCACACTCATCCATGAAATCGAAGACCCCTTTCAAAGCATACTTCGGACACAAGCCGGATGTGTCGAATCTGCAGGTGTTTGGGTCCACTGCATGGGCCCGAATTCCACTTGATAAAAGGAGGGCTTTGCAACCGCAAAGCATAGAATGTATGTTTATTGGATATACTAATGAATCAAAAGGTTTCAAGATACTGGATATAAATAAAAAAACAGATCATCATTGAAAGGAGTGTCAAGTTCGTTGAGCCTCTTCAAGAGCTAGGACTAGTGAAGGAGAAAACTGCTGAATTTCCTTCCTATTCTACTGAATATTTGGATGATGTAATTGGGGGTGATGACCCTGATTTGGATTCTATGATTTTTGATATAACTGTACAGAAAAAATTAGATGCTGAATCAGAACCTGAAGTACAAAATCATCTCCCAACTTGGGCCCGACAGACACTCTCCTCCGCAAGAGATAACATTGGAAATACGAACGATCCAAGGAGAACCCGATCCGATTTCCAAAGAGCAGGTATTATGCTCTCTTGTCATGATTATTTTCTGTCTGAATATTTTTATTTGATGATAATTTAGACCCTAAGTCTTACTACCATGCTCGAAAGGATCCGAGATGGCAAGTTGCCATGGATGAAGAGATGAATTCTCTTCAGAAAAACACCACTTGGGAGCTAGTTTCTCTTCCTCCGGGGAGGAAATTGGTTCAATGCAAGTGGTTTTTTTGGACTAAGGTTGCTGCTGATAGAAGAAACTGAAAATATAAGGAAATTATGGTAGAAAAATGTTTCTCCCAGGTCCAAAGTTTGGACTACCATCAGAATTTTGCGCCGGTTGCAAAAATGGACTCCATCCGCCTAGTTTTGGCAATTTCTGCAACTAAGCACTAAAAAGTGCATCATATGGATGTTAAGTCTGAATTTTTGCATGGAGATACTCATCAAGAGATATACATGAAGAAACTTGAGGTCTACATTTCTGATCCATACTTGGTTTGCAAGCTAAAGAAGTCACTATACGGGTTAAAATAGGCCCCAAGAGAGTGGTATTCCAAGATGGATGCCTTCCTTCTCTCGCAAAACTTCCAAAGGTGTAAATCAGATCCAAATGTGTATATACAGTAGTATAATGGTCATTTGATTATTATTGTTTTATATGTTGATGACTTACTAATTACATGTAGCATAGTTACTTCTATTTTAGTCATCAAAACTGCTCTCCATAATGCATTTGAAATGAGCGATTTGGGGCTCTTGAAGCAATTTATGGGGATCGAAATTGAGAAAAATTTTGATGGGATAATGGTCACTCAGTCAAAATACATATCAGACCTGTTATTCAATTTTAACATGGCTGAATTTAAGGCTTCTCCACTCCCTTTCCTTTCAGGGATCATCCTTGAAGAAGGAAAAAGCACACCTCCCATGGACTGCACTATTTATCGACGGCTGATAGGTAGCTTGCTCTAATTGACTCATTCTCGACCTGATATCTGCTATTCCATGAATGTTGTGTCAAGATACATGCAGAAGTCTTGTGATCTTCATTGGAAGGAATCCAAGAGGATCCTCCAGTATATTCAGGGAACCAAGACTTACAACATTCACTATGCTGCAGACTCTAAGCTAGAGCTGGTTGGTTACAAAGATTCTGATTGGGTGGGTGATTCTATTGTTCAGAAGTCTACTTCAGGATATTTCTTCATGTTTGGTGGTGGCCCCATTTTCTGGTCTAGAAAAAAGCAGGCCGCCATAGCATTGTCTTCAGTAGAGGCCAAGTACCGAGGAGTGGCGAATGCTTGCATCCAAGCTATTTGGTTGCAATCCATTCTTTCAGAGTTTTATCTTGGTAGTACTTTGTCCACTATCCTATTTTGTGACAATCAAAGTTCTATTAATATATCCACAGATCCAATTACCAGGCATAGAACCAAGCATGTAGAGATACACATGCACTATATCACGGAATTAGTGCATGACAGGACCATCATTCTACAATACTGCCTGACTGATGAGCAGATTGCAGACATATTCACAAAGAGCTTTTCATAAAATAAGTTCACTTACCTCCATTCACTTTTGGGGGTGAGTTCATCAGAGTGATCAGACTACTTTCAGTGTTCAGCTTGAGGGGGGGGTTTCCCACTGGGTTTTCCCTCTTTTCCTCACTTAGATTTATTCTTGAGCATTGTTTGAGTTTCATTATTGTACAGGGTGACCTATGGCCTTAGTTGTCGAGGCCCTAGCATTTCATGCACTTTATGTTTCCACTTCTCCTGAGTATAGCTTAAGGGGGGGTGTTGGAGACATTTACCCACCATGCACACTTAATTTGTTCAATTTGGCCTTGTTAAACCACTATCCTAAGTTTTATTGACTTAATTGGCATCAGAAGAGCATTGTATGACATCAACATGAGCACACCTATGCCTACCTTCAGTCAAGGAGGCCAACTAAGCCTTCTCCTTCATTTGGGGAGGCTAATTGGAGCACTCTGGGAGTGATCTGTGTCATAAATGCACCTAATTGCTAACTGATGGTTACAATAAGTTAAGCTAAGTGGTGAAGGCACATCCATTAATTATATTGATTATTTTATTAATATTTAATGAACTAGAGTCAACAGGGGCGCCTCCAACCACCTCTGATGGCCAATTTGACTTCAATTAACCTCATCAGGGTTCATTGGAGTTAATTATGGACTACCACTTGTTGGTTGGCATGCAGTGACATGTGTCTGAGCTAATTTCAGTTAGAATCAGTCATCCATTGCACTCTAACTTCAATTAGGACTCAGTTGAGTCAATCAGCACTGTTATCACTCCAGGAAACTCCTCTAGGTTGTATCTCAAGGATTCCTGGTAACTTAAACTAATTTTAGGGTTTTCAGATATGGGTCAATTCAGTCAACCTATGTAACCTTTCCACTCTCAAGGCATGCATAAGACTCACTTGTTCACAAGGATTTTAGTTGCAATTTGCTCAGAAATTCGACTATAAGGTGCAGGGATGGAGAACTCACCAAGATGGCAGACTTATACACATAACACATGCATATAATTAGCTAAATCCTGTTGAGGATGGTATCTCTAAATCAAATATCACTAATAGACCGATAGGATGACAACTATCAGCTTTTTAATAAATCTGAAATTGACCTGAATGCACATTCAGGCATAAACACAATAAAGAAAGAGATGATGGCTGAACAGATCACAACAAAAGAGCTTATACCATGAATAAGTAAAATGAAAAGATTGAAAGTATTATTGGCTCATAAATCCCCGAAGTTGAACCCTTATTATAAAAAATATCATGGGCTTTATAGCCTTCTACAAAAATCACAGATCCTGAAAATTTGATCTGTTTACACAAAAATAATTGAAAGTGATAGTTTTTCTAGATTAGGGCTTCAATACCCTTGCTAACTATTTGTCTATCTATTGTAAATATCTAGTTCATTGAATGATCTTTTAACGACTGAAGTGGTCGCTGATAATCACTACAGTTGGTTCACTGTGAAACTGCTGCCAACAACCAGTGTTTCGACAGTTAACTGAAGTGATTTTTCTTGTTTAATCCGCTGGATTTTTCTATGTCTTGTTGCCGCAGTCGTCGATCGAAAGCTTTTTATTTAGCTCATCGGTGCTCCAAGTCTCAACTCTACCACTATTTCAGTGCCTTAAATCAAAATTGTCGAGATGGATTCTTCATCTGCGATCGACATATTTTTGCTTTAGCTTATCGGCACTCCAAATCTCAACGCTGGTGCTCTCCATCACTAGCTCGTCGGCTATCGGGAGCTGAAATACTTATGCATCGGAACCTTTTATCTGAATGCTACTGTAGTTTTGGAGATGAAACAAACTAATTGTATTGCTACCGGAGGTTGATTGGCGACGTTTGAATCGGAGCTTTAGTCTTTTGTGCCACTGACACTACAAAGGAGCTTCGTTGTAAACTTCACCGATCCATTGTCCTCAGATATTCTGATCGCTGAAATGTTCATCTGGTCGCGGAAGCCACATTTTGTCTTTCTTCCACCGTGGCATCTCTTTAGTAGACTAACTCGCCGATGGTTAGTGTTTTCAAGTTCTTATTTATGATACTTGACTTCGATGGTATTTAGTTCTTCATGTCATCGACATTTAGGAAATTTTTAGCCTTGCCCCGCCGCTACATTGTCTTTAGTTCTTCCGATCAACGAAGAGTTCATCTATTGTCATGCTATCGGAATGATTCTTGTCATCAATCGGAGCTTTAGTCTTCTGTGCCATCGACACTGCAGAGGATTTTAGTTGTAAAATTCACCTATTCATAGTCCTTCTGTCTCCCGACATTGTGGCTCCTTAGGAAACTAGCTCGTTGATCGTTAGTCCTTTCAAGTTCCGACATCGACACTGCGAAAACTTTTAGCTTTATCTCACTGATCTGTAGTCTTGAAAACCTCCGATCGCTGCTAAAAAACGCTCCGATGGTGTTCGAAATTTTTTAACAATACGCCTAACCGTCGAAAAGGTTTTCCACCTGTTATCTATCTCCCAATTTTCGGTGGCTAATGAGATGTTCTGATCCTCGCCTAAACCACCAAAAGCTACATCATGGTGAAATTTTCATCCAAATTAGAAAACAAAGGCTTTCAAACTGTCAGTGATATTCATATCCCTCATTGCATGCGTTAAACCCTTCATACTATCGAAATGAATTAGTTTGTGTGAATTTAATGAAAATAAATTTATTTTGGGAGATAACAGGCACTTGATCAGTTGGTTAACTAGTGTGTTTACTGTGGCTTACAGTCAGTTAAGCTACACGCATTCATTCAATTCGAATGACCTCCTTGGGAATTCAAATTGTCTTGGCATTCATGCATCTTACATGATCATTGTATGGTAATATTCATTATTCATTTGATTATACAAAGCTGCTACTTCCATTGCAACACCATTTTTCCAATTTTATGCTTAATTGTCTGAATTCTTTGTGAGACTGTGTTTTCTATCCCTAGACCACTCTGACAAGTTAATAAGGAGTTGGAAGAAGCTTACCTGCCTGCTTGGACAGAGAAATATTTATATTTGTATGACTTCTTAGACATTGTTTTTCCTTCGGATAAAGCCATTTTGGAAGCCATGAGTGGGTGAGATAAGATTTGTGAATATATTCACCATAGGTCCTACTTTCTTCCAGAGCTGAGTAGAATTGAAAACCAAGAGTTCCATGTGAGACTGGAAAAAGATGTTGATATACTGATTAATATTTTTCCAAAGGAGGGAATATTTGCTGAGGGGAATATGGAAAATATCTCTGTTACCATTGCTATCAACATCTCTGCAAACCCTGATGTCATCGAAAATGTGCATATCAGTGAAAACTGCTCTCTGGAGGAGATTGCCATATATAATGTGTTATTTAAGGAATTATGTGACTTGTTTGCTTGGTCATATGAGTAGATTATAGGAATTCATCCATCTATTGTAGAGCATGAAATCTGAACCTATCCAGATGCTAAACCGGTTCAAAAAAATCTTAGACCTGTTAATCCACATAAAGTGGAAGTTGTTAAGGCTAAAGTGGAAAAGTTGCTGAAAGATGGATTTATCTACCCGATTGCTTTGACAGAATGGGTATCCAATTCCATTCTTGTTGATAAGAAACAAGGGACAATACACATGTGCACTGACTTTTGTGAACTAAATAAAGTGTTTCCCAAGGAAAACTACTTTTGTTCAGGACAACCCACCCTTGTAACCTAGGGTCTCTGGGATTACCAACTTACTAAGACACTTGTAGACAATCAGCTTATATAGAAATTAAAATAGGAATAAGAAGGAAACTTAGCATACCTGGTTTATGATGGTTGATCCAAGCTTGGTCTTCTCCTCTTTCAGTCTCTTCCAAAGCTTCCAAGGATTCTCCAATTCACCTGCAAAGAACAAATTTTTCCAGGAATATCTTGTATATATATCAATGGTTAATTGTTAGCTGGAATATTTCACCTCCTGCAGATAGCAAGGTGTTCCACTGGTCTGAATGGTTCAGATCTAGAACAAATAGAGGATAGAGGTTGAAGACTCTCCCTAGATGTTGTAGATATCTAGAATACAAGGCTTTGACAGTTCACCTGTGTACCTGCAAAAAGCTTAACATGAAACTAATCAAAGCAACCAGAATATGATCTACTAATCTATGCTAGCGACTAAGGAATCTAGCAACATATATATGTGAAATCACAACAACAACATCATATGTGGGATAGAAATCAACTTGCATTAGAAATATGAAGAAGTTTACAACCACGCCTTAATGTTGACATGCATCTCCATGAAACCAGCTCTTCATCCCCAAAAGCTATGACTCTATCTCTCTATGCTCTCTCCAAATGATCTTAGCCCAAGAATCAATCCAACAACATAACAATACCTTCAAAATTTCTCCCCCCAACCATGGCTATGAGCTCATATTTATAGGGCTTTAATGGATAGAGATGGTTGAGAAATTAGTGGGTGAGGTGGCCTCTAAGATCCTAGGATGAGGGATCTCAAGTTCAACCAACCCACAGCAGTAGGGATAAGGCAGTACACGAGGCTTATCATCTATAATCCTTGAGAAACTTCTCTTTTCCCTTTTTACTCAGGGTACCATGCTTCTCCTTCTATGACAAAGCAGTTCTGGTAATAACCACATATGGACCAAGGGAAATGGGTGGTGGCACCCTGTGTGGACAACCAATGAAAGGTGGTGCAAGCAGGGGTACCACTCCTAGATAAAGGGGCATGCGCGGTGCTGGGAATTTGTATGATAGATTGATAAAAAACCATTTAGTTTCCACTCCAGAAGCTGGGATTCAGGGCAAGTAGGTATTTCAAATGTCTTATCACATGATGGTGACAGGATTTTGGTATAACAGGATGCCCCCCAAAGCATCTGTCTTAGAGTGATACGATAAACGAGAGCTTTGAGAACAAGTCGTCACCAGGAGATGAAAATGTCAGCTCGATCGGAGAATGCAGTCAAGTAGGAATTTTTAGTACATCAGTATGTTGACTCATAGACACAAGTAACCAAACTCATAGCTACAGACCAATACAAGGCAGATCCATGAGTGGAATAAACAAGCATGGCTACTAGAATACAGCGTAGATCCATGTGATAGAGGACTCAAACTTGGACATAGCTACAAGACATACAACGTATATCTATGTCATATAGATGCAAATTTGAGCACAGCCACAACCATACAAATGTGGATCCATGCTAGATATACAAAACTCCATCGCAACCTGGGGAAAAAGAAATGAGCGCTTTTAAACAAATTCCCAGGGTCTTCGTCTCGTCTTCCACAAAGTACGATTCTATCCATGTGATTACAATGATTTGAAGTCGAACATGGTAGAGACCACTTGATTACCGGCCAATGATGTGAACCATTAACAAGTGCGAGGGAGATCACCATTGATGTCAATGATTCCCAAGGTACCCTAGTACAATCTACTAAGTGCGAATAGATGTCCTAATGTCGAACACCCAGTCGATTCTATAGATCAAAGGTCAATGATGTGAACCTATGTCAAGAGCGAGAGAATCTGTCATTAAGGAATACATATCTCAAGGTACTAAATATTGTTTCTAAGACTATTTCCCGCATGATGAGCTGATGTCGACGGGAATAGTCTCGTCGAAGGAGGGCCATGATGAGTCCCACATCGACGACACGAAACTCGGAACATAGTTCTAGAATTATGTGAATGTAGTAACCATATGATTGATTCAAAGATACTGACACAAATACTGTGTAGACTACAGAGGTAAAACTTCTTCATATCCCCTTTGAACATCAGGCGGCATGACAAAATGACTTGGCAGCATGACTAGACAGGACAGATACACAATGCGACAGTGGACAATGCATTCTTTGGAAAGACTCAAAATATTGCCATGACTCATGAAAGTGGATCGTCGCAGAGATCAAATGAATACCCAATTGACTGACATGATTGTGCAGACAAGTGCCATGTTCAAAGGTAACGACAAACAACTGCCATTATTTGCAAAATGATTCCCTTCCCATTTTCCCCATCATGATCGATGAGTGCCTCTTTTTGGTTTTACGAGTTCAAAGAGGGTAACAAACACTCGATATAGCTTATCAGAAGACAAGTCCAGTCTCATATGTTTTATGAACCTAAGAGAGGAGGGGTTCTTTCTCAAAACGGATCTCTCAATGTTTATTTTAACGAGTCCACTGAAAGAAAACTCGGTATCGTTCATGTTTAGAGAGTCTGAATGAATACGGAAGAAAACTCCATGGGGATCCTTTTTCGTATGATTTAGTCTCTAAGGCCCAAAAAAGTGTAAAATCATACCTTAGAGAACTCTTCCAGTCATGATTGGCTGGAGTGTTCCTTTCTCGTAAATAGTCCTATCCAAACCGAGAAAGAGATAACCTACCATTGGACGGACGACTCTTCAAATACTTTAACAAGTGTGAAGAAGACAAGATCGCTTGACAATCTTTTCATATTTAGGGAGCCTAAAAAGGGTTTAAAGAGAACTCCATGAGGTTTCTTTACGCAATGTCACTTTTTACGAGCCTGGAAAGATTCAGAAATGGACTCGACTACTTTTTCATGTTTAAGGAGCCTGAAAAAGAGGTGAAAAGAGAACTCCATGACGCTTCTTTACACAATGTCATATTTTACGATCCTGGAAAGAAACTAGAACTGGACTCAGAACTTTGATACTAGATTTTAACGAGCGTGACAAAGTGTCGTAATAAACGCTCGATGACCTTTTCCATTTTGTGAAAGTATGAAAAAGACATAAACAAACTTTCCAAAGCTTCTTACTAAATTCAACCTGCAGACGACTCATAAACAAGTGTCAAATGCATTCAAAATCAACATTAAGGGATTATGACAAATAGGTTTTGACCAGAACATGATGTAATATCAAAACTATAGTAAGTCAAACCAAAAAAATGTCTATGGTGAAATATTCCAGCTAACAAATCTGGTGGCTCCACTGGGGACAGCAAGGTGTTCCACTGGTCTAAATGGTTCAGATCCAAAACAAATAGAGGACAGAGGTTGAAGACTCTCCCTAGATGTTGTAGATATTTGGAATACAAGGCTTTGACAGTTCACCTGTGTACCTGCAAAAATCTCAACATGAAATGAATCAAAGCAACCAGAATATGATCTACTAGTCTATGCGAGTGACTAAGGAATCTAGCAACATATATATGTGAAATCACAACAACAACATCATATGTGGGACAGAAATCAACTTGCATTAGAAATATGAAGAAGTTTACAACCAAGCCTTAGTGTTGACATGCATCTCCATGAAACCAGCTCTTCATCCCCAAAAGCTCTGACTCTAGCTCTCTATGCTCTCTCCAAATGATCTTGGCCCAAGAATCAACCAACAGCATAACAATACCTTCAAAATTTCTCCCCCCAACCATGGTTATGAGCTCATATTTATAGGGCTTTAATGGATAGAGATGGTTGAGAAAATAGTGGGTGAGGTGGCCTCTAAGATCCTAGGATGAGGGATCTCAAGCTCAACCAACCCACAGCAGTAGGGATAAGGCAGCACACGAGGCTTATCATCTAGAAGCCTCGAGAAACTTCTCTTTTTCCCTTTTTACCCAGGTTACCGTGCTTCTCCTTCTATGACATAGAGGTTCTAGTAATAACCGCCTATGGATGAAGGGAAATGGGCAGTGGCACCGCTTATGGACGACCGATGAAAGGCGGTGCGAGTAGGGGTACCGCTCTTGGGTAAAGGGGCATGCGCGGTGCTGGAAATTTGTATGACAGATTGATAAAAAAACATTTAGTTTCCACTCCAGAAGCTGGGATTCAAGGTAAGTAGGTATGTCAAATGTCTTATCACATGATGGTGACAGGAGATTATGCATCAACAGTCATGCACATCTATAGTTTTTTGGCTACTTCAATCCTATTTGTCCTTTTGTGTCCCGACATATTGGATGTCAGTACTCGAGCGGAGAAGTTCCATTTCGGTTGATAACAGATGCCCCCTAATGTGTGAGGTCAGAGGGAAGTGATGGCTGAAATACATTACAATATTTTAATCTTGCAGAACTCAAGTGTCTAAGGCAGCACATGAAGTACCTGAAACAAATACATATCAATTTCATATACAAAATCATATCTGAGGATTCCATGTTCAATATAATGGAACACTAGCTCCTTTACAATATTTTATTACATCATGTGATACGGGTACAAGACCACGTATATTACAAAGGTGGATCGAAGCCATAATATACAATGATGAGTCTTCAAAATCTGGAAGCTGTTGAGCTGAACATAACATAATATTATGCAACTTAGGCTATAGATGTGAACCTAAGGTCTTCATCAAAATCCAAAGGAAACAGTACAATCCTTACCATGTGAATAGATGTGTTGAAGTCGAACATGGAAAGAATTCAACAGAATGTCAGACGATGAATGGAACTAACAATTGAAGCAAAGGAGTTCACCAATAATGATAGTGAATCCTAAGGTACCATCGTCAAAGCTCTAGGTCTTCATCTTCATGAAGTACTGATGAGAAACCATACTGTGATGAGGAAGGAAATGGATCCTCCAACATATCACAAGAGTGACTAGGAACTGGATATGGGAAGGTAGACACAAGTAATACGCATATAGGATAATGATGCAATCAAGATAATAATCATAGGAATGGATAGATCCTTGAACAATGAGCACGACACAGAGATGACCCAAGGTAGCTTTTAACTTGCAAATAGGACAACTTGACTTATCTGTCATGTAGGAGACATGATCAGATTCCCCATGTATAAAGAACAAGTGGATGAGCACATGGAGGAGTAAGAAACTCAAAGTAATAGATGAGCTGAAAGTGTAAGCTGAAACATGAGTATCAAAAAGTTCAAAGAATGCTATGTTCAAGGACGACATGCTGCCACTATTTATAACCCAAAGAGAGTACTTCTTCCTTATCTTTCCTATGAAATTTTAACGAGTCCAGGAAAGTCAACTCAGGTCTCTCTTCATTTTTTACAAGATTGAAGAGGGGAGAGAATAATGCTTGATAAAGTTACTTATTCATGGATTTTACAAGCCTGAACTAGTACATGCTCGTTGGTGTTTTCATATTTTGAGAGTCTAAAAACTTCGACGAAGAATCCAAGCGGGTGTTTTTTCGTACAATTTAGTCTCCTAAGGCCGGAAAAGTATAAAACAATCCATAGAAGAACTCTCTTGGCTTCCGAAGAAGTAAGGAGAACCTTTTTCCTACTTAGTGAGGAAGGTCCAAAAAAGGTTAAATTACCACCTACCCAGCACTCCTTCAAAAGAAGCATATAGTATGAGTTTTATGAGTGTGAAGGAAGGAAAGATCACTCAGAAAGATCCATTTGATTACGAGAAATGGGGCTTACAACCATAAACTTGATGCTTTGTTATTTAGGGTTTAATGAGCATGACAAAGACATAAAGTACGCTTAGATACCGGGGGTTCTTTTTCCGTAAAAGCATTACCTTAGGTCCAGAAAAGTGATAAACCTATACCTGAGAATACTCTTATTAATTCTAAAGAAAAGAGAGTGTTCCTTTTACGTATTATTCCACATGGTCTGAAAAAGAGATAAACTACCACCAAAGTGGATGCCCATTCACATATTCTTAACGATCCTGAACGGACAAGTTTACTTGGAAGTCAAGTCTATTTTGAGGAGTTATACTTGGGCCTTAAGAAACTCCATACGGGCAGGGAGCCTTAAAAAATGGGATAGCTTGTAAAAAGAGACCAATAATGAGGCTCAATTTCTCGTGAAAAATAGCTAAGAAAGCTCCCGCAAACCTATGACAAATGCAACATGAGTACCAAAAGACGACAAAGTGTTCTAAACTAGGGTACTCAAGGAAAGGAGGCCCTATCCATGGAAGAACAATGATGTAGATGAGGTAAAAAATGCCATAAACACCATAGTACGTCGTCAAAAAGGTAATCCTAGGGTTAAAAATGGATAAGTTATAGATGCATAAAGACATATGAAAGACCCAAATCCTACCCTATATGAGTGGATAACGACTTTTTAAAGACTTTGAACCTGTTGCATTGGGGGAAAAGACATGGTATTAGTTTAATTATAAAAATAATTTTCAAACTATAGACTAGAAACCCAAAAATTTGAAATTTTTTCTATATATAGTTCAAACATAGAATTAAAACATACCATTTGACATTTTTACCCAATTTGGAAATATTTCACCTATGACTTGGATTGCTCGATGAGGACAAACCAGTGGACAATTTCAAATTCCGCAAGTGTCAAGTTGGGTAGCTTTCCCCTCCCCTTCATTCCAACCGTTCTAAATTTCATTTTATGTAATTTTTTGATGTTTTGGGCTTGCCCTAGGAAGGTTGCACGGTACACACTAGTAGGGTACTGAGACAGTGGCATACACGCATTCTACATGCGACCTGCTTGAGGGAAACTCGTGTGTGACATGTGACCTGTCTAAAGAACAGTCGCGTGTACTGCGTGACATAGAAAATTTTATAGTTGGCCAAAATTCAAAGAATTAGATGGATTCTAATGATCAATGGTGGTCAATTGGGCAGGTTCAACATGGTTTTAGAGTGGAGGGAATAAGAACATGAAGACATAGACTGAGATGCTCTCCGTGATGCCCAGACTTTGCATACATTACGACAAAGTGGTTTACTAAATTTCTTCTGTATTTCTCCAATGAGGGCCAATGTTCGCTTGCTTGAGAATTTGATTGGCTATTGGGATCATGACCTCGGTGCTTTTGATATTCAAGGTGAGATCTTGGAGATAATTGTAGAATACATGTATTTCATTATGGGGTTGTCTCACAGGGGTATTCCTATTAACCTCGAGGGTAGTGGTAGGGGTAGTGACCCTATGAGTGTCCAAGACTACGTTGACACTTACTACACCCCGGGAAGTCAAAAAAAGAATCATGCATCCCAATTGTTAATATTACCAGCTTCCCACTACAAGTAGTGGTAAGTACAATAGTGCGGGTTGCAGGATATTCTTCATTACATCTCACCACTTGGACACAAATTAGAGTTGCATTGGAGTTTGTACAGGTTACTATGTTTTATTGGTGCTCGAGTATGATCTCAATCATGAGGAAGCAACTCTCTGACTGCAAGAGAGGACGTCGCAAGAACTTTGGGTATTCTAGCATATTAGTAGCATTATTCTTTGAGAGATTGCTTCCATAATCTCTACAGTGCCACTTCCATCATTTTCTCCTCGCCATCCTAGATTGACCAGGTGGGGAGAGGTATTCCTCCATCAAGGTGGCGGAGGATCGTTCCAGGGTGTATATGATGATGACTTTTACGAGTGGTGGGAGCAACAGTTTCTAGCACTCAAGAAGTTTCCTTACTCTGGATTATATTTTCAAGGAGACAATGATCTGGTCCTCCCACCAGGGGGAGGATGGGGAGATCTAGGTATTTTTCTTTTTATGTTTTTAAATTTTATGAATTTTTATCATAAAATTATATACATATGTATAAGCATTTTAATCCACTTTTAATGTTTTTGAAATGAATATGTTGGACCTGTACACTCCGATGGGCACCCCAGGATGTTTGTGCAGCCCGTACAGGGTGGGGACCAAGGGATACTCAGATTTATTGAGGGAAAGATGGTCAGGTTGACCCACGGAATTCCCACTATACGGATTGAGCAGATTCCTATTGTCATGCATGAATTTGTAGTAGGAATTTGTCCCAAGTTGATACACCTCTTGAGGAGGGTAGCCAGGTCCATTCTATTTTACAGGGAGGCAGAAGAGGCTGCTGTAGCAGATGATGTTGATAATCAGGCCTAGACCTATGGGCATTTTAT
>LPNX010956237.1:146711-319936 GCA_001517045.1 Pseudotsuga menziesii | reverse complement strand
TATATATATATATATATATATTGCCTGGCTATCTACATGTGTTCCAAATGTATCCGTTATGTATATTTTCCAAAATGTGTGTTAAATGCCAATCTAGAATGTAGTTCACATATGCAACAGCTAATGTATTTTCATTTCATGGAATGTGATTAAATGAAATATAATTGAAATTTCTTTCAAGTAATATAACCTACAAAAATTGATGTAACAAGGTAGGGTTTCACACCTGATAAGCTCCATTAAGATAGGAAACCACCAATTGAGAGTCAATTATGACTTCCAACTGGGTGATTCTATGTGACAATGCATCCCATAACAACTCAAAAACAATCCTGCACTCGGCCACATTATTGGTAGAAAGACCTAGGAAAGCACCTCAAGAGGCAGCTAGCTGTCTTGAGGGTGAATAGATGACCCATGGGGCTGAAGCCAGGTTACAAGTATGACAAATAGCACCATCCCCAAAACCTACGAACCACTCAGCTGACATATGTAACAATCACCACATGGTATAAGAAACACTAACCAACTAACTATTGTACATAAAATTACATACAAGAAAAATCACTAAGCCTAGGAATAGTACTTCTTCAGGTAGAGACCATTTCTAGGCTCAAGCAGCTTATTTCCATCAAAATCAGTTAAGTCATATGCCCCTTTTTTCAATACCTTTGACACAATGTAGGGTCCTAACCACATGGACTTAAACTTTACTGCCCCCAGGGGTTCTTTGTCCTGATCCCAGAGCAAGACAAGCTCCCCCTCAGAGAAAATTCTAGGCTTGATCGATTTATCATATTGGTTTTTAACCCTATTCTTATGATCTTCATTTTCCGTTAATGCATCTCTTCGTCATTTATCTAGATTTTCCAAATGTAGCAAACGTTCTTCTAATTCAGTCATGTCAGGGAGTACATGAATGACAATTTTAAGTGATGGAATTTCACACTCAACCGGAGTGACTGCTTCCACCTCATAAATGAGTTGGAAAGGTGAAAACCCTGTGGCAGTCTTAACATTAGTCTGGTATGCCCAAAGTGCAGGATATAGCACAATGTGTCAATTTGACCATGCTGTGTTAATAGTACGCTTGAGAATGGTCTTCAAGGTCATATTGACTTCCTTGACTTGACCATTTGCTTGCGAGTAGAAGGAAGATGAGTGATCTTGCTTGAACCCTAGCATAGTATCCAATTCGGTCATCATGCTATTCTAGAAATGACTTCCATGTTCAATGACAATCTCCTTTGGAATTCCGAAGCGAGTAATGATCTAGTTGAACATGAAGAAAGCTACAATTTCACTGTCATCTTTGAAGGTAGGCATTGCCCCACTTAGTGAAGTAATCAACAATGACAATGATATATTTGTGCCCCCCATCCAAAACTGGGTTGCATGTCACATAATCCACCCCCCACTTAGTGGGAAGGGGCTCGCCACGATGAGGGGAAACAAAGGAGCAGGATGTGACCGCATTTTCCTAGTGTATAGGTGACATGGATGACAACACTTTACAGCCTCCACACAATCTTTAAATTTCATGGGCCAGAAATAACCGACATGTAAAATATTCTAGGTCCTTGCTAACCCAAATAAATTACCCCCACATTCTCCATTATGGTAATCATTTAGGACACACTCGGTCCCCTCGTGGGTGAGGTACTGACGCAAAATAGATTCTACCCCTCTACGGTATAAAGTATCCCCGATGATAAGGTATTTTTTTGCATGTACACACAGTTTACATCACTCTTCCCTCGTGAAGGATGCAGGACACTTCAAAGTCTGGAGATAGATAAGTATATCTCCATAACAAGGATCAAAGCTGGAAATCATAAAAATGTACTCATCTGGGAATTAGTGTTCTTCAACCACTACATTCTCTTCCATCGAAAATTCTACAATAAGCTCTGCAAAAACTAAGGACTTTTTAGATTTGGCATACTGAAAATCCAAGTCAAATTCTTACAGGATGACTATCCATTTATTGAAGTTTCCCCCGATTATGCGTCTGGACAAAACATACTGAAAGGAATTAACATCTGCCACTACTGTAGTGGTCCTTAGTAGGATGTAGTGACATAACCTCTGCACAGCATAAACAACTACTAGATCCAACTTCTCGACGTGGGAGTATCGAAGTTCAAGACCAGTCAATGCATGAAGAAGATAATAGACAACATGCTCTTGTAACTTGTCATCTTCTTGGACCAATACTACCCCAATGGTCGACTCTGACGCAGCCAGATACAATATAAAATCTCGAGAGTAATCCGGTGGGCGTAACAAAGGATCCAACAACAAATATTTATTCAATGCCTTGAAAGCAAGTTGTGTGGTTTCATCCCATATAAATGGAGTGTCTTGCTTCAATAGGTGCATGAAAAAATTAGTGATCTTGGCATAGTTAACAATAAAACATCGAAGGAAATTATACATTCCTTGCAGGATTTGAAGTTTCCTGATAGGACGAGGAGGAGGCAAATTTACAATGGCCTCTACTTTCAAAGGATCCACCTGAATACCTTTGTTTGATACTATGAACCCGAGTAGCCGTCCCTACTCAACGCAGAAAACACACTTGTCGGGATTCAAGCGTATTTTGTAATGTCTATATCATTCCAAAATTAAGCGAAGATGATCTCGATGATCAATCCTCTTATGAGAATGAGTAGGAAGATCATCTAGGTATGGCTTAACAACGTTCTTAATGTCATGGAAGGTAAAATTCATTGCTCGCCGAAAGGTAGCCCCTGCATTTTTCAATCCAAAGGGAAATTTTTTGTACCCGAAGGTACCCCATGGAAAAATCAAAGTTGTTTTGTGTTGGTCTTCTGGCTTAATTTGAATTTGATTGTATCCGGAAAAATCATCCATAAACAAAAAAACTTCACTCCCCGCATAAGCATCAATGATTTGATCTATAAAAGGTGTGGGGTAATTGTCCTTGGGACATGCCTTGTTCAAGTCACGAAATTCTATGCATATGCGTATCATTCCTTACTTCTTATCAATGGGAATAGGATTGGATACCAATTCCATCAAAGAAATCGGGTAGATGAACCCAGTTTTCAGCAGTTTTTTCACTTCAGCCTTAACAGCTGCCACCTTACGCGGGTTAACAGGTCTAAGCTTTTGTCAAGCCAGTTTAGCGACAGGATAAGTTTGGATTTCATGTTCAACAATCGATGGATAAATTCCTGGAATCTCCTCATATGACCAGGAAAACACATCGCGAAACACCTTAAATAAGGCAGTATAGATAGCAATCTTCTCTGAAGAGCAATTTGCATCGATATGTACAATTTTGACGACGTTTGGATTTGCAAAGATGTTGATAAGAATGGTAACAAAAATATTTTCCATATTCCCCTTGGAAAAAATTCCCTCCCTTGGCAAGGGATTGATCGGTAGATCAACATAGTTTTCCAGTATCATGTGGAACTCCTGGTTTTCAATTCTACTCAGCTCTGAAAGAAAGTAGGATCTATGGTGAAGATTTTCATAGATCTTATCTCACCCACTCATGGCTTCCAAAATGGCTTCATCCGAAGGCAAAACCATGTCTAAGTAGTCATCTGAATATAAAGAGTTCTCTGCCCAAGCAGGTAGGTAATCTTCTTTCGACTCCTTTGAGACTATTGAAGGAGTCAAGATACTTGATCAGCAGTGGTGTTAACAATAGCTTGGTAAGCCACTTCCATTGCAGATAAGGGCACCTGAGGTTCGCGACGAGTAGGAAAGACCCAAGGATAAGTTCTATCGACAATCGTCGTGATAGAATTACCCACACTCGTAGAACCTAGATAATTTATCGGGGCTGGTATATCAAATGTGCGCATTAACGATGAATACATTCCAACTCCAACTCTTCATAGTCGGTTTGGCCTTATCAACCAAAGGTAAAGTGGACTCATTCATTTCCAAACGGCCCCTTCGAGTGAAATTGAGTTGGTCCACAGTGACCAACTTTCCTTCATGTGGAAAAACCACTACTTGAAGAACAATCGAGACAATCACACACATAGCGTAAGTCCATCTTCTCCCCAGAAGCGAGTTATAGTCCAATGGAGCATCAATCACCTCCACTTCAACAGACACTAATTTCTATACCAACTTAATCTTAAAAGCTAGTAGGATACCATGTGGGTGAAAATACCTCATGTCGAAAGCAGTAAGCAAGGTGTTTGACGAAACTAGTTATGGGGAACCTAAATCCTTCCAGCAAGAAAGAGACATAACACATGTGGAAGCACCCTCATCAACAACTGTACATCCAATGGTATTACCACCATGAATGACATCTACTAACAAATCCACATGATAAGATAGGTGCATCTTAACATCTGATAGATTGAACTTTTCCATCAAACTTGACTAATCCATACTACCTAAAGCTGCTAAAAGGGAATCCCGCTGAGTGGGACAAATCTGAAGCAATTCCAATGTGGAAATCGCACAAGGATTTTGGGCCAAATATTCTAGCACATAATAGTTAGAAGTAGCCCTAGATTTTGGATTGTGAAACTCCTTTTTAAAGACAACTTTAGGCATTTTAGGCATTGGATCAGCAGGTTTATCGATCGTGAGAGGGTTAGAGGTTTCACCAATAGACTTACCCCTCTCCTGAGCCTTCAACTCATAGTTTTTGTTTCTCCTCTGGGGAAAGGTACTAGATCATACCATGTTTATATAATTTTGGTCAGGAGGGGCACTAGAAGTGCCCCCGGCTACATCAGAAACAGAAGTTGCATTCTGTCCTTGGGGAAAAGGATCCTTCAAGACAACCGGTGGTTGGTTTTTAAGCAACTTCTAAGCTTGATCAATGAGAGGGAATTGATGATTCAAGTGATCTCCCTGGCACAACTTACATGGAAATTTCACCTTCTTCTTATCCTTCTTTCCCCCATCAACATTGTTCGTGGGTTTAGGCTTGTTTTGATTTCCCTCACCTTTCTTCCCTTTCTTCTTTTTCCCACTGAGCTGCTGATTTCCCTTTTGGGAGTATTTTGCAGAAAAAAATGCATTTTGGGGTGAGGCATGTTACGGAGAAAATTTTCTATGGCTTGGGGTACCACAACAGACAGAGAAACCGCAGCAATTGATCCCTTCCCATATGCAAGAGAAATAAAACATCTAATACCAAAGGATCTCGAAACATACCTTATTCTGGATGGTTGATGTAGATCCTCGTTGAGCTTTTCCAATCTCGCTTGTATTAGCAATTTTCTCTCTCAACAATCAGCAAAAAAGACATGCATGCTATATAATGGTTTTAGACCTACTCTACCATATATAATCAATAACATATAAGCATTTAAAATAATCCATGGATTCAATATTCATTTAAATACACATTATTGGACAGGAAAATATATTTCTATTAATATAAATCAGAGATTACAATAATGACAACCTCTGTCGGCACGTCTGCGAACTAGAGAAACTGAGTCCTCCACCTGGGCCTCCACCACTTCAATCCTCCATCTCTCGATAGCAAGCTCACAAGTAAAGGAAAGCTTGGGAAGAACACAAAGTGCTCCAAGGGACAAAGGGATGCAGACTCAAGTACAAGCTCCGACAACAATGGACTGTAGTTTTCTTGCTCTTCAATTCCTCCCCTTTCAATGTATCCAAAGGGTTCCTTATATAATGCTTCAATGGGGTAATGGAAGGTCAAATCTGAGCAATCTCAAGGCATATGGAAGGCCAAGAGACAAGCGACTCAGATCCACATCAAGAAAAACTCCAAAACTATTTGGCCTTTTGCACACATCCCGATGTACGTGGGTTTGAGGGTCATATCCGCACATATACACGAGAATAGGTTTAAAAGTTGCGTATGGAAAATAATGCATGTTTTTAGGGATGATATTGGAAACATGAAAGGTACAAAAATGGTCCATGGGGTCCAAAGAGTCTGCAGTGGGACAGGGAAGGCCATAAATGTGTGATCCACCATGTGTGGTAAAATCAGCTATAACAGATGCCCCTAATGTGTGAGTTTAGAGGGGTGATACGATGGCCAAAATACATTATAAATCCATCCCAGAAGTGGAGTGATGAAGAAACAAGTGGAAAATCCATCCATCCAACAGTATGATACAATAACCAAACTCTGCACATGACTGCAAGTACATATAGTAGCCCGGATATATAAGAGTACAATGGCCATGAATAGGCATGATACAAAATATGACATGTGTGGTCATCACCACGTACAATATAGATAGATCAAAATCTCCATGATGAAGATATACAAAGGATCATGATCTCCATGAAAGTTGAAGATATACAATGGATCAAGATCTCCATAATGGCTGAAGATATACAATGGATCAAGATCTCCATAATGGCAGAAGATATCTGACATACACTGGAATCAAGTCACGAGAGCTGAAATCTCATGAAAACTGGCATGATAAAGGAGGTAGAATATATGAAATGCCACCAATCTGGAAGGTCTTCTACACAATCTTCTACAAGTACATGTCCTACTATGTGAATAGAGGTGTCAAGGTCGAACATAGTAGTCCATCATCTGATTATCGGTCATTGATGTATACCGTTAACAGACACGAGATCACCCACCGATAATGAAAATGGGAATCAAGGTACTAGAGTGAAAACTAACAAGTGTGAATAACTATGTTAAGGTTGAACACGTGAAAGAATCCATTGATCAGGGGACATTGATGTATTCCCAAAATTGTCGATGGCGAGAGAACCTACCACTGATGACTGCAAGTCTCAAGGCACTCAAAATGACTCTAGATTCCTATCCCAGAATAAATGATCTAAAGTCGATGGGATGAAATCCACTACAAGGAGGGAATTAAGGCATCCCTCATCATCCAAAATGAGGTGCTCAACAAATATGTATAATGTGGAAGGACTCGATCATAATGTGCACGAACCAGTATCAGTACCGGGAATGGCCGACATGCAAAGTCAAGAGAACTAAGGAATGGCCGACTCAGGTTTCAAATTCCTTCGAACAAGAGCATAAAGGTGAATGGTGACTGAATGTAGGCAGCGTAGACTCAATATTCAAAACTGGGACATATCTGCGACACAGGAGGGATTGACAGAGGCTCCATAGGGACTAGAAGCTTAACCAGTCGGTGGAGATAGACTTAGAGAAATGAGTACAGATCCTAAAGTCAAACTATTAACCCCACCAACGGATGTGATATACAATGATCTGTTCGAAGGCGACATGACTCAACAGCTGCCAAAGATAACATCTTTTTCTGTTTGGCTTTTCGGAATTTTTTATTTTTTTTGAACTTTTTCAAATATTTTAAAAATCTTGAAAAAGAATAAAAGTGCTTTATAGTTACAAACTAGGAGGAGACGAGTTTCAAGGAGCAAACAAACTAGTTCCAAGCAGTGGAACGTACCTATGCTCAATGCAAGGAAACATGTGTAGGATAACGACACTTGGGGGAAAGTCCCCTCCCGGTAAAAAATGGGGAATCAAGCTGCAAAAGATATGTAAAATGGCTCTGCCTGGCTAGACATGAGACAAGCTTGGGCTATATGGCTAGTAATCAAAGTTATGGAAGCCAGCATAAGGCTCAATAAGGCAAGAAAAACTCATGATAATGCAATTACAACTTGACATAAGGGAGTCCTGGGGAAAAATGCCAGCAAAAAGATCAAGAGTATGAGGATCTTATGCAAGGTCATGGCGATACTATACAAAGGACTCCCACACCCTAAAGGAAAAATGTCAGCATGGGCACCAAATGAAAAATAGGAGCTAACTAGGGCACCCATGTATGGTCAATCTCTACCATTCACATCATGTCACTTCTAAAAGAAACAAGGAGGTTATGTGACAAGATAGAATGGGTTCGTACCTAATGTTATAATGAAATGGTAATAAGGTCATGCAAAGTGCAAATGGATGTGAAACCTAACCTATATGCAAGTTTAGACAAAATACCTGAAATTGAAACGAACGAGTCAAAACCACTGTCAAACTACACTCAAAATGGACTCCTACATCATCAAATTAGTCCAAAACGGTCCAAAATGGTCAGAAACAGTCAAAAACTTTAGAAAGTGGGTAAAAAATTTCAAAATTTTTCAAAAAATTCTATAAATAGTAAAAAATTCAAAAATTCCATATCATTTGAAACTTTTACCCATTTGAGCTCAAAACTTCCAACTCGAATTCCGAGAGCATCGTCCGGCGAAATTCAACATCATTTGTTCCAGGTAACTCCTCATGTCCTCCTCTTCCCATTTGAGGAAAAATATTTCAGTTTCCATGGTTAATTTTATTTTCTAGGCCAATCTAAAGTAGGTGTTTTGGCCCATGCGGATATCGGGGTTTTTTTCGCGTATAGGGCTGGCCATATGTGGAAAAACCTCCGAAAACCGTGTACATATGCGGCTGTTTTGCAAACAGACATGTATGCGGCTGCGAATAAGGATTTTTAAGGCAAACAATGATCAAAAATCATGTTTTATGTGCAGGATGGTTCTAGAATGGAGGGAAAGGGAACATGGTGATATAGAAGAGGCTGTTCAAGGTGACTTAATGGCCCAACAAGCTCTACGTGCATGTCGTTTGTATAAGTTTTGGTGTCTTGGCAGCCTGAGGGCCAAACCAAGACTCCTATAGATGCTAGTGGATAACTAGGATCCAGAGTCTAAGTCTTTTCATATTGACGGGATGTCGCTCAATATAGAGATTGAGGACATATACTTTATCACTGGATTATCTCGACGAGGAGAGGTGGTAAATCTCTGATCTCGTGGGCTCGGAGGTGGCCTGAATATTGATGAGTACATTGCAGTGTACTGCTTTCCAAACACGAAAAAGGTTGGGAGTCAAATATCGACAAACTTGATCCATGTGCTGAGCCTAAAGGCCATACTATTGGCACTCGACAGGATAGCCGGTCTAGCTTCACTCCACCAGGCCTCACGACCATTGATGTTCTATGCGGTGGAGTGTATGAGACCCACAGTGTACGACTGGAGCACTGCATTGTTGAGTAACATGAAGCAGTAGCTCAGTGACTGCAAGATGGGCAAGGTGAGAAACTTCAGTTTCAGTAGTACACTAAGCACATTCTTCTTTAAGCGTATACCAAGGCTAATCCCTAGAGTGGACACTCCTCCACTTGGAGTTTGAGATCCGGCCCAATGGCGTTGGGAAAATGTTATGCGTAGACTAGGTAGAGGTAGGGTGGCTAACCCCTACCCAGCGGAATTCTTTCCATGGTGGCGATGGTAGATCATTGCCATCAATGACTACCCCTATGAAGGTATATATTTTTGGGGAAATCCGGACATGCCCCTACCACCAGGAGCGGCATATGGCGACATAGGTAACGAAAACCCTCTTTTAAGTTTTTTGAATTATTAATTTTTTGTGTTTTTTGATATATTGACTCAAAAGACATGTTTTGGTGTGATGACACATAGTGACAATCTGTCATGTGTATGCAGATGTTGGACCACGGTGACCTGATGGTTTCCCTCATCATAGATGGAGGGGAAGAGGAGACGACATCATGGGTGCGGATGCAGAGCAGATGCTCCAAAGCATCCACACAAACTTTGTATGCTTGACACACAAGGTACCCATGGCGCAAGTCGAGGACTTGCCTGAGGCCATGCAGCACTAGGTGGTTGGTGTACCATGGGCATGGGTTCGATTATTTCAATGGCTAGCTAGAGCCGTGGTGTGGTACCATGATTAGAACCCCCCTCCTCCTCCTCAAGCTTAGAGACCTGAGCATATTTATTTTTGTATTGTTGTGTATTATATTTTGGTAGCTCGAAATCCCCAATTTTGTATTATGACACTTATGTATTATGACGTCACATTTTGGATGTTTAATGAAAAACTTTTATGATGATCGATTTTATTTATTTACATGTGTGTAAAAATGTATGTTTGTGATAAGATTATGGGCTATGAAACAAATGCCAATCTAACACATATTTAGCATATGATTCAGCAACTTGATTAAAAATTCTTGAAACATGTATGTATGTTATGTTTTCAAATTTTTGTTCTAGCAATCTCACACGTAAGAATCTTTGTAATAATATCAGATCCCTAATACGATACAAACCATTAAGCTGTGAAACCACTAACTGCGAATCAAGACGTACCTCAAGAGAGAGAACACCATGTGACATGGAATCCCGCAATAATTCGATAACAACACTATATTCAACAACATTGTTCGAAGAAGTCCATAAACATACGCCTCCTGAAGATAATACTTGACCCATAGGAGTATAAATCACCCAAGCATCCGAAGCTAAGTTTTGAGTGTGACGGCTAGCACCATCAGTGAATCCTATGTATTTTCTGTTGCTAGATTTCTGTGGTGGTAAGTTATCGATGTTGTTTTCGGAGAAACCACAGTATCGAAATGACCAAGTCGACGTTTCAGATCCATATCAGGATTCATCATCAAGACCATGTTGAATGTGGAGAGAGTGAGAATCAATGATAAATACTGGAACTGGGTAGAAGAAAAACGTCTAATGTCGGCTTTTGGAATCTAGGGTTTTCTAGGTTAAAATCTTATTTATTTTATTTTATTTAATTATAATTCACAATTTGTTTCGTTTATTAAAAATAAATTTACAATTGCTATATTGAGAAATGAATCCTATGTAAGCGGAAGACTCCATCGACATCTGCCATAAGAAATGAAAGCTAATCAACAAACCCGATCACCATAAGAAAACCTAACTATGCAAAAAATGTACAATAATATACAACAATCAGCCCTGGCTAAAGATCATGCATAGTATTTTTTAAGACAGACCCCAATTCTAGGCTCCGCCAAGGCTGTCCCTTCATAATCCACCAGCTCATAGGCACCCTTCTCTAACACATGTTTGACTATGTAAGGACCATGCCACATGGGATTAAACTTCCCTGCCCCCAAGGGTTCTTTATCTTGATCCCACAAAAGGACCAAATCACCTTCACTAAAATTCCTTTGACGGATAGACTTATCATATTGGACCTTAATGTGACGCTTATTTACTTCTAGAGCCACTAAGGCATCCCGACACTACTCATCAAGCTGCTCTAAGTGGACCAAACATTCCTCCAATGCGGAAGTGTCTGGTAAAAGCTCTATAGCTAGCTTCAACGAAGGGATTTTGCATTCAACCAGCAAGACAGACTCCACCCCATGTATGAGTTGATATGGAGAGAAACCGGTGGCAGTCTTAACCACAGTTCTATAGGCCCACAAAGCATGATATAACATGATATGCCAATTCATCTTGATTTGCGTGATGGTTCATTAGAGAATGGACTTAAGTGATTTATTCACTGCTTCAACCTGTCCATTCGCTTGAGGGTAATAAGAAGAGGAGTGCTCCTGCTTATACCCTAACTTTGAAGCCAACTCTTCCATCATTTTATTCTGAAAGTGCCTACCATGGTAAGTGACAAGCTCTTTCAGAATGTCGAACCGAGTAAAAATTTGGTTCAAAACGAAATGCACGGTTGTCTCACCGTCGAATTTAATTATGGGCATAGCCTTTTCCCATTTCATGAAATTATCAACAGCCACTATAATGTGATGATGCTCCCCAACCGAAGCTGGGTTGCAATCCATGAAGTAAAGCCCCCACTTGGTGAAGGGAGCAGCGGTGACAATTGGATGTAACAAGGTAGGATGCGAGCACATATTGCGTGCAAACACCTGGAAAGGGTGACACTTCTTAACCGCATTGACACAATCTTTGAAGATCGACAACCAAAAATATCCCACTCTCAAGATTTTTTGGGCTGTAGAAAGCCCAGATAAATGACCACCACATGCCTCTCCATCGCAATCATTCAGCACAACCTCAGCCTCATCATGGGTTAAACAATGACGCAAAATGGAATCTACCCCACGATGGTACAAAGTGTTATCCACTATAAGTTAGTCCACAAATATCAACGATTTCTTCAATTTCACCAAAACGAATTCGAGATCGAATTCTTGCAAAATAACAATCCACTTATTGCATTTTCCCCTGATCATCCTTCTAGTGAGGACGAACTGAAATGGGTTGACATGAGCTACCACCAAGGTCTGGAGAAGGAGAATGTAATGTCTCAATCTCTGAACCGCATGAACGGTGGCCAAGGCAAGTTTCTCCACATGAGAATAACGAATTTCCACATCAATAAGCTTCTGGCTCAAATAATATATGACATTCTCATGGAGCTCCTCATCCTCCTGAACCAAAACCATACCAACCGTCTCCATGGACGCGGCCACATAAATCAATAAATCACGGCTATAGTTAGGTGGACTAAGCACAGGGGCCAATGCTAAGGCTCGCTTAATAGCATCAAAGGACTCATGGGCTCACTCATCTCAGCAAAAAGTAGTGTCCTTTAAAAGACGCATAAATCCTTTAGTCAAATTGGCAAAATTAACCATGAATCTCCGCAAGAAATTTGCCATGCCTTGCAAACACTGAACATGTCTAATATTGCACGGCGGAGACAATTGAAGTATTGCCTCAACCTTTAAGGGATTGACTCTTATACCCTCCTTGGATACAATGAACCGTAGCAAGTGACCAACAATCACGCAAAAGATGCACTTATGAGGATTTAACCTAACCTGGTAATGGCGGCATCTTTCGAATACTAATCTCAAATGATATGGATGATGCACTCTCAGACGAGAATGAGCAGCAAGATCATCCAAATACACTTCGATAATCATTTTGAGATCATGAAAAATTAAGGTCATAGCCCGTTGAAATGTAGCTCCACCATTTTTAAGACCGAAAGGCATCTTTCGATATGAAAAAGTACCCCAAGGACAAATAAATGCAATTTTATGTTGATCCTCGGGTTTGATCTAAATCTGATTATATCTAGAAAAATCATCCATGAAGGAGAATACCTTGCTTCCCACACACTCATCCAAAATCTGATCAATAAATGGTGTGGGAAAATTATCCTTAGGACAAGCACAATTTAAATCATGGAAATCAATGCATATACTAATCGCTCCCTGTGTGGAGAACCTCCTACCATAGACAATCAAAATGCATGATATAACAGAAATATTGGAGCACAAAAGAGATTTTATTGATCGCGAGCCACTTTGAGGGGGAAACCTCCTTTGATCAAGCTCAATACAAAATAACTCTTTGATGCTTTCATTAGCCTCAACACAAACTTATATACTAAGTCTAATCTAAACAACTATTACCCCCCATGAATGTGGGATAATGCAACATAATAACTAAACAACTTAACAACTATTACTTACTCCCCATGAATGTGGGATAAGACAACATACTGATGGGACGACTTACAAAGCATATGCATCCGATAAAATATACTAACAAAATAAAGAGGAGGGTTGACACGAGTTCTTAACATCCCCTCCCTCTTAAAAAAAGCTTTGTCCTCAAAGCTTTAGATGTGGAAACTGTTGCTGAATCTAAAGGAGCGGTTCCCATGTAGCATCCTCTGGTTGCATGTTGTGCCACTGAATTACGACCTCTGTGATGGACCAAGAGCAAAGCTGATAAGTGCGCTTATTGAGGATGGCCGCCAGATATGAAATGATGGATCCTTCATTATCCCCTTCTGGTAAAACAATTTTTTCTCTAATGTTGGTGCCAATCACTTGCTGAATGCGAGAAGAAGGAGGAAGTGCCAATTTATAAGCAACAAACCCAATGTTATGAAGAACTATATATGGACTAGAGATCTTTGGAGCGAGCATTTGATTCCCTTTGAGTTTCAAGGAGGATTGCATGTAAGGCTGTAGATGAATAAAAACCATGTCACGGACTTGAAAATTGCACTCAGAACGGTGTTGATCGACTTGGTGTTTCATGTGGGTTCTGGCCATGTGAAGATTGTCCAGCAGAAGGTGAAGAATCTGATGTCGGTTTCGAAGAACCATGTCAACGGCTTGAACTGGTGAACTAGTGGGGGTGTATGGAAGGAGTACTGGAGGTGTGTGACCATAAACTGCTTCATATGGAGTCATTTGAGATGCAGTATGGTAGGAAGTAGTGTACCACCATTCAGCGAGAGGGAGCCACTTTTCCCACAGATGTTGTGCTTTAGAGGTGAAACAATGAAGATAAGTTCCCCAATAGTTGTTGATGACTTCATTCAGACCATCTATTGGTGGGTGATAAACTGAACTCATATTCAGTTTGGTGGCAGTAAGGAGAAAATGACTTGTGAAAGGTGCGTTGCAGTCTGAGACAATTGAAGAAGGGATTCCATGAAGAAGGAATATCTTATCCATGAAAATTTGTGCGATTGAGGAGGTGGTATATGGAGGTATGAGAGCACAAAAATGATTATATTTGGAGAGCCGGTAAACCACAACCAATATTTCGGTCTTCTCTCCATATTTAGGGAGCCCTTGAATGAAATCCATCGAAATATATGTCCAAATCCTTGTAGGGATGGGCAAAGGTTCGAGCAATCCAGAAAGGAACCTTGGTGGCGCTGACAAGGAGCACATTCAAAAACCATATGTTGAATATCTCATTCCATTCCCTTCCAAAAGAAGTGACATCATGCCCTCTCATATGTTTTCATGAACCTAGAGTGCCCTACCGATGGAGAAGCATGGATTTCATAAAAGATTGCATGTTTAATATCTGTGCTCTAGGGAAGCACCAGACGACCCTTGTATCTCAGAGAAGAGCCATCCCAAGAGAAATGTGGTACCACAAAAGGGTTACTAAACAACAGTTGGATGGTTTCAGATAATGAGGAGTCATTGACATAGTCTTGCTGAACAGAGTGTAACCAAGTTGGAATAGGCATAGTAATAGCTAAAAGAGAGACAGGGGCATCAAATGTGTGGGAAAGAGTATCCACCACAAGATTGTCCCTAACCTTCTTGTAATTGATCTCATAGTTATAACCCCTGAGTTTGCTAACCCATTTCTGTTGTGTTGGGGATGAGACCCGTTGTTCCAGGAAATATTTTAGACTCTGGTGATTAGTCTTGATGCAGCAAGGATTCCCTAAGAGGTATGGCCACCACTTATGTACTGTGTGCAAAATAGTCATCATTTCCTTCTTATATGTGGAGGTGGATAAATTCTTTCCAGCAAGGCATTTACCAGTGAATGTCATGGGATGTTTTCTTGAAAGAGGACAACACCAAGTCCATTGTCACAAGCATCACTCTCAAGAGTGAAGGTCTTGGAAAAATTAGGCATCTGAAGGGTGCATCAGAATGAAAGACCCAAGGGAGTATTTGAGACTATCGAAGGTTGCATCTGAATGAAATGGAGCTAAGTGATGACACCATATGAATTCTTCTTAAGGATTGTTTCCATGCAATGTGAACTGATGATGCTGAGATACCCTAGTTGTAAGCCATTGAATGTGTGTTTTTTCCCATTAACTAAAAAATGCATCCATAGTTCAGCAAAATCCCATAAGATGGGTCCAAGTATGCATAACCATTGAGTGCCTGAAATCACAGAATGACCTCCTAGGGGTATGGAAAACATGATAGAGTGCAAGATATAATATCCAATAAAGATACACACACTATGACACTTTCCTTTCCAAGGTAAGGTTCTCCCATTGGAAACCATGACTTTAAAGCTGGAGAAAGGATGGACAAAACAATCAACTTGTTTAGCAATCTGAGGGTCAATAGGCGGCTGCGAAATGTCGACCTGATCGTCTACTGGATCCTGAGCAGTGTTAGGAATTATGATCCAAAATGTTCTGTTTAGAGGTTTAGTTTAATAAATGTAAAAGGGCATCTACACACTCACGTTATTATGTGAGCTGTCCCTATGTTAGTTTCAGTAACGGTAAATTAGTTGTTACTTTTTGGATATTTAAATCCATCAAGTTTTCCATGTGAGGTAATCTTTCGGGATTTAGCCCTCACATCTCTATGATGTAATTATTTTCCTTCTTCATTAATAAAGTTTTGTGTCTGAGGACACTTTGTCAAAGTGGTATCAGAGCACGCGGTTGAAGATTGGTCTGGTTGGAACCTGGTTGGAAGCTGCTAAAGGTTGTTTGAAGAAGGTGACTTTCAAGGTTTTGGAATAGCGAAATTTTGACTGTAAGTTAATGCTTCCTATTCTTTTGGGATAGAAAAGAATATGTGCAGAAGAAAAAAAATTATTGACTCAGTTTTTTCATTTTTACTTGGAGAGAGTAAAATATTGTATTTTTGGAAGGCAAGGTTATTTAAAATCTTGTGGAAGAGAATTTTTTTTAAATAAAAAAAAGAAGATGACACATATAAGTTCTTGTTTTTTTTTAAATAAAAAAATAATTCTTATTGCACTCACTCACTAAGAGAGAAAAGCACCATGCATTGAAGAGAGAAAACCAGAAGGCATTGAAGAGAGAAAACCAGCTTTGAAGAGAGAAAACCAGCAGGCATTAAAGAGAGAAAACGAATAGGCATTGAAGAGAGAAAACCAGCAGGCATTGAAGAGAGAAAACCAACATTGAAAAGAACCAGCAAAACTCCAGCATAGAGATAGAAGAGTTCACAATCTTGTATAATTTTTTCACTTTTCATTTAATTCAAGATTTATGTAATATTTTGAAAAGTGAATAAGCTGTTTTGGAGAGATAAGGTAATTTATTATTCATTTTTATTTTTGGAGATTTTTTATATTAAGAAAAAAGTGGAGAAATAAAACTTTAAAAAAAACAAAGGTTATTTTTGGAGTTGATGGGACTGGAACTTGTGACCTCCCACTCAACAATCTTGTATCTCTCCAATTCACCTATAAAGATTTGTTATTTTTTGGAGTGATAACGTGCATTTTTTTATTGGGCATTGGAGTAATAAGGAGCATTGTTGGCATCATAATGAGTACTTGTATTTTCACTCAAGGTTTTATTAGAGCAAAGTGAAGCTCTATCAAATTCTTTTCTTGAGGCTATAAGTGGGTCAAGGCCAAGCCCCTATAGCTCTCTTTTGCATGGTGTGTGGTGTTTCTTGCAGTATTTCATGGTGACTCTTGTTGATGCGTAATTTTGCTTTCATGTTGGTGGTGATATTTTTGCATAAAATCTTCTATTGGTGATATAAGGTGATTTTTTATTCTAGTGACATAAGGTGCTTTCTTTTTTTAATTCTTGGAGCTATAAGGTTTGCATAATACACATATTCTGGAGTTATAAGGTGTTTTTTTTTTTACAATGTCTAGAGTTGTAAGTCTTTTTAATGAATCTGACAAGTTGGAAGGATCGAAAAATTATAAAGTTTGGAGTCATCATATTCAAAGCAATCTTATTTACAATGAATTGTGGAAGGGTGTCTGTAATGCTCAGCCTACCAAACCGACTATTCCTGATCAGCTTGCAAAGTGGGAACTAAAAGATGAGAAGGCCTTAGCATTGATTCATAGTTATGTTTCTGATGATATTTTTGTGCATATTGAAAATAGTTCTAGTGCATGGTCAGCTTGGAAGACATTGAAAGATTTATTTGATTCTCAAAGTGAAGCTAAGAAAATCGATCTCCAATTGAAGTTGTTTCAACAAAAATTGTCTTCAGGAGGTGATGTCATGGAGTACATTTCTAGATTGAAGAATGTCAAACAAGAAATTTCAAGAGCTGGTTTTGATAAAATTGAGGACAGCATGATGGTGACCATTTTGATTGCAGGATTGCTTGAGACATATAAGCATTTTTTGGAAACTTTACAGATTACAAATAAATTGGATAATGTTTCTTTTGACAAACTAAGTGAATTACTTTCCACACATGACAAAACTTTTGGAAATAAAAAGCAATCAGGAGAAGATGTTTTGGTCGCAAGTACTAGCAAACAGTATTTAGGTAATCATCAAAAGGGAAATGATCAGAAAGATTTTCAAAATTCAAACAGAGGTCATGGTCAGGGTTTTGGAAGAGGAAGAGGCCACGAAAGAGGAAGAGGAAGAAATCAAGGAAGAGGTTCTAAAGAATCAGAAAGTACACAATCAAAGTTTTCTAGAAGAGGAAGAGGTTTAGAAAACCAACAGGTCTCTATAAGAGGAAGAGGTAATAAACAGGTCACATGTTTTCATTGTAATAGAGTTGGACATTATGCTTCAGACTGTAGAGTTTCATTTGAAAAAATTCTAAAAGAAAGAGAATTTAAAGAATCTTCATCAGCGGCACATTATGCTCATGCAGACGATAGTGAAAACTGTGAATATGTTTTTACAGCACTTAGACAATCAAAATCAATGGATTTTGTTCAAGTTCATCAGTTGGAATCAGCGAATTTTTTTCAGTATTCTTATTGTTTCAAAAATGATTTTGAAGATGCTTGGATTATGGATACAGGGGCTACTCAGCATATGACAGATAGGAAAGATTGATTTTGGAGTTATGAAGATTTTCATTTAAATTCAATCTTTCTTGTAGATGATTCTATTCATTTGCCACAGGGAAAAGGAACAGTCAAGGTTGACTTTCCAGGAATTGGAGAAAGATTGATTTCTAATGTTTGGTATGTGCCTACATTTAAGAAAAATTTATTGTCTTTAGTTGTCATTCGCCAATTAGGACATCAAATTGTAATGGAAGATGGTATTCTTTTGGTTAATTCAAAAAAGGATGCATACAAAATAGTTATGACAGGTTATGAATATGGAAAGCTTCTTAGGATGAAGGGAACAATCATTCCTATATCAAAGGAACATTTGAAGGAATTTGCAGGTTTAGTTGAAACTGATGTTTCACCTATCAGATTGTGGCACATTCATTTTGGGCACTTGAATGTTGATAGTCTTGTATAGCTCCAACAACAAGGAATGGTAAAGGGGTTGCCTACTTTTCGGAAGGAAAATGCAAAGTGTAAAGCTTGCATTTATGGCAAAGAGAGAAGGATAGCTTTTTCAAAAAGCACTTGGAGAGCAACAAGGAGATTACAGCTTGTTCATAGTGATGTTTGTGGTCCTTTGGAAACTTCACTTTGTGGTTATAAATATTTTTTGTTGTTTATTGATGATTTTAGCAGGATGGTTTGGGTGTATTTCTTGAAGGAAAAATCAAAAGTGTTTGAAAAGTTTCAGTCATTTCAAAATTTGGTTGAAACAGCGACAAAGGAAAAGATTGCTACTTTAAGAACTGATAACGGTGGTGAGTTTACACCAAAACATTTTTTGACTTATTGTCAGGAAAAAGGGATTAAAAGACATTTGACCAATTTTTATACTCCACAGCAAAATGGAGTATCAGAAAGGATGAATCAGACTTTATTGGGCATGGCTAGATCAATGTTATTTTTCAAAGGGTTGAATTCATGTTATTGGGCTGAAGCAGTTCATACAGCAATTTATTTGAGGAATCAATCTCCTTCGTCATCACTTGATGGAATAACTCCTTTTGAGGCTTGGTATGGATTCAAACCTATGGTCAAAATTTGAGAGTTTTTGGTTCAGTTTGTTATGCACTTGTCCCAAAAGAAAAGTGAAAGAAGTTAGAGTCTAGAAGTGTTAAGTGCATGTTGATTGGTTATTTTGATGAGAAAAAGGGGTATAGACTTCTGTCAGATGGAAAGTTTATTGTTAGCAGGGATGTTCAGAAAATTTTTCTCTTTCAGTTGTTGAACCAGCTACTTTTAATGAAGCAATTGAATATGATGAATGGAAAATAGCAATGCAAAGTGAGTATGATGCAGTAATGAAGAATCAGACTTGGAAAATTGTTGATTGTCCACATGATGTTAAACCCATTGGTTGTAAGTGGGTTTATAGAATTAAGTACAAAGCAAATGGAGATATTGATAAATATAAGGCAAGATTAGTGGCAAAGGGTTTTGCTCAAAAAGAAGGGATTGATTATGAAGAAAAAATTTCTCCAATAGCGAAATGGAATACTATCAGGATTGTGCTAGCTTTAGCTGCACAAAATGGATAGAAAGTGCATCAAATGGATGTAAAAAGTTCATTTCTAAACGATGATTTGCAAGAGGATGTTTATATCACTCAACCTCCTAGTTTTGAGGTTCCAGGGAAAGAAAATCAAGTTTGTAAACTGGTTAAGGCATTGTATGGATTGAAACAGGATCCCAGAGCTTGGTATGCAAAAATGGATGCCTACCTACAGAAAGTTGGTTTTCTTCGTATTGAATCAGATGATACTTTGTATGTTCAAATCTAGGAAAAAAACTTAGTCATCTTGGTTATCTTGGTTATGTATGTTGATGATTTGCGCATAGCAGGTAACAATAATGATCATATATTTCAGGTTAAGCAAGAACTTCAAACAGGTTTTGAAATGTCACACTTGGGATTACTTCATTACTATCTTGGAGTTGAAGTAAAGCAGCGGGAAGGAAGCATATTTATTTCTCAAGCTAAGTACATTTATGGATTATTGAAGAAGTTTGGAATGGAGGAATGTAAACCAGCGATTACCCCCATGGAGCAAAATTTAAAACTTTCTAAGTTTGAAGGGGGGGGACTTGTAAATTGTACTGGATATCGACAGTTACTTGGATCTTTCATTTACTTGATGAATACTCATCCTGATCTATCTTATGCAGTCAACATACTTTCCAGATATATGCAGGAACCTAGAGAAAGTCATTGGAATGCAGCAAAAAGGGTGTTATAGTATCTTCGAGGAACAAAGGATTTTGGACTTGAGTTTAAAAGAAACAAAAATTTCAAGCTTGTTTGCTATTCAGATGCAGATTTTGCTAGAGATGTTGATGACAAGGCATCTACTTCAGGTTACTTAATGAATATGGGATCAGCTGTAGTGGCATGGAGTTGTAAAAAGCAGGATACAATTGTGAATTCTACAGTAGAAGCAGAATATATTTCAGCTTGGGAAGCCGCTTGTGAGATAGTTTGGTTAAGAAGGATTTTGCAAGACCTCAAAGTTTATCAGAAAGAAGCAAATTCATTATTTATTGATAATCAGTCAGCAATCGAGTTAGCCAAAAATCATGTTTTTCATTCAAAGACTAAGCATGTGGATACTAAGTATCATTACATTCAGGCTCTTGTCGTCAAACAAATCATCAAGCCAAAGTATTGTCCATCAGAAGATCAAACTACATATATTTTTACAAAATCTCTTGGAAGGGTCAAATTTGATAAGTTTAGAAATGAATTTGGTATTTGTTCAAAAGAATTTTTGGATCAAAGGGGCGATTGTTAGGAATTATGATCCAAAATGTTATGTTTAGAAGTTTAGTTTAATAAATGTAAAAGGGCATCTACACGCTCATGTGATTATGTGAGGTGTCCCTATGTTAGTTTCAGTAATGGTAAATTAGTTGTTACTTTTTGGATATTTAAATCCATCAAGTTTTCCATGTGAGGTAATATTTCAGGATTTATCCCTCACATCTCTATGATGAAATTATTTTCCTTCTTCATTAATAAATTTTTGTGTCTGAGGACACTTTGTCAAGCAGCGTCACAAATTTCAAGTGTAGGCGGAGAAGCGACATATAAGAAATAGGGCTTGTGTTCAGTACATTGATGTCCCCAGGTGAATTTATCATCATAATTATAACAAAGTCCTTTTTCCCTATGTGCCTGCATCTTGACTTCAAACAAATGCTTGATAGGAGTGGTTCTAGGAGTCAGAGGGATTGGATGTCTTTGGGGAACCATATTCTTGAATGGAACAAAAGTGGATTTGGGGCGTGGTTGAGCCCTAATCTTGTCCTCCGTCAACTTAGCCAACCCTAGGATTTCCATCATTGTGTTAGGACAGAACATTGTAACGTCAGATCAAATTGTATCCTTAAGACCACTGATAAAACAACTCTTGTAGAATGCAACAGAAAATCCTTATGTGTGCTTGACTAAGTTCTCAAATTTTGTCTGATCCTCTCTCACAGTGCCAGTATAACGAATTTTGGTGGGTGCTCCTGTGAATTCATCAAAACCACTAGGCCCAAATCGGTGCAAAAGGAGTTGGCAAAAATATGTCCATTGGGGCTCTTCATGATCCTTGATGTACCAACAAAACCATTGAAGGACTTCATGTTCCAAATGAAATGATGCAAGTGGGACTTTGGTGACATCAAAAGTGTTATGCATATTAAAGTATTGTTCTGCTTTATGTATCCATCCACTTTGATCATCACCATTGAAGCGAGGGAATTCAATCTTCGGTCCACAAAAGTTGCTGGAAGCAGAGAACGCAGTGCCTGCAGAAGACTCAGGTTGTTGCCAGTTGCTCATGGCTGAATACTGAAGATGGAGGTCGAGAAATATTTGATCCAAATCTTCGAGCTTGGTCTTGAGGGTGACAAGCTCTTCTTCCATTTGTCTATTTGATCATGCGCGGGGGACAACAATAAGCAAGTTTTTTTGTTTGTATGTTTGTTTGTTTGTTTGTTTTTTGTTTTTTTGGTTTGTTTTTTTTATCGGAAATGGGTGGAAAAAAAACAGAGAGGGTTTTAGAAAAAGAAAATTTTGAGTTGATAAAAACGCGAGTGGGTAACTAGGTTGTGGACACTTTCTGAGGGACAAGGAAACAAAAAATGTGAATTTCAAAAGCAGGCTGAAAGAAGGAGATGGAATTTCGGGCTTTGGGAAGTGGACTTGGGATAGGGTCCTCAATGAATGAAATATGTAAAATAGAATGACAGGGGTTACAGTGAATTTTCAAGGGAAACATAGCTAAATCAAGAAATATATGGCTGAAGAAATTTTTTTTTCCTAAAGAAATGATATGTGGCGGTGCTAGAAAGCTATGCTTTGTCAACTTGAATTGGAGTAAATGATCTGTGACAATTCTAGAATTCTACGTGTTGTCAACTGTAAATAGATATGGACCCTAGGTATATTCAGCTTCCTAATGGTTCAAAGGTAGTCACTCGACCACCAAGGCTATCTCAGGCTTGAGTATTGGGGCAATACCCCTCACTTCATGGCATAGGTAAAACTGCTAACCGCTTGGCCAAAAACGATAGCTCTTTGGTTTTCCTCATGGATGGGAATCTAGTCAATATGGTGGGGGTCATTTCCCTTTTCACTTGGAAGGTCTTCTCAATGGCCAGCTAATTCAGGGTTCCTGTGGTACTCCTCACAATGAGTTTTAAGGCTATGCCCAAGTACTCCCCATAGTTAAGCGGATAGGGTTTATTCCCTGATCTGAATGAAAAATACCATTGCAAGAAAAAGAAGTACTGTAATAATCACAGTGCCAAAAAAAATGTAGCAGAAATTACTTACTCCCCATGAATGTGGGATAATACAACATACTGATGGGACGACTTACAAAGCATATGCGTCCGATAAAATATACTAACAAAATAAAGAGGAGGGTTGACACAGGTTCTTAACACCCTATTTCTTATCAACCAGAATGGGATTTGAAACCCACTTCATCAAGGGAACAGGATAGATAAAAATGGCTGTTAACAACTTCTCTATCTCAGCCTTAATAGTGGGTGCTTTTCTAGGATTCACCGCACGTAAACATTGTCAAATGGGCTTCGCATTTGGATAGGTCTTAATCTCATGTTCAAAAACACGAGGGTCGATACTTGGAATTTCTTCATATAACCAAACAAAGATGTCATGAAACTCTTTAAATAGCTCGGTATACTCCTTGATCTCGTCAGGGGAACAATCCGCCCTAATTTAGATGTTCTCCACTTTGCCAGGATCGCGAGAAATATTGATAGGAATAGTAGGTGATAAATTCTCTATGTTCCCATCAGCCATCTGACCAAGAGAGCTCAATGGAACCATGGGACTACCATTCTTCTCACTAAGAATCTCCCTAAATTCCTCACGCTCCATACGGTAAGGAAACTAAGGTCACCTCAATATAATCAATTCTCAGGTGGGTAGTCGCAGGTGGGATTGACTGTATGGGCAGGGTAGCAAAGCTTGAAACTCTCGAAAGAGCCCCCAGATACGAATACAATTCTGGAAATATCTCTGGTGCTTCTCAGTTATGACTAGGGGTCATCCCAATCAATAACCGCTCACACTGCCTCGTGCTTAACTCCCTTGTAAGAGGAGGATCTTGAGAAACACTAATTATATAAAGGAATTTCACACTCTCACCTAGACAGACACATAAATGTTTCATTTAGTGGTCTTGGAGAATTTACTCACAATGAACTATTCCAAGACCCTAAAACCTAATCTTGTTGGCGCACCCTATAAAAGAAAAGAGTGTAATTCATTTTATTAGGCGTTGATTTTAATTGGCTTATTACTAAAAAGGGAAAATGGTCATGCAACTAATGATGTTATGACGCAACAAGAAGTAAAATGCACACCTAACAATCAATGCAAATGCACTATGTCGAATGAAAAATGAGGTATGCTACTACATGAAGTGCAAAATTTTCCTTCAAATGAATATGCAATCATTCCTATATGAAAATCTAACTAATACTCTCCAAGCAAACCTAATGCAAGTACCATGCAAAATGCAACAATGCAACAATGCATAATGATGCGCAAATGTTTTTGTATTTTTTGAATTAAAATGAGATAATAAAGTGAAAGTATGACTCTACAACCCCCAAACTTTGCAAGCACTATCATACAGCACCCAAGCAAAGCACTAAGGTAAAAGAGACCTAATTCACTAATCTCAAAACAAAAAATAGAAAATGAAATGACAAGAATATTTTCAAAAAATTCAAACTAAAAAGCATCTCTGGTCAAAATTAGAGGTGTATACATACTCCACAAGCATCCAAGAAGACTCAAGAATCATCCAAACTCACCCAGCAACACATAATATTCCCCAAAAAGGCAAAACTCAAGGCATACGCGACTGTGTGCAGAAAACCCGCGTATATACGCGGATATTTCAGTAAAAACTGCATGTACACGCGTTTGTGAAGACAAAACTCGCGTACAGGAAGAAAAAGAAATAAAAAAGAAGGTAAACAGACAAGCTGAGACAAAATTTACTCCTATCAGACACTACTAGGAAAAAATGCCCCCAAACCCGACTCAGAAATAGAGAAATCAAAGCAATTCAAGAACATTGAATGTCGATAAAACCACCAAAGGAAATGACGAGGAACTCCCCAGTATGGTCGCCAATTCTGTTACGGAGAAAACTTCCTATGGCTTGGGGTACCACAATAGACAGATTAACCATAGAAATCAATCCCTTCCCATATGCAAGAGAAATAAAACATCTAACACTAAAGGATCTCGAAACATACCTTATTCTGGATGGTTGATGTAGATCCCCATTGAGCTTTTCCAATCTCACTTGTATTAGCAATTTTCTCTCTAAACAATCAGCAAATAAGACAAGCATGCTATATAATGGTGTTAGACCTACCCTAGCATATATAATCAATAACATATAAGCATTTAAAAGAATCCATGGATTCAATATTCATTTAAATACACATTATTGGACAGGAAAAGATATTTCTATTAATATAAATCATAGATTACAATAATGACAACCTTTGTCGGCACGTCTGTGAAACGGAGAAACTGAGTCCTCCACCTGGGCCTCCACCACTTCAATCCTCCATCTCTCGATAGCAAGCTCACAAGCAAAGGCAAGATTGGGAAGAACACAAAGTGGTCCAAGGGACAAAGGGATGCAAACTCAAGTATAAGCCCCGGCAACAATGGACTATAGTTTTCTTGCTCTTCAATTCCTCCCCTTTCAATGTATCCAAAGGGTTCCTTATATAGTGCTTAAATGGGGTAATGGAAGGTCAAATCCGAATGATCTCAAGTCATATGGAAGGCCAAGAGACAAGTGACTTGAATCCACATCAAGGAAAACTCCAAAACTATTTGGCCTTTTGCACACATCCTGATGTACATGGGTTTGAGGGTCATATCCGCGTATATACGTGAGAATAGGTTTAAAAGTCATGTATAGCAAATAATGCATGTTTTTAGGGATGATCTTGGAAACATCAAAGGTAAAATAATGGTCCATGGGGTCCAAAGAGTCTGCAGAGGGACAGGAAAGGCCATAAATGTGTGATCCACCATGTGTGGTAAAATCAGCTATAACAAGGGGGCAGCCTTTGCTGCCTCTACTGTAGATTGCTTCACTAACAACTAATGGAATTGCTTGGCTAGTGACACTACATTGGGAGAATTAACTAAACTGACCACACCATCGACATGGGGTCCAGGCTTGGGTTTCCCAACACTATGGGTAGACCACGATGCCTCAAGTATGATTTCATACAATATCCCAGACTGAGCATATATCAAATCCATCTACTGGGCCCTGAGGATGGCCTCTTCTTCAGTGGTCACCCCCGAAGTGGATACATCCTTAGATATATAAGGCAATAAATATTTTAGGAACCACTTTAACCAAAACTCGGGGGTATGGTGGCTTTAATAAGCCTCTTTTGTCTTCACCACTCTTAAATATGATCCGATATGTGCGTGGCTTTGTCTTGCCAAAAGGTAGACAAGAGATCTGTGCCGACATCATACCAGACAGGAAGTGTCAAAACCCCAAAATTTCTGAAAAATTTAAAATTTTTCAAATGCATATAATTTAATAATTGCAGTCACTAAATGTTTGGTTAGTTAACTATTATTGAAATTCAATGATTGCTAGTTTTGATTAGTAGTAGAATAGTTCCTTTCAGCTTTACCGATTTTGTTCTTTTTGCGACCAAAAGGGAAAACTGTCATGCGATGACTGGGCTTACTTATCTTTCGAGCTAATGCAGATAGTTTCTTCCTTCCTTACAGATTACAGGTAAAGAGATTTGGCTGTTGCAATTAAAATTCTAAAGTATTTTAAGTACAAGTTTTATTTGCAATTCAAGGTTCAGTGAAACATTAGTGGCTAAACACAATTCACTACTTACTGAGGTAATTTCCAGTATCTGTTTTTCTTTTTATCCTTGCAGAGGTAGAATTATAGTTCTTTTTTTTACATTATTGAACTGTCTTATCTCTAGCATAAATGTCAAAGTCCAAAGATTTTTAGAAAAATATTGTTTACATTTAGAAAACGATAATCTGCAGCTTATATCTAAGAAGGTACAAATTTTCTTACTTGGTAAGGAGTACAAAAAAAAAGGAGATTAATAATCTATTGCTATAAAAAATTAAACTACCCAATGATAAGAATAAACCTATTCTGTCATACCAAGTCTTATATACATTTCACTGATTCATTCAGTTTCCAAGGTTAACCCTTACTTTGATAACCTCTCTCTTAAAAGGTTTCACCTTCAAATGTGAAAAATCCTAAATTTAAGAACATTTAATCCAGATGATGTACTCATCAAGTTATTTTGTTGCCAATCCTTCTTGCAAGCTTTTATCTAACTTAGATGACTAAGACAAAAACATAAAGGTGAACATTACAATATCAAGGTTACTATGGTTAAATCTTCAACTTCTTAAAAATAACCAATGGTATGCTCTTGTACGGGCAATAAAGATATTGGTAGAATACTGGTAAAAATAACCTTCTTACTTAACCCAAAGTATAATACCTCCACCCTATAATCATGTTATCAATAATTCTATTAAAATTGTAAAATGTTCAAAACTAAAGTAATCATTCTACCGGATGATTGATTTATACCAAGTCTAAGACGATTTAAGTTAAAGGTCTTTACTAAGGAGAACTTCTAAAACTCTTTATCTTAGACGTATCAAGTTTGTAAATAAAGTGGTGTTATTGTAGTTACCACTCCTGACATAGTTTAGTAAATCAAAGGTAAATTAAATACTAAATCATGTTACATGGTTTTAAGTCTATGGATTACCTATACCATTACACTCTATCTTCTTTTACTATAATGGCCTCCTTAACTCCTTTACATGAACAAAAATATACTTGGTTAAAAGTCAAATCTACTATGGTTGCTTAAATACTAGGATAACCAAGTAAATATTGTATTAAGACAAATATCATTATCCTTTATCTCTTAAGTTAAGCTTTATAAGGCCTTTATCATTTTTATGAAAATAATACTTTGTGAAAACCTCGTATTATGTAAAGGGAACATATGCGAATAGTATAAGTTATAATACAATGGTGAGGATTATACTTGTAATATGATCATAGCATAATTACAAGGGTCGTAAGTTTTATCATACCTTCGATGATTACTAACAAGATCTTGTTATGACATAGAAAAAAATGTAGGTTCCATACTACGTGCATAACAAAACTATGGAAGAGTTAAATGATTGGGAATCATTTGAAAAAGCTGAAAACCTGGACTATACAAAAATACCCATAATGCAGAAAAGATTTACGTGGTAACGTGGCTATTTCTCATCCATGCATTGGTTTGTTAAAAGGCTAAGGTCAAACCCTAACTCGCCATTTTTCCCATCGCCTTCGGGCTTTCCTTCTCCTCTGCTGCAACAACTCCCAAGCCCCACCGTTACCCTGCTCTATAGCAGCCTCCTTAGATGTTGTTTCTCCTTGCATGAGCATTCTTACCTGTTAAGAGGTGTTGTGGCCACTCTCTCTGGCATTTATGAGAGTATTGAAATGCCCTCAGGGTTTATTCCTTCGGCGATTTAAAGTCTGAACCCTTTGACTGTAACTGCCTTCCTCTTTGCGAGTACTGAGGTGTTGTTTTCTCAGGTCAGCATTGGGACAATGCTACACTGTTAAATCCTTCTTCCTTCTGCAGACGGTGTTCCTGCTTTCCTTCATGGTTGATGCGCTATTCAATGATAGTCACGCTTTGATACAAATTCTTAGTAAGGGGAACTGTCAAACCTTATTTCATTTCATTGGTTTTAAATATAATAATAATGAAATTATTTCTAACAGAGTTTTGAATGAACTCTTTTTGGTTACAGGTTGACCCCTTCCTTGCTTCGCTGCGTGTGAATACAATGGCGGTTCGAGGTTACGGGTAAGCCTGGTTTTTAACCATGGTCGTTCCTCTTTACTTGGTTCATCCGGAACAAAAAGGGTTATGCTGTCATGAACTGCTTCCTTTAGGGTTTTTGTTTATTTATCACTTCGTACTGTGGCTTATTCTCATAGTTATAAAAGACCCTTGAGCTACTTGCAAGTGCTCTAGCTCTGGCCGTTGTTGTACATTAAACTGTGTTTTTAAAGACCTTGTAGAATTCATGGCTTCAGTAGTCTTCCACTCGGCCTTTACTGTGTAAAAATCAAGTTGAAAGACCACGTGGAATATGGGCTTGGAAACCCTCGATTCCATTTTCAGTTGATGTTAAAAATACTTACAGGATTTTTAACCCTAACTTAATATATATGAACTGTTAACAGTCTCTTTTATTTTGGGTGCTTACAATGTTTTACTGCAAGTTATTTAATTCTTTGTTTATCTACATTAATATAATCATACTCTGTGAGCGTGGATATGAAAGAAGTATTTCTATGATTTTTGGGAAATTTTCTTAAGTTAATATTATAACTGAAAATTTATTTAGATAATTTGTTTAAATAGACCCACCTGATAGGATGAGCAGATGGTGGCTCTAATTGCTTGATTTAAACTTATATAATATGTCTATTTAGTACATAATGTACAGAATAATATTGTTCTTGTACTCCTAGATACTTAGTTATTTTTAATTGGAAATATTGGTATTGTTATTGTATGTTAATTTGTATTTCTTTACAGAAAGTATTGTATCTGTTATGCACAACTCTTTTGCATAAATCCCACTTACTGGTGATATTATAATATATTACCTTGTTTGTATTTAATAATAATTTATAGATCTGTATTATAAATACTGTAATTATCAACTATATTTTTTATTAGTTATGAACACAAAATAAATTATTATTTATATTCTGTACTATTACATCCTCTATATTCTATAATATTTCTTTTTAAGAATAACCAGTTAACAATTATAAAGAAATATATTTATAAAAGAACTTAATCTTTTTACTGCACAGTTGTATTTTACTCAGTAATATTATTAAGATTTATAATCTACAGTTACATATTTTGTTTTAGAAATACTAGATAAAACAGATTATAAGTGGATAACCTATGTACACTTATATATCTTCTTTTATAAGAGAATCCTGCTCAGAACTAAGATACCTGTAGAATAAATTTAAAATCTAAATATTCTGTCTTTTCATTAAATTCTGAAATAAAACAGTCATTAAGATTTGAAAGAAATAAACTGTAAGTCTATAAAACTCTTAGGTTACTGAGAGTAACTAAAAATCAAGAACTGTGCAGATAATACTATTTTCATTCCAAGATAATTCCTCTGCAAAATAACACAGTAAAACTACTCTATAATCTTACTATCATTCTTTCTTATATTACTATCATATTATCTTTCTTTAATACTACCCCTGTGCTGGAGTACGGTCTGGTGAACCCAGATGTGGAAAAACACAGTGGGTCTTATTTTTCATCAACAAGTTCAATCACTGATATACTGAAACATTTACACTATTAAACTAACTAACTCTTCTGTCATCTAATATAAACATAACATTCATTCATTCATACTCATTAAAACAACATAGTTAAGTGACAGAACTTGTTTAAACTAGGACAACAAAATCAATGGGAGGCCGTTCCTCCCTACCAACTCCTGGAGAGCGCTCAGATAGCGACTTCTCAAGACCCCCGAGCTTGCTCTGGTCTCCCTGACTGGAACTAGGTGCAGCAAAGTCCGATACCAGTCTTCAAACTCAGTAAAGCTCTCGCAGCTAACAAGCTGTAATAAAACAACTTACTGCAGCAATCCTCTCAGACCACTTCCTTACTGTTTTTCCCTCTTTCCTCAATGAATTTCCTGAATAACATTCACCTAAATGAATTCTCTCTGGAAAATATCTGAGCAGCCTCAGCTCTCTTCATTGAGTACTTTTTAAAAGATTGCCTAGGTCTTTTTGGGTTAGTTGTCATTTAATGAGCCACCTGCTCTGATCCCACTTTCTTGGGGGATCATGACCCCAAATGTAGGGAAGTTGCCACCTGCAAATTAGGAAGTTTTTGAGGATGCTGCCACTTGTCTTTTTCCTTCCACCTAGTTCCATCCACCAGTTTGACCCGTAACCTCTTTTAACAGCTCTCCCATGCTGTTGTCTCCACAATTTATTTATTAATAATAAAAATATTCTGAATTACATTCCAATTCTGTTGACTCTGTTGAGTCATCAATTCCTACTTAGCATTAAATTTAACATAATGTCTCAGGAATATAATTAAAACAATTTACATAATTTCACAAAATTGGGGTATGTGACGAGAAGTTGGAAGTGATTCAGGAACACATTTGCTAAGTCCCAAAAAATTTCAAATGCAACAGAGGGAAATTCAATATACCACTTTGCTGCAACACTAGTCAAATTTATTTGGAATAGCCTCAACTGAATGGTGTCATCGTTCAATGAGTTGGAAGAGCACCATAAGTGAAAAGTGGTGATATGGGCACCTGGATCTTCACCAGTTTTTCCCTAAAACTTGGGAATGTCCAAGGGTAACTTACTTGGAACAGGTGGCCATGTGGCACTATGCTTCACCAATTCATTCATCAACTTAGATAAATCTGGCAAGTTTAAAGTTGTCAGGAACGGAAGTTCAGGCCTAACTGGAGCCTGAAAATAATGAGTTTTGGAGGTATAAGGACGTGCCCCTTGGTTCCCAAACATAAAGGTGTGGTTTCCCCGAGCCGTTGGTTGTGAAGTAGTTGGACTACTTTGAAATGGATTCCACCCATAAGCCAGTGGATTATTTGTGTGTGGTGCAGTATAAGTGGTTTGAGCCCCTCCAGAAGAAACTGGAGTCTAAAAGATAGAAGCGAGTATCCCTCTACTGAAAAGCAAAAAGGCAGAGCTCGTAAATGGGTTTGAAACCAAGGTCTAGAAACCTTGTCCAAAAGCATTCATGTTTCCAAACTGCATCCCCACATATGCAAGTGTAGGGCCTACATAAGGAATAGATGGGGGAATGTTCCCCCCATTCCAAGGGAATCCCTGAAAAAATGAGGAGGATCCACTAGGACCACTCTGAGCAGTGTGCATGAAAGAGGGGGAAGCAAAAGGTGCAATAGAAATCCCAGTGACCACCCCACTAGAAGAATCTACTACATGGGAGGAATCTGATGGTTGGACCACTCGACTACTTGGTGATAAAGGTGTAGTAGATGCACTTGATCTAGGAGTACCAACCGGGGGAGGTGGAACTCCTCCAGCCAAAATGGCTGAAGTGGGGGTAGAAATACCCTCCCCAGATTTAGCCATAACTATGCTCACAGGTGAAGTAAAAGGAAGAACTTCGACGATCACAAGATCGTTTAAGTCAGTAAGAGGTGGGTTAAAGTTCCTTGAAAATGCATCAGCCTGCAAGTATTCATCTCTACTACAGTTGTATCACCCTGGTTAGTCTTAACTCATGGTTCACCTGGAACTTTTCTAACTCCTATCGGTTCAAATGAACCGTTAGTATCTAATCTCTGCCTTTGAGGGGATGGTGGAGGATCTACTGTAATAGTTGGAGGAAGGTTTTGCAACCTTCTTGATCTTCTGAGAGGTTGGTCCTCCACAACTAAAAATTGACTCTTCACACACCTCAAGGCCAACTAAATATAGACAAACCACACAATACTCACTAAAAATTTCCTAAATCCAAACAGACAAATGTGTATAAGATATGCCTTCTAGAAGAAAGCTAATAGATGGTTACTTGGAGTCCATGTAGATGTTCTTAGGAACAAGTGGAGGAATCACCCAACCACCCTCCCACACCTTCTACCAGGGTTACCTTCCAAGCCCTTCCAAGGTAGACCATAAATAGCATTCTGGTATACCTGTGTATGATCCCTAATGTCAAAGAGACTAAAGGCTACCGCAACTACACTGAAATTCTAGGGGGACAGTCACAAGCGTGATTTGTATGCATGGGCAGGGTAGAAAATCCCAAAACCCTGTCAACACTGGCACCACATGGGGCCCAAGAGGTGTTATTGACAGAAGTCCCCAGATCCGTAAAAATACTAATTTGCACTCAAACAAGGAATCAAAGGGTTATCTCCTCAGCCCAGGTCCTCACACGGCTTTGTGCTTAACTCTTGTGTGAGATGAGCTTCCCAGGTACACTCAATATAAAGGAGGTTTCACCTAGTGATTGGACAACTACGTCTGAAATCAAATACTTATGGATAATTAAACTCCCTATTCCACAAGTCTAGCCTAAGCTAGTTGGTGTATGAACCTAGAAAAGAGAAACTTACTAGTAATTTTTAATTATGTTGTTCTCTTAAATAGGTTGTTTTTAGTCAGAGGTAGTGGTGTGAAACTTGTATGGTGTTATAGACTCGATAAAAGAGAGAAAAAATAATGTAATAGCTAGAAATTCAAAGCAAGATGCAACTACCAAGCCATCTTTTCTTTTCTTTTATTGTAAGTAAAAACTAATGACTTTGAAACTAAGCATGAGAAACTACAAGATTCTTTTTTTTAAGAATTTTTTATTTTTTCTTTGCAAAATAGCAAAAAGAAATACTGAATGCAACCTAATGCAAAAGTATAAAATATTTTTGTCTTTTCTTTTCAAACAACTTCAGAAATTACTATGCAAATGAATGCAAACTTGAGCAAATTTGACTAATCTAAGCATACAACAGTGAAATGAGGCAAAAATATCCCAAAGTAACCCACTTCAACCAAAAGGAAGAAACTGGAACAAACCCTGACTTGGAGGAACTATCAAACTTAAAAAATCACTAGATCGACACAAAGAAGAGTGACAGACTCGGACTACAAGAAGTAGTACAGAGCATAAAGTATTCAAAAAAAACACAAGCACTCAAAACTACAGACCAAGTAGGAGGACCACCTACACTTACCAATGAAAGAAAATGAAACACAAAAGCTCAAGGACTTGAAGAAATAAAGTGATCAATGTGACATACAAAACTCAAACTCACAGAGTCATGTCATAAATAGAACCCTCACTAGCAATCAAAAGGCCAAAAAATAGGGACAAGAAAACCCTAATGAACCCAAAGAAATCTAAAAGAAACACACAACTATCTATGCAGAAAACCCGCGTACAACATGCGACTGTCCAGAATGAAACCAGCGTGTACACAGTGAAACACATGACTGTCCATGCATGCAACCCACATGTGCTGCTAAACATTTTTCAAAGAAAAAAGACTAGAAAAAGGGTCCTGAACATGCCAAATTATAAATCAAAGGCAAGAAATAGACAAATCACACCCAGAATCAAAAAGAAGAAAATGCTAGTAAGGGAACCTAAAGAACAGACCCACATCAGGCTAGAATCCCCAGCGGAGTCACTAGTTATCTTGTTCAGGACAACGCACCCTTGTAACCTAGGGTCTCTGGGGTTACCAACTTACTAAGACACTTGCACACAATCATCTTATGTAGAAATTGAAATAGGAATAGGAAGGAAACTTAGCATACCTAGTTTATGATGGTTGATCCAAGCTTGTTCTTCTCCTCTTTCAGGCTCTTCCAAAGTTTCCAGGAATTCTCCAATTCACCTACAAAGAACAAATTCTTCCAACAATATCTTATATATATATCAATGGTTAATGAGATGCATATTCATAATAAAATAATTAAAAAAATTCATAATCCATCATATACAAGAATGCGACAATACAAATATTGGAAGAAGAACTCTCTTTATTAATAAACAGAGAATGGTGAGATTACAACCCAACTTCTAAAACAAGGACTCCTCTGCAAACGGAGGAGACTGAGTTCTGCTTCTCTAAGATGCATGAAGGCATACCACCAGCATAACTTCTCTATTCTAAGAAATGATTGATTAGCCCCATCCCATGCCCTCTACTTATAAATGGGGAAATACAGAGGATTCGAAGGTTAGGATGGTTGATACAGTTGAGATAGTTATGATTAGGGACTCAACTGATCTCGACTAATCATGATTTATATTTTTTAACATTAAATTAAGGTACACATGAGTATTAATATAGGAAAGGCACGTATGACATGCTCCTTGCTTTAAGTAAACTCGCGTGTTCAATGTACACGTGGGTTGCAATGCAAACACTCGTGTGTGACATGCGGGTTGCAATGCAAATACTCACGTGTGCAACCCTAATCTCCAAATAAAAATATATAGAGCTGGTCAGGAGATTATGTATCAACAGTCATGCAAATCTATAGTGTTTTGGCTACTTCAATCCTATTTTTCTTTTTGTGTCCCGACATATTGGATGTCAGTACTCGGACAAAGAAATGCCATTTTGGTTGATAACAACTACCCCATGCCTTTTATAGATCAAATTATTGATGCTTCTATGGGTAGCGAGGTTTTTTCGTTTATGGATGGTTTTTCCGGATACAGTCAAATCCAAATCAAGTCAGAAGACCAACACAAAATGGATTTTATTTGTCCATGGGGTACCTTTGCGTACAAAAAATGCATAGGAATTTTTGAGAAGAAATAAGCTTACTCAGCATCAAAATGAAGAACTTCCTAACCAAAATGGCACTTCTCCATCCGAGTAGTGACATCCAATATGTTGGGACACAAAAGGACAATTAGGATTGAATTAAGCCAAAACACTATAGATGTGCATGATTGATAATACATAATCTCTTGACCAGCTTCATATATTTTTATTTGGAGATTAGGATTGCACACACGACTATTTTCATTGCAACCTGTTGCAGCTGCAACTTTTCTCCCCAAATTTCTGAATTTTGGGCCCCTCCTCATAATTTAAAGTCGTTTTCATCGCTGGATGCTTGAATCGTTGGTTGTGTTTTATGTAGAATGATTTTTAAGATTGGGTTACAGCCTGCTTTAAAGATTGCATGTGTATCATTTTTATGGTTGGTCGCAGATGCGAGTTTGGTATGCCTAGCCAGGGGTAAATTGTCTTTAAAGGTCCGTTGTTTTGGAAGCAAATGAGTTTCAACCATTTCTGGTTTTATAGTTTCGAAGTACTTAAATTTTTCTATTAGACTGGGCGTCATCTTATGTTAAATCGGCGGCTGACAACTTGTTTCTCTTCCGCCGTTACGGATCCCAAATCACTTAGCCATCCGAAGCATAAAGCGATCCACTTGCCGACATACGTTTGCCTTTTTAGCCTCAGACTCGAAGTTGTTTTCTTCCGTCGTTGCGGCCGGGGAAGCATTTTCCCCTTCTGATGTCAAAGTCTTCTGATCCCTGATTAAGTTTCTTCCACCCGCATCGCTTGTCTCTAACCTTTTCGCTTCCGCCGTTGCGGCTCCCAAAGTGATTTGGCCTCGGAAGTAGAAGTCCATCCGACGTCCAACTGAGTTTCCTCCCACCGCCGCTTGCCCGTAGTTTTTTCTCTTCCACTATTGTGGCTAGGAAATCCTTTTGGCTTCCGATTTCCAAACCTTGTCGGCTTCCGATTGAGGAGTCTTTCCCGCCCTTCGGTCAATCGTCCATTGCCTCATTCCTTTCCGCCGTTACCGCTGTAGTGGGACTTTCAGCTTCCGATGCTATTATTCTGAGTATCCGATGAGTCCCCACTTCTTATCAAGGTAGTGGTGCCGGTGTTTACCTTGTGGTAGTAACGCAGTGCATGACCTTCTCGATGCTTAGCCGTTTTTTGTTGACATCATTTGAATGTGTTTCCAATGAATGATGCTAGTCATTTGAATGCAGGTGGGTTACATAAATCGGTCAAACTGCTATAGCGCGAAGGAAGCCGGGCCTAAATATGGAAAAATGAAGGAAGAGACAAATGAATAGCGATGGGGATGGAAACCTGAAAGGTCCATCAGTTACCCCTCCCATCATGAGCATGTGCAGAAAAGATAAACAAGAATATTTTGAAACGTCGAAGAAACTGGAAAGCCACATGTTTGGGGGGGGAGCCCAAAAGGCCTGCAATGATAGTTTAAATATGGTAAAGTTAGAACTTAAAGGGGACTTTTTCCCTGGAAGAACTTGTAAATGATTTGCTTGTAAAAGGAACTATTTCGTTTTACAACCAGAGACTGCAATTTTGCCAGTTGGAGAAAGTGCGATATGGAATGCATCAAATGTAATTAAATGAACAATGTTGAAGGGGAACTATTTCATTTTCAGTTGTGTTCCATTAACTGTGAGAGTATTTGACTTCCTGAACCTATGTTCTTGTTGAAGGTTCTTTAGTATATTTTGTGATGTTTTCCACTGTGAGTAATAAGTGTTGTTCATAAAATGATTGGCTATCTAGTTGTTTAAATATCTGTAATTGTCCATGTGTCTTGAAAGAAGTATCGGTTGTCTGTAACTCTTCATAATGCATGTACAAAATGTATTACTCACCAATGAATGATAATTCTGCTCCCTAGGGATAGTTTAGGTAGTTAGTTTATTTTCTTGTTATCTGCGATTTGGATGCTTGTGAGCCTTAAGACGAGAGGTTAAAACCTGTGCATCACATTGTGACTGCTCCTTGCATCTTATCACCCTTCATGTCAATTAGGCACTTGCATTTCATAATTTAAGTCAAAAAATACAAAAAACTCGGTGGACCGGGCCGTAACCGGTGAAGCCTTTGTTTTGTACTTGACCTACGGTAGCCGGACCATAAACTGGATGGATTCCCTATACCAAACAGTCAACGGGCTAGTTGGGAACATTGATTGGGGAGAATCCCTTACTGTTGCTGCCTGCGAATTTCGAGGCCTCAATAGTTTTGGTGCTATAAGGAGGGCCACCAGTGTATGGTTGGCCAAGGAAACCCGTTTTCCTGAGAATATTCCATCGGTAACAGTTCAGAAAGCAGTGGGTTTCAAAATCCAATTCCGGAAGAAAGAGAACATCTATATTCTGTTGGCAAATAAATTGTTAATGATCTGAGAAGGCACACCATGGCGTATGTAAAGAATATTGGAGGATTGCCAATCATCCCCTAATTTCCAAGAAGAGAGTATAAAAGGAAAGATCGTCCTGTAGTGGAAGACTCAATGTTGGTTGGAGACTGGGAAGAACTTGTAGAAACAGCCTTACAGGAAGTTGCACTACCTTTGGATCAGGAAGGTCCAGAAACCTCTCACAGTTCTCCTACTCATACTCCAGTTGGTTCACCTCCTCATTCTCCACCCAGACTCATGGCTAGCGTAAACGCAAACCAACCACCTAACCCACCAAATCCACCACCTGCATGGAGAGCCAGATCACCATTAAACCTGACACCTCCATTACACGACCTACCCCAAGCCTTTGACAAGATGTTTCCCAAGTTCGACCCAAATGAGAAAATACTAGTAGATGATCATCTACAAAGTTTCTACTTGGAAATTGAAGGATTAAGGGCAGGGGAATATGAATATGTAGTCTGCAGACTATTTCTGCATACCCTTAAAGGAGCTGCAACGTCATAATACTTTGGGTTGCCTGCTAACTCTATCCCTGATTGGGATACCTTCGAAAGAATTTTCAGAAGTAAGTATGCAACTCAGAAAACTCATGCAGCCCTCATGAAAGGGTTATGTGCCTTGAAGAAAGAAAGAAAGGAAAAGGTGCACAGTTTCACACAAAGGTTTGCAGCCTATCACAAGAATTTCTCTGAAATGGATAGACCTTCAAACAAAGTTCTGATTGAATATTATACTTCAGCTTTAGGCCCTGATCTGGCCATGTTTTCCAAAGGCAGGGCCAAGCCTACTTTGATGGAAACCTATGAAGAGGCTGAAGTAGTGGAAGCAGAAAGAGAGAGTATTGAAGATTATCCAGAGCAGTTAGGAGAAAAAGGTGCAGGCAGAAAAGCCTTATTGTTTACTAAGCCTAAAGAGGAGAAATCACCAGATCTTGAAAATATGGCCAAAATGATGTAGAAGCTTTCCAACAAAATCATAGACTTGGAGAAAGAGAAGGAAGCACCAAAGTTTTATAAGCCATATTATAAGAAAAGAGAGGATAACCATCAGTCTCAACCTCCTCCCCACAATACCGCATCTATGAATCTGACAGAGGTAGGCTTGGACAATTTTTGCACTTTCCACCAACAGCCACACTCTGAAAATAATTGTCCTCAATGGATTAATTCGATGACGTTGGTCATGAATCAACTGTTAGATTCTAGATTAACAGAAGAGGGAGATGAACAAAGAAAAGAGAATTATGCTTCTACTTCGACTAAAGAACAGGAAGAGGAAACCATGGCTCTATGGAATTCGGTCTCGTTATTTGATGCTGAGGAGGAAAAGACTCAGGGGTACAAGGATGTTATGGAAGCCAACGTAGCCACAAGGAGCCAAGGGGGGGTTAAGGAAGACAATCTTATACTCCCAAAGATTAAGAGGCTGCAGAGAAATGTTAAGAAGAAATTTCAAAACAAATCTTTGGTTGATAAAATTCCAGAGTTCACTATTACCAGCCAAAATCCTAGGCAAAGTGACGTGCAGGTCAATCCAAGTGAAGAAAATGCTGAAAAACCCCATCCCATTGAATAGCTGATGGATTATGACATAGTGGAGGATTTAAAGAAGGTAAAAGCGAATGTTCCGCTATTCGAAATGTGTAAAGTGCCGCAGCAAAAAGGAAAACTGTTGAAAGTACTTGAAGCATCAGATGAGAAGTTTCCCGCCAACAAGCTACCTCAAGAAGAAGAAGAAATTGGAGAAACCAGCGTTGGAGGTAAGTCTAAAAGAAAACATCCACCTTTCCTCCTCATGTTTGAAATTTTCAATCATAATGTACATAATTGCTTGGTAGACTCATGGGCGTTAATAAATTTTATGCCCATATCAGTCTGTAAAAAGATTAATGGGCAACCTAAGCCATCCACGTGGAGGGTGGTTCAATTAGATAGAATGGATGTAAAGGTAATCGGTGAGCTGGAAGATGTCCTAGTCCGTCTGGCATCTAATGACAAAGTTTGCCAAGTTATTAACATCGTGGTGGCTGATATTCCAGATGCTTACGGTCTTGTCCTGAGCAGAGACTGGTCGGCCAAATTAAATGGATATTTCACCTCAGATTGGTCCCATCTTTGGTTACCATACAGAGGGAGTCCAAACCAGATTAAGATCCCAAGAGAGCCTCACATGAAGTACAATGTTACTAAGCTGGAGGAGAAGAATGTACCAGTGGATTCTGTACTGGGAAACTATTTTATTGAGTTGGAACCAGGGAATTATCAAGCGGAAGAAGCCAACAACACATCTGACACCCAGCCTAATCTCCTTCGATTCTCACATGCTGATGAGATTGACTGTAATATAGTAAGCTTAGAAGTAGGAGTAGATTCACCTTCAGTAGTTAGTGATTTTTGGATTTTGTTTTTTGATGGCTCTAAGACATTAGAAGGGTCAGGGGCTGGCTATGTCCTGATCGACCCACAGAAGAATAAACATTTTCTCTCATGTAGATTAGAGTTTGAATGTACTAATAATACAGCTGAGTACGAAGCGCTGGTACAGGGCTTAAAGAAAGTAATTGAATTAAAGGTAAGTAATTTAAAATTTTTTGGAGATTCAAAAACAATTATAAAGCAAATCAGAAATCAAATCCATTGTGTTTCCCCTCACTTGAAAGCTTACCAGAATGAGTTATGGGACCTACTTAAATGTTTTAATGCATTCAATATTATTTCAATTCCAAGACTGAAAAATGCAGCAGCTGATTTATTAGCCACTTCGGCCGCCAGGCTTGTACCCACAAATAATCGATGTACTGTTGAATTGCTTTTCAGACCCTCAGTACCAGATATGATCACCAACTTGTGAGTGTTCGACGATGATCAGCAAATCATAGAATGCTTGACAAACGACGAGGTGTTTAAAGGAGCGATCATAGACGATGAGGAGCATCAGGCCGAGATGAATTATGACAATTTCATTCCTAAAGGAGTCAGAACGTTAGAAAAAATGTTTGATTTAAATGAAAAGTTCAGAAGACCATCCAAAGTGAAAACGCATAGCTCATCTCTACAGTTCGAGCTGATAAATTTAGGGACTGAGGCAAGTCCTAAATTTGTGAATCTTGGCAAATGTTGTTCACCATCAAAAAGGGATAAGTTCATCAATCTGTTCAAACAATATAAAGATGTCTTTGCCTAGACATACGAAGATTTAAAAACATACGATACCAGCATCATCAAGCACATTGTTCCCATCAAAGCCGGAGTCAAGCCGTATCAGCAGCCTTTGAGAAAAATGCATCCAAAGCTAGAACCACTAATTCAAAGTGAGGTGAAGAAATTATTGGATGCTAGAATCATTTTTAAAGTTAGACACTCTGAGTGGGTATCAAATCTGGTACCAGTTAGAAAAAAATCTGGAGAGATCAAATTATGCGTTGATTTCAGAAATCTGAACCGAGCTTTTGATAAAGATAATTACCCGGTGCCACCCATGGAGAAATTACTCCAAATGGTCTCAGGTTCTGAATTGTTTTCGTTATTGGACGGTTTATCTGGCTACAATCAAGTACTATTAGCCAAGGAAGACAGGTTGAAGACAACGTTTAGGACCAAATGGGGAACCTTTGCCTACAGAAGGATGCCTTTTGGGCTTATAAATGCGGGAGCAACATTTCAGAGAGCTATGGACATAGCTTTCCGTGGATTGATCGGCTGCAGCGTTGTAGTGTACCTTGACGATATTACGATATTCTCGAAAAAAAGAGGAGAGCATGCATTTCACTTAAGGCATATTTTTGAACTCTATCGGAAGTATGGCATCTCACTCAATCCTAAGAAATGTGTGTTCGCTGTCACAGAAGGCAAGTTGTTGGGTCACATCATTTCAAAGCAAGGGATCTCCATTGATCCAGAAAGAATTAAGGCTATTGAACAAATCCCCTTGCCCCATAATAAAAAGGGGATGCAATCATTCATGGGAACCATAAATTTCATGCGAAGGTTTGTGCCGGATTTCACTCAGACTGTTAAGTCGCTGCAGCAGATGGTCAAGAAGAATGCACAATTCAAGTGGACTGAAATTGAGAAGAATGCTTTCAGCAAAATTAAAACTGTTGTTGCACACGCACCCTCCTTGAAAATCCTAGACTTTGATAAAGACTTTATTCTGTATACATTTGCATCCGATGATTCACTGGCAGTCGTGCTCACTCAAAAAGAAGAAGGGGGGGATGAATTCCCAATCTCCTTTATGAGTACTGGTCTACAAGGGGCCGAATTGAACTACCCAGCTATTGATAAACAAGCTTACGTAGTATTCAAAGCAGTAAAGCAATTCAAGCCTTATATATTAAAGAATCGAACCAAGGTAATAGTTCCCTACCCAGCCGTAAGATCTCTTCTTATACAGAAGGAGTTAGGAGAAAGAAGAGGCAACTGGGTAACAGCTCTTCAAGAGTATGACCTTGAATTCAAGCCAGCCTCTATAGTTAAAGGTTAGGGGTTGTGCAAATTGATGACCCAAAGTGGAAACAGTGAAGAACAAGCCTGGGGGGATGAGACCGAATTACATGTAATGGATGTATGTCCTTTGTTTACAGCTCCCGAGTCTTGGTATAGAGACCTTGTACATTACCTGCAGGAAGGGCTGTTACCTGAACATTGGAATTCCAAGCAAAGAAGAGCGCTACATCTTAAATCAGCATCTTATCAAATTGTGGAAGGAATATTATTTAGAAAAAATTATGACAGGGCTCTTCTCAGATGCTTAGAAAAGGAAGATGAGAAGAAAGTAATGTCAGAATTGCATGATGGTCCTGCTGGAGGACATTATTTAGGGGATACCACAGCCCACAAAATCCTCAGGGTAGGTTACTACTGGCCTACACTCTTCAAAGATGCACAGTCACATGTCAGAAAATGTGATATTTGCCAAAGGTGTAGCGGGAGACAACCTAAAGCAGCAGCACCCTTAAAGCCTGTGATGATCACGGAGCCATTCAAGCAATGGGGGCTGGATATAATTGGAGAAATAAAGCCGAATTCCTCTATGCAGCACAAGTACATTCTGACTGCTACTGATTATTTCACTCGCTGGGTAGAAGCTATCTCGCTGCGCAAGATAAACGAAGACGAAGTCATCAGCTTCCTGCAAGATCATATCATGACCAGGTTTGGAGTTCCAGTTTCGTTAGTCTTTGATAATGCTAAATACTTTTCATCAATTAAATTGACTACTTTTGCTCATGATAAAGGAATAAAATTGCATTATTCTGCTAATTACTATCCACAAGGAAATGGCTTGGCTGAATCCTCCAACAAAAATCTGATTAGAATTTTAAAGAAGACTGTAGTAGAAAACCAGAGGAGTTGGCACTCAGCATTACCCAATGCCCTTTGGGCCGATAGAGTCACCCCCAAGTCTACGATTGGAGTGTCTCCATATACCCTTTTCTATGGTAAAGAAGCCATCCTTCCTCCCAATATCATGCTACCATCTTCCATACTAGCTCAAGAGTCTAGGGGGTTGGATGATGAAGTTTTGCAAATAAGAATATATAATCTTCTGAAAACAGAAGAGTCTAGATCTAAAGCCCAAGAACGCTTCAAGCAACAGCAAGAGCTAGTTAAGAGATGGTTCAACAAACATAAAGCTGGAACAAAATACTTTGAGGTAGGAGACTTAGTCCTCAAATGGGATCACCCCCATGATGAGAAAGGAAAGCACACTAAATTCCAGCAGTTGTGGGTAGGCCCTTTTCAGATTGCAGCCAAGCTTGGTCCTTCTACTTACAAGTTGCAAGATCTGCAGGGGTGGGAGGAGAACCTACCAGTAAATGGTTTGGTTCTCAAAGCTTATTTTTCCTAAGTTTGTGGATTTCTTCTCTCTTGTATATAAATAATTTGTCTGGATGTCTTTTGAATCATGTTTTTCAGTTTGCTTTAGTTTGAGGTTTCCTGCTTTTCAACAAAGGGGATGAACTCGCGGTTGCCTGAGGAACATCAAATTTTTGGGAAGTGATAAACAATTTAGTGATCAGAATGTGGGTTGCTATTTGTATAAAAGAATTTCTTCCAGTTTAGTCGTTTTCTCGAATAGTTCTGTGTGCATTGAAGTCATTCCTAATCCCTGTAAAATAAACCGGATTCAAAAAGTCTGGAATACTATGTTGGGGCTCCATCCACGTCACACTTAAAATGTTCTAAGGAGCAACAGCAGAGGACCCATGGAAAGGAGCAAGGTGAATAGTATATTAATATAAATGATCCCATGCTAAGAAACGAATGCCAAAAGGCAAATAAAGAGTAAAAAAAAAAAACTCCTATGAAAGCATCATAAATCAAAGCAGGTGCTAAATCATAAGTACTAAATTGCTAAAAGATCCTCTCCGTCTGTGAGCTGAAACTTGAAGTACACCCCTCACACAAAAGGACACTATGGGATAGAGGATCCTGAATTAAAATTCAGTAAGAAAGGCATGCAAGAGGATTCATACGAAAAGGGACAAAAGTCCCAAAGCACAAAAAAGTGCTAAAAAGGCATGGGAATGAGGAACAAACGAATATTTCTGTTTATCATATGCTATAATCCTGTGGTGTCCAAAGCTATCAGCTACCTGAAGACAAAGGTAATAATGAAATTCATCCTTTAGCCTCAACAGAGTCATCTGGACTTGAAAATCTTGGTTTCCACTCTCCTAAATTGGACTATTATTACATGATTGAAGGTACACACTTCCGGCATTCGAGAAATCCAGATAGCTGGAAGAATTCAATGGGATGCACTTTTTGTTAAACAGTCGGTCACTCAAAGATTAATCGCCCAGAGATCTAGGTTCACCAGGTAATCGCCAATTGTTGCAACTGCTGTTACGGATCCCAAATCGCTTAGCCATCCGAAGCATAAAGCGATCCGCTTGCCGATGTACGTTTGCCTTTTTAGCCTCAGACTTGAAGCTGATTTCTTCCATCGTTGGGGCTGGGGAAGCCTTTTCCCCTTCCAATGTCAAATTCTTCCAATCCCCGATTAAGTTTATTCCGCCCGCATCGCTTGTCTCTAACCTTTTCACTTCCGCCGTTGTGGTTCCCAAAGTGATTTGGCCTCCGAAGTATAAGTCCGTCCGACGTCCGACTGAGTTTCCTCCCACCGCCGCTTGCCCGTAGTTTTTTCTCTTCCTCCGTTGTGGCTAGGAAATCCTTTTGGCTTCTGATGTCCAAACCTTGCCGGCTTCCGATTGAGGAGTCTTTCCCGCCCTTCGATCAATCATTCGTTGCCTTGTTCCTTTCTGTCGTTACGGCTGTAGTGGGACTTTCAGCTTCCGATGCTATTATTTTGAGTACCCGATGAGTCCCCGCTTCTTGTCAAAGTAGTGGTGCCGGTGTTTACCTTGTGGTAGTAACGCAATGCATGACCTTCTCGATGCTTAGCCATTTTTTGTTGACATCATTTGAATGTGTTTCCAATGAATGATGCTAGTCATTTGAATGCAGGTGGGTTACAAAAATCGATCAAACTGCTATAGCACGAAGGAAGCCGGGCCTAAATATGGAAAAACGAAGGAAGAGACAAATGAATAGAGATGGGGATGGAAACCTGAAAGGTCCATCAGTTATCCCTCCCATCATGAGCATGTGCAGAAAAGATAAACAAGAATATTCTGAAATGTCAGAGAAACTGGAAAGCCACATGTTTGGGGGGGGAGCCCAAAAGGCCTACTGTGATAGTTTAAATATGGTAAAGTTAGAACTTAGAAGGGGACTTTTTCCCTGGAAGAACTTGTAAACGATTTGCTTGTAAGAGGAACTATTTAGTTTTACAATTAGATACTGCAATTTTGCCTGTTGGAGAAAGTGCAATATGGAATGCATCAAATGTAATTAAATGAACAATGTTGAAGGGGAACTATTTCGTTTTCAGCTGTGTTCCATTAACTGTGAGAGTATTTGGCTTCCTGAACCTATGTTCTTGTTGAAGGTTCTTCAGTATATTTTGTGATGTTTTCCACTGTGAGTAATAAGTGTTGTTCATAAAACGATTGGCTATTTGGTTGTTTAAATATCTGTAATTGTCCATGTGTCTTGAAAGAAGTATCGGCTGTCTGTAACTCTTCATAATGCATGTACAAAATGTATTACTCACCAATGAATGATAATTCTGCTCCCTAGGGATAGTTTAGGTAGTTAGTTTATTTTCTTGTTGTCTGTGATTTGGATGCTTGTGATCCTTAAGACTAGAGGTTAAAACCTGTGCATCACATTATGACTGCTCCTTGCATCTTATCACCCTGCATGTCAATTAGGCACTTGCATTTCATAATTTAAGTCAAAAAATACAAAAAACTCGGTGGACTGGGCCGTAACCGGTGAAGCCTTTGTTTTGTACTTGACCTACGGTAGCCAGACCGTAAACCAGACGGATTCCCTATACCAAATAGTCAACAGGATAGTTGGGAACGTTGATTAGGGGGAATCCCTTACTGTTGCTGCCTACAAATTTCGGGGCCTCAACACAACCCACATGTCATATGCAACTATTTGCATTGCAACCTGCATGTACATTTAACACGTGAGTTTCCTTTGAGCAAGGAGAGTTTCACATGCGCCTTTCCTATCTACATACTCGCATGTACCTTAATTGAATGTTAAAAAATATAAATCACATTTAGTAGAGATCAGTTGAGCCTTAATCAATAACTGTCTCAACCATCCTAACCTTCGAAACCTCTTTGTTTCCCCATGTATAAATAGAGGGAATGGGATGGGGCTAATCAATCATTCTTAGAAGAGAAAAGTTATGTTGGTTGTATGCCTTCAGACCTCTTAGAGCTGCAAAACTCAGTGTCCTCGGTCTGCATAAATGTCCTTATTTCAGAAGCTGGGTTGTAATCTCACCATTCTCTGTTTATGAATAAAGAAAGTTCTTCTTCCAATCTTTGTATTGTTGCTTTCTCATGTATGATGGATTATGAATGATTTCAATTATGTTATTATGAATATTCATTTCACTAACCATTAATATATTTCTGAGATATTACTGGAAGAATTCATCTTCTGCAGGAGAATTGGAGAAGCCCTGGAAGCTTTGAAGAAGATTGAAAGAGGAGAAGACCAAGCTTGGATCAACCGTCATAAACCTAGTAAGTCAAGCTTCCTTCCTATTCCTATTTCTTTTTCTAGATAATTTGATTGTCTGCAAGTGTCTTAGTATGTTGGTAACCCCAGAGACCCTAGCTTACAAGGGTGAATTGTCCTGAACAACAGAACTGGCGAATCCGCTAGGGACACTAGCCTGTTGTGGGTCCCTTATTTAGGTTCCCTTACCATCCTTTCCTTCTTTTTTATTTTGGGTGTGTTCAGTATTTTGGCCTTTGCTTTATAGTTTTGCTTGTTCAGAGTTTTGTTGCTAGTATTTTTCTTTGAAAAAAATTTTAGTAGCACACGCGGGTTGTCTGCCTAGAGAGTTGCGTGTTTCATTGTGTACACGCAGGTTTCCTTCTGGACAGTCGTGTGTCATACACGAGTTGTCTGCATAGACAATCACTTGTTTCCTATAGTAGTCTTTTGGTTCAGTAGGGTTTTCTTGTCCCTGTCTGTTGGCTTTTTATTGCTCGAAAGGGTTTTGTTTATGACATGAGTATGTGAGTGTAAGGGCTGCATGTCACACTGTTTACTTGATTTCGTGAAGCCCTTGAGCTTTTTGTGTTTGATTTTCTTGTATTGGTGAGTGTTGGTGGTCCTCCTGCTTGGTTTGTGAGGTTGAGTGCTTGTGTTCTAGGTCAATGATCAAGTCCTTGAATGCTTTATACTCTGTACCATTTCCTGCAGTCTCATTTTGTCACTCTTTTCTTTGTGGATCTAGTGAACTTTTAAGTTTGTTAGTTTCTCCAAGTCAGGGTTTGTTTCAGTATTCTTCCTCTTGGTTGAAGTAGGTCACTTTGGGATCCTTTTGCCTCATTTCACTTTTCTATGCTTAGATTATTCGAAATTACTCAAGTATTGCATTCATTTGCACAGTAATTTTTGAAGTTGTTTGAAAATAAAATACAAAAATAGTTTATACTTTTGCGTTAGGTTGCATTCAGTATTGCTTTTCACTATTTTTCAAAGGAAAATTTCAAAAATTCTTAAAAAATTCTTGTAGTTTCTCATACTTAGTTTTAAATTCATTAACTTACATTTACAAAAAGAAAAGAAAAGTTGGCTTAGTAGTTGCAATTTTCTTTGAAAATTTACTTGTATGCATCATTTTTTCTTTCTTATATCGAGTCTATAACACCACATAAGTTTCACGCCATTTACCTCTGACTAAAAATAGCCTATTAAAAAGAACGACATAATTAAAAATTATTAGTAAGTTTTCTTTTTTAGGCTCTTGCACCAACTAGCTTAGGCTAGAGTTGTGGATTATGGAGTTTTAACTCCACAAGTATTTGATTTCAGACGTAGTTGGCCAATCACTAGGTAAATCCTCCTCTATATTGACTGTATCTGGGAAGCTCCTCTCAAATGGGATTTAAGCATGAGACTGGGTGAGGACCTAGACTAAGGAGATAACCCTCTGATTTCTTGTTCAAGTGTAGACCAATATTTTTTATGCATCTGGGGAATTCTGTCAATACCACCTCTTGGGCCCTGTGCGGTGTCAGTGTTGATAGGGTTTCGGGCTTTTCTACCCTGCCCATGCATACGAATCAGGCTTGCGACTGTCCCCCTGGATTTTCAATATAGTTGCGATAGCCTTTAGTCTCTTTGACATCTACAGTTCATACACAGCTATACAGGAAGGCTATTTCTTGTCTACCTTGGAAGGGCTTGGAAGGTAACCCCAGTAGAAGGTGTGGGAGGGTGGTTGGGTGATTCCTCTAGTTGTGCCTAAGAACACCTACAAGGACACCAAGTAACCATCTATCAGCTTTATTTTGGAAGGCATGTCTTATACCTGTTTCTTTGTTTGGATTTAGGATACTTTTTAGTGAGTGTTGTGTGGTTTCTTTTTATTTAGTCGGCCTTTAGGTGTGTGAAGAGTCAAATTTTAGTAGAGGACCAACCTCTTAGAAGGTGTTGCAGCTGAAACCTTTTTTCCCAATTTTCTAAAAAAATTTGGACCCTCCTTTTAATTTTATCTTGCCTGGGATTGTTTGGATTCCTGAACTATGTTTTTTTCCTATGCTAAAAAATTGGATTTTTGAGGTTGAATTGAGATCAACTGTTTTCCTTCATTTTGGGAGTGAATGATGTAAAAAATTCCTTTTGTCTAGCTAATGCTTTTAACTGTGGAACTTAAAGTTTTGATGATTTCCTTTATCGCTATCAGAAGACGATTGAACAATGGATCGAGGCATTAGTTCTCTATGCATCCGCCGTTTTGGAAGGTAAACAACGAATGTCCCGATGGACAGCCCCGTTTTCGTCGATGCACTTTTTCGCCTTTGTTTATGTTTTTCAAAACTTTTTGACTATCGGTGATTTTTGTTTTATCATGGTCGGGGCAGTAGTTCTCTACGTAGCCACCGTTTCAGAGGGCAAATAGCAAACATCCCGATAGACATCTCTTATCCTTGTCGAATCTGTGGTTTTATTGCTTAAACTTTTTACTTTCATTGTTTTGTTTTCTTGTCGCTATCGGAATGGTGTTTGACTATATATCGGAGGGCTAGTCCTTTGCGTTGTCGACACGGCGGCAGCATTGATCTTTTGGTCGCCGATACATAGTCCTCAAAGTTTTCGATCGCCAATGAATTTTGTTATCGCGGAACCCATTTTCTATCTACTTTACGTCGTTGTGACTACATAGTGATCTATAGGACCGATGTTTAGAGGTCCCGCTTGCCGATAGATGTGGAATCCGTCGACGCATACACCTTAGAGCTTCCGATCGCTGATGTTTTATTTGTTCATGGAAGTTAAGTCAGTATGTCTTTCACCATTGCGGCTACTCAGTAAACTAACCGTCTGACATATAGTTGTTATGTTCACCGATAAAGAGTTTTTTCGTCGATGTTTAGTAGTTTTCCTGCTAGTGAAGGTTTTTTTCCCATCATTATATTTTACCATGGGTTATATATAGTGGTGGTATTATTTTATTCTTATCCTTGGGGAAAAAATCGTGTCCGCTCCATCCTTGTCAAATTGAGCTGTAAAATCGTGCCCAGCTGTCTTATTTACGTTCGATATGCTTGCTATCGTGGAGTGTCTTTGCTCGTCCCGCCAACTGCATCGAATTTTTCCAGGTAGGCCAACCTCAGTCCCTTTCTTTTTTTTTTTTTGGTTGTTTGAGAATCCACAGTCTACCCTGGTTAGGTTTTCCTATAGTTTGGGATGATTGTCCATTAGAAACAACGTTTAACCTCACGGTAGGTTGTTTGACGTTTTCTTGACAGTAGGGGTTTTGTGAGCCTGAGTTTTTTTAGCCATTATGGTTTTTTCATACTTGTCTAAGGGATTAGGTAGTTGGTGTAGACAAGCGTTACGCTATCTACACCGACTTTTTTGGGGTTGTTTATAGCCATCCGGGGGGGGGGGGGATTTTCAGTTTTCATTGCATCGTATGCGTTTACCCTATTTTATGGAATGTTGGAAGGTTTTTTATTTTTGGACAAGTTGGGGATTTTTGCGTTTTCAATCACTGGATAGGGATTCGCATTCTATGATTAGACTTATTTATTGGGTGGTTCGTGTTATGGAAAGAGTTAGAATGAAGTTCGGTTTAAACAATGTGTTGTCTATCAAGGCTATGTTTTAGTTGCAGACGGACTTAGAGGATTTTTAGACCCAGCTTGCAGAAGCTCCTTTTTTGCCTTGTCATTTTCTTCTATGCATTAATACTCGGTTTAGTTTATTTATGAAAATGCATATGGAAGAGGTAAAAAGTTTGATACAATTTTTTCTTCATTCTTAAAACACTAACTAAAAGCTCCAATGGTCTAAGAACATGCTTGGTTTATGGCAGGGTAACTATTGCAAAGGAGATATTTCTAAAAGACAAAAGAAGAAGGCTCCTATTGCAAAGGCAAAAACAGAGGTGGAAATCATCACCAAGGTGGAATATATATATGAAGATACCAAAGCCACCACTAGGGTAGAGCCAGACTATAAATGGGGTGAGATGTACAGGATGATTGCAAATCAGAATGTGCCTGATGCGGGATTTGAAGAACTAACGATTTATGCAAACATCGAGAAATATGCCCTTATGAAAGTAGCCATGAGACATGAGTTGTTCGAATGCTCAAAGGTGATCAGTTGGATTCTGCCTAGGGCAGATATGACCACAATGATCTTAGAAAATACTTCCAAACATGGCTATGCTGCATACAGTCCTGCTTATGTCTCAATGGCATACCACTTGCCTCCTGTTCAAATTTACTTAACTGAAAGCTGGTTGAAGGAGACAAATTTGGACCTAGTTGAAACTGTCAAAAGAATGATGATACCAGGGAAGAACTTTAAAACCAAGCCCTCAGGAGAATATGATACAACCACTCTCTAGACCCGTTATAGATTTTATAGCATTGATGCTGAACCGGATTTTTGGGAGAGCTCACGGGAGAGCTTCAAGTTGGGATGGATGCCAATTATTTTTTTTGTGGCCACCCAAGGAACCATATTTAATTGGGAAAACATAGTGTTGAATAGCCTCTCAGCATGCATATCTTCAGCTTTAGGAGGGGTATCACAGAAGAAGTCAGAGTTCTACATGAGCTCTATCTTAGTTGATTGTATATTATGTACCCAGTCCTTTCCAGCCTTAAGGTGTAATTGGGATAGGGACAAGACCCCTGTATACACTGTATACAAGTTATTTTGGGCACACAAATACTATAGACACTACAAAGAGATATGTGAACACTTCATCATGCCTTTGTACACCCTGATTTTCCTGACTGAATGCAACTGGATGTCAGAAGAAGCGTTCAAAGTTATTGAAGAATATGGAAACTATTATCTGACTGACGAGGGGATGTATATCAGAATGTATGGTGGCTCTAGGACACCTTCTCTACTCCCCAAATATGCCACTGATTATGTGTTACATAAAGAAGCAGTCAGGCAAGTATACATTGATGGTGTTGGAAGCTTCCTGTTCGAACATAAGAAGGAAGCATATCCTGCCATACCTTTCTAGCTGGGGACTTATAAGTTTACAAAGGTTAAACAGACTACAGAATTCATGTAGGAACTGGAGCACTTTCATTTTGGAGAGATGAACTTCCACAGGAATGAATCCCAAAATAAAGTTGTTGAGCATTGCGAGGTGGCAAATGTTCATTTTGAATACACAAATTTCTGGGACAAAGATGAAGAAATCTTCAAAAATGCAAAGAATATGACTGCATTAAAGAAGAGATTTAAACAGAAAATCACCATTGTAGGTGGAAAGGGAAAAACCACATAGAATATAGCTGAAGAAGAAGAGGCCAGAAAAAGAGAAGAAGATGCTAGAAGGCTAGCACAAGAAGCGGAAGGTTGGCTAAAGCATGAAGAAGAAGAAAGAAAGAGAGATGCAGAGGAAGCAACAAAAGAAGGAAGAGGAGGTGAGAAATAAAAAAGAAGAAGCAAAAATAAAGAAAAAACAAGAAGAAAGTGAGGGTCAAAGGTTTACAGGATCGTAAATAGACCATCAAACTACTGAACATATGGATGCACAAGGGGCACATGATCATATAGATCATAGGCATGGACAAGATAATCCTAATCTTCAGGAGCCTACTGCAACTTTTGGCAGCACTCAAGAACAAGTTGTCTTTTTTGGAATGAATTTGATACCTTTTATGCAAAAAGAAGGAGAAGAGGTCCCTGATTTGAGCACTATATTCTATGACAAGGAGAAGAAAAGGATTGTCAAAAGAACCGAGAGAAAGGTTGAAACGGGAGGACAATCAGGTAAGATGATAACTGATAAAACTTTGGTGCATGGAACAGATGCAGATCCAAGATTAACAGCAAGAGCTGGGGTGGCATTAACCCAAGCCACTGAAGATAATGTAGATAGACTAATGACAGATCTGGAGCAATCAAGAAAGAATGTAGCTCAGTTAAAAGAAACACTAAAGAAAGAGAGATGAAGGTTATAAGCTGAAGAGGAAATTTGAGGACATGCAGAATGAAGTGAGGACTTCAAAGGCAGAACTCCAGACTCTGTAAGAAAACAAGATGACCTTAGAAGTCTCCATGGAGAGAACTGAAAAAGATGCTCATAATAGCTTAGTGGAATTACAGAGGCTACAGCTAGAGTATCAAGTGTTGAAGACAGAGAAAAATGACCTCAAGGTATCCTATGAAACTCTGCGTGTAGAAAAGGACCAGCTACAAAGCAAAATTGTTGAGTTGGAGGCACAGAAGGCCACCATAGAAGAAAGAGAAAAGCAATATCAAATGCAAGTAGCAAGTTTTGAGGGATAGATTGATTCATTGACAGCATCATTGAAATATGCTATGGAACAGAAGACGGATGTCCAACCTCTAAAGGAGCACGTTCTAACTCAGAGAAGAAAGATCCACCATCTGCAAATGTGCATTGAGGAAGAATGGTGTAAGATTGTACAAATAGATAGCAGATTAGAAGAAATCTTGGACACCACTTCATATCTTGCAGATAGATCTCAAGATATTTTGGAGGTCTTGACAGGAAGGATAGTGTGGATAGAAACAAACGAGGAAACCCCTCTGAAGCTACCAGCCAAAGATCGACATAGTTTAAAACAGGATTATGACCTATTGGAGTTTGCAATAAATATTGCTGAAGAATTCAAGAAGACTGTGAAGAAAATGAAAGGATTATGTGTTGAATACTATAGAAGAATGCTAGTCACATACAATAGATGCCAGCTTACTGCAGATAAAAGACTGGATGTGATACCAGAGCATGAGCTTTTCATAGAACAAATACAGAACAGGTATCAGGAAGACGAGCAGGAGATCCAACAAGTTAAGGATCTAAATGAGCAAATTCTGAACAATGCAGTAGCTCATGCAGCAGTAAGCATTCACTTACTTGAAGATCAGTTACGCCTGAGTCTAGAAAGAATAGAAGTGGTTAAGAATCAGGCTGCTAAGTATGAGATAAACATCCATTTTCTTGAACCCTCGTATTTTGAAAGCATAGCAATAGAGGCCCAAGCATGGAAAAAGTTCATTAATGACCGAGCGGGGCCCTCTGCATAAAGTGTTCTATTAATTTTTTTTGTTTTAAATGTAATATATTGTATAATTTATGACCACTCACTACAAGACAAAATGTGGGATTGAAACATTGGGGAATCACAAAAGTCATTTGGGGGCAGCCCAAAAGTTTTTCTTTTTTGTATAAGTATAGGAGAGTTAGATGTAGAGAGGGACTTTTCTTTCCCATGCAATTTTTGAGAGTTATTGTAAGAAGAACTACTTCCTTTTGCAATAAAGAGTTAGATTTTTTTTCTGCTGGAGAAAGTTTGGTGGACTGTTTCAAATCCTTTGCTGTGGATCAGTTGAATGTGAACTATTTCATTTTTAGCTTGTGTCCATTAACTGTGAGATCATTCTAACTCATTGCATTTCTGCTTATGTTATGAATGCCTTATAGTTTATTCTGTGAAATTTCCACTGTGAGTAATGGAGGTTGCCATAAACAATAAGCTATCTTGTTGTCAATATTTATCTTAATGTTCATGTGTTCTGAAATAAATAACAGCTATCTATAATTGTTCATAATACACGTGTAGAAATACATTACTCATTGTCAACTGTTAATTCTGCTCCCTAGGGATAGGTTAGTTAGTTAAATTTATTTTCTTGCTGTGTGTGATTTAGATGCGAGAGAGTTAAGACGAGAGGTAAGAACCTGCACATCACATTGTGATGCTCCTCATTATCTCTAGCAATCTGCATTTTTAGATAGGCACTTGCACATCATACTTAAACACAAAACTAAAAATATACACAGTGGACCGGGATGTAACTGGTAAAACCTTTTAATTTGTTACTTGACCTACGGCAGCCAGACTGTAAACCGGACGGATTCCCCATACCAAACAATAACGGGCTAGTTGGGAACGTTATTGGGGAGAATCCCCAACTGTTGTTACCTACGATTTTCCAAGACTCAACAGTTTTTGGCACTAGAAAGAGGGCCACCAGTGCATGGCTGGCCAAGCAAATCCATTTTCTCGAAATTATTCCACCGGTGACAGTTCTGAAAGCAGTTTGTTTCCCAATCCAACGCCTGAATAGAAGGGTAAAGAGCATCTGTATTCTGTAGATAATGAAGTAGTTTATGATCTGAGAAGATTTACTAGGGCATATGCGAAGAAGATCGGAGGATTACCAATTATTCCTATCTTACCTAAAAGAGAATATCGTAAGAAAGATCACCCTCAGTTAGAATATTCAGTGTTGGTGGAAGACCTTGAAGAACTGGTAGAAGCAAACCACCTGCTTGGAAGGCTAGGTCACCTTTAAACCTAGCACCTCCTTTGCATGATTTGCCTCACGATTTTGAGAAGATGTTGCCTAAGTTTGACCCAAGTGAAAACATTCTGGTAGATGATCATTTGCAAAGTTTTTACTTGGCTATAGAAGGACTACAGGCTGGAAAACATGAAGATGTAGTTTGCAGGTTGTTTCCACATACCCTGAAAGGAGCAGCAGCCTCATGGTATTTTTCTCTGCCTACAAATTCAATCACAGACAGGGACAAATTTGAAAGAATATTTAGAAGTAAATATGCAGTCCAGAAATATCATGCAGTGTTAATGAAAGTGTTATGTGCTTTAGAGAAAGAAAGAAAAGAAAAAGTGCATAATTTCACTCAAATATTTGCTGCTTATCTAAAAAAAATCTGCAACTGATAAACCATCTGATAAAGTGCTAATTGAATACTATACTTCAGCTCTAGGGCCTGACTTGGCCATGTTTTCCAAGATGTCAGTCAAACCTACATTATCAGAAACTTATGAAGAAGCTGAAAGGGTAGAGGCTGAGAAGGAGATCATAGAAGATTATCTTGTGCAGTTAGAAGAAAAAGATTTTGGTAAGAAAACTTTATTACTGACTAAGCCTAAGGATGAGCGGTCACAGGATTTTGAAGGGATGGTGAAGATGATGCAGAAGCTATCCAATAGAGTAATAGATTTGGAAAAAGAAAAAGAAGCTCATGAAGCATATAAGCCTTACTATAAAAGGAGGGAGGATAACAATCAACATAAACCTCCTCCACACAGTCCTGCATCAATGAATTTAACTGAGGTAGGTATGGATAATTTTTGCACTTTTCATCAGCAGCCTCATTCTGAGAAAAAATTCCCCCAATGGATAAATTCTATGACATTGGTAATGAATCAGTTATTGGACTCCAAATTAATAGAAACTAATAATGAGGAAGAAAAGGATAATCAATCCATAGAAAAAAAAGAGGAATATGCTTTAGTGTTATGGGATTGTGTCTCAATGTTTGATACATTAGAAGAAGGTTCTCTGAAACAAGAGGAAACATCAGAAACCAATGTGACCACAAGAAGTCAAGCTTTGGTAAAAGAAGACCAGTCAATACTTCCGAAGATCAAGAAACTTCAAGAAAATATAAAAAAGAAGAACAATACAACTAATAAGAAACCTGAGTTTACCATTACAAGTCAAGATCCTAAGAGAATTAACATGCATGTTAAGCCTATTGAAGACAAGTTTGATAATGTCAAGAAGAATCTCAAAACACCTGAAATGGGGTATGATATTGTGGAAGACATCAAAAAGGCTAAGGAAAATATCTCATTATTCGAAATGTGCAATTTACCTCAGCAGAAAGAAAAATTGTTAAAAGCACTTGAAGTACCAGAAGAAGAGCTTCCCACTAACAACCAACCTGTAGAAGAAATTGGTGAAGCAAGTGTGCGAGGTAAGTCTAATTTTAAAACCCCGCAATTTCTCCTAACCTTTGAGATATTCAACTATAATGTACACAACTGTTTAGTAGACTCAGGGGCATCAATCAATGTTATGCCACTTTCAGTCTGCAAGAGAATTAATGGACAGCCTAAACCATCCACTTGGCAGGTTATTCAATTAGACAGGACATCTGTGAAAGTAGTCGGGGAAATGGAAGATGTCCTAATTCACTTATATGCAAATTAGAAAGTATGTCAGTACATTGATATTATAGTTGCAGACATTCCAAATGCTTATGGACTTGTTTTGAGTCGATACTGGTCAGCAAGGCTAAATGGATATTTTGCATCAGATTGGTCACATCTGTGGTTGCCTCATAAGGGAAGTCCCAATCAAATAAAAATATTAATAAAACCTCAAATGAAGCACAATGTTACTTAGCTAGAGGGAAAAAATGAACTAATGAATTCTGTGTTGGGAAATTACTTCATTGAACTAGAACTGGGAAATTACTAAGCGGAAGAAGCCAACAGTACACCAGACACCCATCCCAATCTCCTTCGATTTTCACGGGCTGATGAATTTGATTGTAAAATAGTAGACTTAGTTTCAAAAGTAGTTTTTTATTCAAGTACAGTAGAAGTAGATAGTTTTTGGGCCCTTTATTTTGATGGATCTAAAACATTGGAAGGATCAGGAGCTGGCTGTGTCCTGATTGATCCAAAGAAAAATAAACATTTTCTTTCTTGTAGATTAGAGTTTGAATGTATGAATAATACAGCCGAATATGAAGCACTAGTTCAGGGACTGAAAAAGCAATTGAATTAAAGTAAAAAATCTGAAAGTGTACGGGGATTCTAAAATAGTTGTAAAGCAAATTCAAAATCAGATACATTGCATTTCACCTCATTTAAAAGCTTACCAAAATGAAGTATGGGATTTGCTCACAAATTTTTACGTATTTAATATTGTCTCCATTCCTCGACTAAAGAATGCAGCAACTAACTTATTAGCTACCTCAGTTGCAAGGCTTGTACCTTCAAATAACAAATGTTCTATTGAATTACTTTTCAGGCCTTCGGTTCCAAACATGATCACCAATTTACGGGTTTTTGATGATGATCAACAAATTCTTGAATGTTTAATGAATGATGAGACTTTCAAAGGAGCAATAATCGATGATGAAGAACACCAAGCTGAATTAAAATTCAACAACTTTATTCCTAAGGGAGTCAGGACCTTAGAGTGAATGTTTGATCTAGAAAACAAATTCAGAAGACCAGCAAATGTCAAGACTCGTAGCTCATCCTTACAATTTGAGCTAATAAATTTGGGGACTGAAGTTGAACCCAGATACGTAAATTTGGGAAAGTGTTGTTCTCTGGGTGAAAGGAATAAGTTCATTAGTTTGTTCAAATAGTACAAAGATGTGTTTTCCTGGACATATGAAGAACTTAAAACATATGACACAAAGATTATACAACATGTCATCCCTATTAGAGCTGGAGTCAAGCCTTATCAACAGCCTTTGAGGAAGATGCATCCAAAGCTGGAACCTTTGATTCAGAGTGAAGTAAAAAAGTTGTTGGATGCTAAAATTATATTCAAAGTCAGGCATTCATAATGGGTTTCAAATTTGGTGCCAGTAAGAAAGAAATCCGGAGAAATCAGGCTCTGTGTAGATTTCAGAAACATAAATCATGCTTCGGATAAAGATAACTATCCAGTTCCACCCATGGAACAAATATTACAGATGGTTTCAGGTTCTGAGTTATTTTCATTATTATATGGATTCTCTGGCTATAATCAAGTATTAGTAGTTGAAGAAGACAAAGTTAATACTACATTCAGAACAAAATGGGGAACTTTTGCTTACAGAAGCATGCCCTTTGGACTCATCAATGTTGGAGCTACTTTCCAGAGGGCCATGGATATAGATTTTCATGGTATGATTGGCCATAGTGTTGTGGTATATCTCGATGATGTCACAATATTTTCAAAGAAGAGAGAAGAACATGCATTCCATCTAAAACAAATTTTCGAACGTTGTCGAAAATATGGGATCTCACTGAATCCTAAAAAATGTGTGTTTGCAGTTATAGAAGGAAAGCTATTAGGTCATGTCGTTTCTTAAAAAGGGATCTCCATAGGCCCAGAAAGGATTAAGGCCATAGAATAGATCCCTTTACCCCATAACAAAAAAGGTATGCAATCATTCATGGGGACAATTAATTTTGTGCGAAGGTTTGTACCAGATTTTGCTCAAATTGTTAAACCTTTGCAGCAAATGGTGAAACAAAGTGTGCAATTCAAGTGCACTGATGTGGAGAATAATGCATTCAGTAAGATAAATACATCTATTGCTCATGCACCATCTCTCAAAAGCCCAAATTTTTGAAAAAGATTTTATTTTATAAACTTTCACATCTGATGATTCATTGGCAGCGGTGCTTACATAGAAGGAAGATGGGGGAAATGAGTACCCCATATCGTTTGTGAGAACTGGTCTGCAAGGATCCGAATTGAATTACCGAGCTATCGATAAACAAGCTTATGCAGTTTTCAAAACGTTAAAACAATTCAGGCCATACATACTTAAGAACCGTACTAAGGTAATAGTTCTACACCCAACTGTGAGATCTCTTTTTGTACAAAAAGAATTAGGAGAAAGAAGAGGCAACTGGGTAACAGCTTTACAAGAATATGACCCTGAATTCAAACCAGCATCCATAGTTAAAGGGCAAGGACTATGCAAACTAATGGCTGGAGGTAAAGACAACGAAGAGAATAGTTGGGACAATGAAGTTGAGTTACATATGGTGGATGTATGTCCTCTATTCATAGCTCCAGATTCATGGTACCGAGACCTTGTTCATTACCTTCAGGAAGGATATTTTCTAGAACATTGGAATTCCAAACAACGAAGAGCATTACACCTTAAATCAGCTTCATATCAGATCATTGATGGAGTATTATTCAGAAAGAATTATGATGGAGTTCTTCTCAAGTGCTTAGAGCAAGAAGATGCAAAGAAAGTCATAACAGAATTACATGATGGGCCTGTAGGAGGTCATTTTTCTAGAGATACGACAGCCCATAAGATTCTTAGAGCCGAGTATTATTGGCCCACACTATTTAAAGATGTTAATGCTCATGTCAGAAAGTGTGATATTTGTCAGAAGTGTGTTGGAAGACAAGCCAAAGCGGCAGGGCCTCTAAAACCAGTGATGATAACATAACCATTCAAACAATGGGGGTTGATATCATTGGAGAAATAAAACCAAATTCTTCCTTGCAGCACAAATACATTTTGATGGCAACTGACTACTTTACTAGATGGGTTGAGGCCATTCTGTTATGCAAAGTGAACGAAGATGCGGTCATGGATTTCTTGCAAGATCACATTATGACCAGGTTTGGGGTTCCAATTTCCCTGGTTTTTTATAATGCTACTTATTTTTCTTCTATTATATTAACTGCATTTACGAATGAAAGAGGAATCAAGTTGCATTATTCTGCAAACTATTACCCACAAGGAAATGGTTTGGCAGAATCTACAAATACGAATCTGATTAGGATCCTAAAGAAAATTGTGATAGAAAACTACAGAAGTTGGCACTTAGCGTTACCTAATGCTCTTTGGACTGATAGGGTCACACCCAAGAATTCCTTAGGTGTGTCACCATACACGCTCATCTACGGAAAAGAAGCTATTCTCCCTCCCAACATTATGTTACCTTCTTCCAGATTAGCTCAGGAGTCTAGAGGTACCGATAATGAAATCATACAGAATAGAATCTATAATCTTGTGAAGGCAGAAGAGTCTAGGTCCAATGCTAGAGAACGTTTTAAGAATCAACAAGAAGTAGTGAAATGGCGGTTTGATAAGCATAAAGCTGGAAACAAAGAATTTGAAGTGAGAGATCTGGTTCTTAAGTGGGATCATTTGCATGATGAAAAGGGGAAGCACACTAAGTTTCAACAGTTATGGGTAGGCCCTTTTCTAATTGCATCCAACCTTGGCCCTTCAACTTACAAGTTACAACATCTACAGGGGTGGGAGGAGAACTTACCGGCAAATGGTTTAGTTCTCAAACCTTATTTTTCCTGGTTTTCTTGTACATAAATAAACTGATTTGGTTTTTTATTTTTTGATTTATTTTATTTCGTTTGTTTTTAGTTAAATTTTGATTGAGCTCAATAAAAAAGAAGAAAGTACAACTTTTGGTTGCATGGAGTTCATCAAAATTCTAGATAAACTAAAATCTTTGATTATGAGACTGTGGACTATTGATTTATTTGAAAGAACTTCTTCTAGTTTAGTAGTTTTCCTAAATGGCTATGAACACATTGAAGTCCTACTTAATCCTTGTAAAATAACTCAAGGTCAAAAGGTCTGGAATACTATTTTGAGGCCCCATCCATCTCACATTTGAAATGTCTAAGGGGGTGACAGCAAAGACCCATGGAAAGGAAGCAGGGTAAAAAAGTATATTATATTTAAAAGAACCCATGCCAAGAATTGAAAGCCAAAAGGAAAATAAGAGTCAAAAACTCCTAAGAAAGAAATATGTATCAAAACAAAGTACTAAACCATATTAGTACAAGATTGCCAAAGTTCTTCTCCATCCGTGAGCTGAAAAGTAAATACATCTCTCACACAAAAAGGCACTATGGATAGAGGAGCCTGAATAAAATTCAGAAAGAAGGCGTGAAGGAGGAATCAGAAAGGACAAAAGTGCAAAATGACATGGGAATGAAGAACAAACGAATATTTTTTTTTACCATATGTTACAATCCTGTGGTGTCCAAGCTAGGAGCTACCCGAAGACAAAGGTAAAAATGAAATTCATATTCCTGGCCTCAAAAGAGTTATCTAGACTTTTAAATCTTGGTTCCCATTATCCCTAAATTGGACTATCATCAATGATTAAAGTACATACATTTGTCATTTGGGAAATCTAGACATCTAGAAGAATTCAGTATGTTGGTTTTTATTGTCAAAACAGTCTGTTGCTCAAATAAAGAAGTTGTCCAGAGATATGTGTTCACTAGGTAGTCACCAATTGTTGCAGCTGCAACCTTTTTTCCCAATTTTCTAAAAAAAATTGGACCCTCCTTTTAATTTTATCTTGCCTGGGATTGTTTGGATTCCTGAACTAAGTTTTTTTTTCCTATGCTACAAATTTGGATTTTTGAGGTTGAATTGAGATCAACTGTTTTCCTTCATTTCGGGAGTGAATGATCTAAAAACTACCTTTTGTCTAGCTAATGCTTTTGACTGTGGAACTTAAAGTTTTGATGATTTCATTTATCGCTATCAGAAGACGATTGAACAATGGATCGGGGCATTAGTTATATATGCATTCACCGTTTCGGAAGGTAAATAATGAATGTCCCAATGGACAGTCCCGTTTTTGCTTATGCGCTTTTTCGCCTTTGTTTATGTTTTTCAAAACTTTTTGACTATCGGCAATATTTGTTTTATCATGGTTAGAGCAGTATTTCTCTACGTAGCCACTATTTCAGAGGGCAGATAGCAAACATCCCGACAGACAGTTCTTATCCTTGCCGATTCTGTGGTTTTATTGCTTAAACTTTTTTCTTTCATTATTCTATTTTCTTTTCACTATCGGAACGGTGTTTGACTATTGGTCGAAGGGCTAGTCCTTTGCGTTGCTGACACGGTGGCAGCATTGAGCTTTTGGTCGTCGATACATAGTCCTCAAATTTTCTGATCACCGATGACTTTTGTTATCACGGAACCCATTGTCTGTCTACTTTTCGTCATTGTGGCTGCATAGTTATCTATAGGCCCGATGTTTAAAGGTCCTGCTTGCCGATAGATGTGGAATCCACTGATGCATACACCTTAGAGCTTCCGATCGCTGATGTTTTATTTGATCGCGGAAGTTGTAGTCAGTGTATCTTTCATCATTGCAGCTGCTCAGTAAACTAACCATCCAACATATAGTTGTTTTGTTCGTTGATGAAGAGTTTTTCCGCCGATGTCTAGAAGTTTTCCCGTCGGTGAAGGTTTTTTACCGCCGTTATATTTTACCATGGGTTATATATAGCGGTGGTATTATTTTATTCTTATCCTTGGGGAAAAAACTGTGTCTGCTCCATCCTTGTCGAATTAAGTTGTACAACCATGCCCAGCTGTCCGATTTCCATTCGATTGGCTTGCTATCATGGATTTTCTTGGGTCGTCCCATCAACTGCACCACATTTTTCCAGGTAGGCTAACCCCGATCCCTTTCTTTTTTATTTTTATTGGTTGTTTGAGAACCCACAGTCTACCCTAGTTAGGTTTTCCAGTAGTTTGGGACGATTTTTCATTAGAAAGAATGTTTAACCTCACGGTAGGCTGTTTCACTTTTTCTTGACAGTAGGGATTTTGTGAGCCTAAGTTTTTTGAGCCATTATGGTTTTTTCATACTTGTCTGAAGGATTAGGTAGTTGGTGCAGATAAGAATTACGCTGTCTACACTGACGTTTTTGGGGTTGTTTATGGCCATCCGGGGGGGATTTTCAGTTTTCATTGCATCGTATGCGTTTACCCTATTTTATGGAACACCGGAAGGTTTTTGATTTTTGGACAAGTTGGGGATTTTCATGTATTCAATCACTGGATAGGGCCTCGCATTCAATGATTATACTTATTTATTGGGTAGTTCATGTTATGCAAAGAGTTAGAATGCAGTTCGTTTTAAACAATGCGTTGTCTATCAAGGCTATGTTTTAGTTGCAGACGGACTTAGAGGATTTTTAGACCCAGCTTGCAGAAGCTCCTTTTTTGCCTTGTCATTTTATTATATGCATTAATATTCGGTGTATTCTATTTATGAAAATTCATATGGAAGAGGTAAAAAGTTTGATACAGTTTTTTCTTCATTCTTAAAACACTAACTAAAAGCTCCAATGGTCTAAGAACATGCTTGGTTGATGACAGGGTAACTATTGCAAAGGAGATATGTCTAAAAGACAAAAGAAGAAGGCTCCTGTTGTAGAGGCAGAACCAGAGGTGGAAATCATCACCAAGGTGGAATATATATACAAAGATACCAAAGCCACCACTGGGGTAGAGCTAGACTATAAATGGGGTGAGATGTATAGGATGATTGCAAATCAGAATGTGCCTAGTGCAGGATTTGAAGAACTAATGATTTATGCAAACATCGAGAAATCAGCCCTTCTGAAAGTAGCCATGAGACCTGAGTTGTTCCCATGCTCAGAGGTGATCGGTTGGATTCTGCCTAGGGCAGATGTGACCAAGATGATCTTAGCAAATACTGCCAAATAGGGCTATGTTGCATACAGTCGTTCTTATGTCTCAATGGCATACCACTTGCCTCCTGCTCAAATTTACTTAACTGAAAGCTGGTTGAAGGAGACAAATTTGGACATGGTTGAAATTGTCAAAAGAATGATGATACCAAGGAAGAAATTTCGAACCAAGCCCTCAAGAGAATATGATACAACCACTCTACGGACCCCTTACAGATTTATAGCATTGATGCTAAACTGGATTTTTGGGAGAGCTCACGGGAAGAGCTTCAATTTGGTATGGATGCCAATTTTTTTTTTGTGGCCACCCAAGGAACCATATTCAATTGGGAAAACATAGTGTCTAATAGCCTCTCAGCATGCATATCTTCAGCTTTAGGAGGGGTATCACAGAAGAAGTCAGAGTTTTACATTATCTCTATCTTAGTTGGTTGTATATTATGTACCCAATCCTTTCCACCCTTGAGGTGTAATTCGGATAGGGACAGGACCCCTGTATACACTGCATACAAATTATTTTGGGCACACAAATACTATAGCCACTACAAAGAGATATGTGAACACTTCATCATGTCTTTGTACACCCTAATTTTCTTGACTGAATGCAACTGCATGTCAGAAGAAGCATTCAAAGTTATTGAAGAATATGGAAACTATTATCTGACTGACAAGCGGATCTATATCAAAATGTATGGTGGCTCTAGGGCACCTTCTCTACTCCCCAAATATGCCACTGATTATGTGTTACATAAAGAAGCAGTCAGACAGGTATACATTGATGGTGTCAGAAGCTTCATGTTCGAACATAAGAAGGCAACATACCTTGCCATACCTTTCTGGCTAGGGATTTATAAGTTTACAGAGGTTAAACAGACTACAAAAATCATGCAGGAACTGGAGCACTTTCATTTTGGAGAGATGAACTTCCACAGGAATGACTCCCAAAATAAAGTTGCAAAGCATTGCAAGGTGGCAAATGTTCATTTTGAATACACAAATTTCTCGGACAAAGATGAATAAATCTTTAGAAATGCAAAGAATATGATTGCATTAAAGAAGAGATTTAAACAGAAAATCAACATTTTAGGCAGAAAGGGCAAAACCGCACAGAAGACAGCTGAAGAAGAAGAGGCCGGAAAAAGAGAAGAAGATGATAGAAGGCTAGCACAAGAAGTGGAAGGCTGGCTAATGCAAGAAGAAGAAGAAATAAAGAGAGCTGCAGAGGAAGCAACAAACAAGGAAGAGGAGGTGAGAAAGAAAAAAGAAATAGCATACATAAAGAAAAAACAAGAAGAAAGCGAGGGTCAGAGGTTAATAGAATTGCAAACAGACCATCAAACTACTAAATAGATGGATGCATAAGGGGCACATGATCATACAGATCATGGGCATGGACAAGATAATGCTGATCTTCAGGAACCTGCTGCAACTTCTAGTAGCACTCAAGAACAAGTTGTCTTTTCTGGAATGAATTTGATACCTTTTATGCAGAATGAAGGAGAAGAGGTCCCTGATTTGAGCACTATCTTCTATGACAAGGAGAAGAAAAGGATTGTCAAAAGAACTGAGAAAAAGGTTGAAACAGGAGGACAATCAGGTAAGATGATAACTGATAAAACTTTGGTGTATGGAACGGATGCAGATCCGAGATTAACAGCAAGAGTTGGGGTGGCGTTAACCCAAGCCACTGAAGATAATGTAGATAGACTGATGACAGATCTGGAGCAATCAAGAAATAACGTAGCTCAGTTAAAAGAAACATGAAAGAAAGAGAGAGTGTTATAGCTGATTTTACCACTCCAGGTGAATCACACTTTGTATAGCCTTCCCCTATCCCGCTGCAGACTCCTTAGACCCCATGGACCATTTTTTGTGCTTTGATGTTTCCTTGACCATCCCTAAAAACATGTGAAAAATGATACACATGAATTTTAAACCTATAAGCGCGTATATACACGGGTTTGACCACTAAAACCGTGTACATCAGGATGTGTACAAAATCCAAATCTTTTTGGAGTTTTCCTTGACATGGATCCAACTCACTTGACTCCTGGCCTTCCCTATGCCTTGAGATCTCTCGGATTCGACCTTTCATTACCCCTTTGAAAAGCTATATAAGGAACTCTATGGTACATTGAAGGCATATGAGAGAACTGAGAGCAAAGAAACTATAGTCTATTGTTGCCAGAACTTATGCTTGAGTCTGCATCCCTTTGTCCCTTGGAGCACTAGTTTGTTCTTCCCAAGCTTGCCTTTTTCCTGTGAGCTTGCTATCGAGAGATGGAGGATTGAGATGGTGTAGGCCCAAGTGGGGGATTCAGTTTCTTTGATTTGCAGACGTGCCGTCAGAGGTTGTATCTTGTAATCTCTAATTTATATTAATAGAAATATATTTTCCTGTCCAATAATGTGTGTTTGAATGAATATTTTTTCCATTGGATTATGTCAAATTCTTATACATTATTGATTATATATGCTAGAATATATCTAACACCATGATATATAGAATGCTTGTATTGTTTACTTGTTGTTTAGGAAGTAATCTATCAATTTAAGCTGAAGTTGGAAAGCTCAAAGGGGATCTACTTCAACCGTCTGGAATAAGGTACGAGGTCTGATCCTTTAGTGTTAGACATTTACTTTATATTGCATATTGGAAAGGATTGATTTCTGGAGTCAAGCTGTCTATTATGGTACCCCAAGCCATAGGAATTTCTCTCCATAACATAATCGACGACTCCGCTGGGAAGTTCCTAGTAGTTGTCCTTTGGGGGTTGTTTTATCAGCATTAAATGAATTTGAATTGCTCTTTCTCTCTTGTTTCTATGTCAAGTCTGGGGGCATGTATGTTAGGTAGTGTCTGATTGGTGTGAATTTTGTCTCAACTTGTCCGTTTTCCTTGATTTTATGCACCTTTATTCTTGTACGCGAGATTTTAACTCACAGTCGTGTATACACGTGGGTTTCTCTGCGATTTCTGCGTATACACGCAGGTTTACTGTGAATAGTCGCGTATGCCCTTAGTTTTGCCTTTTTGTGGAAGTTAAATGGTTGCTGGGTGAAGTTTGATGTTTGTTGAGTCTCCTTTGGCACTGCCCGAGTCTGTTAATACCTCGGTTTCTAACCAGAAACGTTTTTTTTTAGGCTAAATTTTTTTTAAGAAGGTTCTTGTCATGGCATTTTCGATTTGTTGTTTGGGATTAGTGCATTAGAGTTATTTTACCATAGTGATTTGCTTGAGTGTTGTTTGAGTGTGCTTGTAGAGTCTAGGGGTCATAGAATCATTCTTTTGCTTTTTGTATCTCATTTTATTTCAAAAAATCCAAAAACATTTGCTTATCATCATGCATTGCATTTTGCATTTTGCATTGTACTTGCACTAGATTTTCTTTTGAGTACTAGTTAGGACTTCATATAGGAAAGCTTGCATTCATCATTTGAAGAAAAATTGTGCATTTCATGTAGTAGCATACCCTGTTTTCATGGACACAATGCATTTGCATTGATTGTTAGGTGTGCATTTTACTTCATGTTGCATCATAACACCATTAGTTGCACGGTCATATCCCTATTTTGAGTAATAAAGCCAATTAAAATCAACGCTAAATTAAAATGAATTACACTCTTTTCTTTTCTAGGGTGCACCAACAAGCTTAGGTTTTAGGGTCTTGGAATAGTTCATTGTGAGTAAATTCTCCAAGACCATTAAACAACAACATGTATGTGTCTGTCCAGGTGAGTGTGTGAAATCCTTGGTATAACCAGTGTTTCTTAGGATCCTCCTCTCAAAAGGGGGTTAAGCATGAGGCAGTGTGAGCAGTTGTTGATTGGGATGACCCCTAGTCATAACTGAGTAGCACCGGAGATATTTCCAGGATTGTATTCATATCTGGGGGCTCTTTCAAGAGTTTTAGGCTTTGCTACCTTGCCCATACGGTCAATCCCACCTGCGACTGTCCGCCTGAGCATTGATTATATTGAGGTGACCTTAGTGGCCTTACCTAGGATATCGAGGGGGTACTTTGTAGGGGTTATTCTACGGGTGTCCTAGCCAGGTTGGGGTTGGACAGCACAGTCGCTTTACGCGTTGAAGCTAAGGGCCACAATAATTGGTTACATACCTCCATTTGTTGTGTATGGGAGTCTCAAGCCTCTCCTAGGTGAGACATACTTGCTTCATTCAGGAGCTCACTTATCAAGCCCTTGTTTGCTTGCATTTGGCTTTAGATTTTATTAGTGATTGTTCTATGCATGATAGTTTTCCTAGGGTTTGCGTAAATAGAGAGTATTTTTTATTTTTTGAGTCATTGTGGATTCAGGTGCGGCTCCTTTCCATTCTCATCGTTTAGCAGGACTTCTGCCTTCTACGTCTCCTCCTCCTTTGGGAGAGAGACCTAGACAGTCCAGGTGGACTATCTCACACATTGATTCACACACCATGGGAGCCTCCTCCTTTGGGAGAGAGACCTAGACAGTCCAGGTGGACTATCTCACACATTGATTCACACACCATGGGAGACCATATAGAGGATATCCCTGAACCACCTTCTCCCATTCGTGTTGCTGATGGGGAGTTTACTCCTACTTACGATCCTTCACCCGACTTGGCTGAGTTAGGTCCTATGATTTTCGAGAAAGGAACCTTTCATGATAGACCTACTCACTCTAGGGTTGATTCCCCATTGACGCATTACTGGTATGGAATGCCAGAGGATGCTGAGACTCGTTTTGAACCCGCAAGCACTAGCTATGGTAGTTATGGTATGTCTGGTTTTCCTACACATGATTTGGCATTTCATGTTGAATATGAATTCGATCCTAACACTATGCCTGGGGGCACTCTCATTCCTTACCATGCAAAGAGGTTTGGGAGCACTAGTCACATCGCACCTTCCATCCCAGTGGTGGAAGTCACATCATATATTCCTCCTAGGTCTAGGGTTAGCGATCCTATTAGGATACCAGACCCGATATGGGTAATGATAGGGAATAGTACATACATTATTACTCAGGTCCCTCCGTCCTCAGCCCCTACTTATTCAAATGTTCACCCTCCACCTTATTCACGTGGTCCTTTGAGCCGAAACGTTGCTACGAGTTATGTCCATACTGCAGTTACTAGATCGGTTGTGTCTCAGCTTCATGCACCACCCGTCATTTCGGGAGGTCATGCTCATACTTCTAGAGGTCACATTCCTACTTCTGGAATGTATATTCCTACTTCCAGAACATATGTTCCTACTTACGAAGTGTCCTATCGGACATCGCATGCGATGACGTATGGACCCTATTATGCGATGCAGTATGTATAGGGTTCTTCACCTTATGGGGGCAGGTATCAACAACCTGCTTACTCTCCTAATTACGGCTTCGTAACTCCTACTAGTCAAGGTCCACCACACTATGGTGTTTCGACACCACCCTATACAGGTCATACGGGAGGAGGACACTATGGCCAAGGCCATGGTGGTAATCAGACCTATATGAATCAGGGAGCAGTCCATCGACCTCATCATCCTAGGCTCCCTTTCCTTGCAACGCTCAATATTCCTGACTTGTCGAGATTAACGAACGATCCTGTAGCTCATGACCCGGCTTGGTTGGCTGTCCCTACCAAGCTTCCTTCAGACATACCTAAGTTCAAGGGCAAAACAAGAGAGGATCTGAGCGAACACGTTACTACATTTCACCTATGGTGCTCTTTGAACTCCTTACATCAGGACTCCATTCGTTTGAGGCTATTTCAATGCACCCTTACAGGTCCTGCCGCAAAATGGTATATAGAGCTACCTAGGGGAGCTTTCACTTTGTTCGATGACCTTGCGATGACTTTTCTTAACCACTTCCAGCTACCAGTGCGTTATGATGTTGGTACTGAACTCTTGTTGACATTTCGGCAAAATAAAGCCACACATATCTCTGATCATATTCAAGAGTGGCGTAGACAGAAGAGGTTAATTAAAGCCTTTATACCGCCAGAGTTCCTCCTCGAGTGGTTCCTCAAGTCGTTATTACCATATATAGCGAAGGATGTTTCTACATCTGGAGTGCAGAATGAGGAACAAGCAATTTTTAGGGCACAGGAAATGGACTTGATCTATGCTCAGTCTGGTTTGTTATATCAGATTATTCCCAACGCTCCGCGTTCCAGTTTTGACCCCAAAGTCAAACCTGGACCACATGCAGATGGCATTGTGGGTTGTGCAAGTGCAAAACCTGTGGATTTGGTTGCAAAACAAGTTAGTCAATTGTCAATCAACCAATCTGCTTCGGGACAAGCTACGGCTTCGTCTCAACCCGCCCAAATGGTGAGTGTACTTTCTGTGCAATAATCGGACCAAAAGGGTAACCAGCAGCCCGGACGGAATAGAAAAAAGGGTAAAAATAATCGTAAGGGTGGGAATAAGAATGAGAATGCTAATAGTAATGACAAGAATGGCCAGAATGCTGGGGGGGACAAGCAAGCTAAACGTAAGGTTAAATTCCCTTGCAATTTATGTAAGGATGATCATCTCACTTACTTGTGCCCTCGTATCGAGGAAGCCTCGAGATTCTTGGCACAGGGCCCAGCTGTGCTAACTAACCCTTTACCGCACAATCAAAATATGAACTCGAGGTCCCATGACTAGTCTGATGGTGATCAATATCTGCCAGAGGGTAGTGGTCGTGGTTGTATTAACATGGTACGTGATGCAAAGGTTGTGACCCGTGTGAAAGATTATGGTTCGTCACAACCCAGCCCAGGTAAAGAGCCTGATCCACCAAGGTCCCCTTTGCGTATTGAGAAACCTGTGGATAAACCTAAAGCTGCACCTCTCATTCCTAAGGGAGTCCTTAAGCGTTCGGGGCATAATCAAAATGCCTAAGCCACCCAGAACTATTCAGTTGTCGAGGATTTGGGCCACACTCCTTGTGCGATGTCTACATTGGAAGTGCTTCAGAGTTGTCCTTCACAAAGGAAGGTGTTGCTTTCTTCCCTTGGTGTGAATGATGATGATTCTTCCTCCGTGATCAACTTTGAAACCGCGGGACTTCAGCCTCACTTGCCTTACTATGTGTCTCTTTTGATTCACGTAGAATGTCTTAATATGATCGTCAAGTGCACTGTGATTGATGAAGGCACTGCTGCTTCTATGATGTCTTTATCCTGTTGGAAGGGTCTGGGTTCCCCTGAGCTGTCTAAATCAGCGACCATGTTAACTGCATTCGACGGGAGATATTTTAGGCCCCACGGCATCCTTCCTTCCCTTAAAGTCCATTTGGGAGGGAAGACCATTGCGATCGAGGTCGAAGTGGTTGATGTGCCCCTTGACTACAATCTCTTGTTGGGTAGGAACTATATGTACATTATGCAAGCCATTGCTTCTTCCCTGTTTCACGTTGTATGCTTTCCACATAACAGGAAGATCATAACGATTGATCAAACAACATTCAAGAATCTATCTGTTACCGCATCTTTGGTAGCTTCGATCCCGATCATTGAACACTCTCAGCTGGCAACTGGGAGTGTGGGTGTAGGCATGTATCCATCCCTCATGGGAAGCTTTAGTTGTCCTGCACCGATCCTTATGATAGGATCTAGTTCCGATGAGGCTTTGACATCTACGAGATTGGTGTATTTTCGCACAAGTCATATGGAAGATCCTTGGATTCTTCCTACATCGAGTACTTCGAGTGAGCCCGTCATGACGGACGTGCCGTTGCCTGCAACTATGATAGCTTATCAAGCTAATCTCGAGTGTGTTGCAGAGCCTAGTCCTTCCTCTTCACGGACGGAAGGGGAGGACCCTTATGTGCTGCCGACATGGGCAGTATAGTCTTCTCACGCACACAACTTCCTTGATACGGTTTTCCCTTTAGATGAAGCGATTATTGAGGCTATGTCGGGAGTTGAGCCGCCATGGGAGGAACTCCATCATAGATCATACTTTCTTCCCGAGCTTGACCTCTTGGAGCGTGAGGATTTTACGGCGGTTCCTAGTCAGAGAGTTGGTAGTCCTATGGTTCCATTAAGCTCTCCTGGTCTGATGACTGATGGAAACATGGCAAACATATCTTCAACGATTCCTATCAACATCTCTTGCAATCCTGGCACGATAGAGAATGTCTATATTGGGGCGGAATGTTCCCATGCTGAGATTCTAGAATACACCGAGCTATTTAAGGAATTCCGTGATATTTTTTCTTCGTCTTAAGATGGGATGCCAGGTATTGACCTTCGTATTGTCGAGCACGAGATTAATACTTACCCCAATGCTAAGCCTGTTCGAAAACTGTTGCATGCGGTGAATCCAAGGAAAGCACCAACGATTAAGGCAGAGATAGAGAAGCTGTTGAAAGCCGGTTTCATCTATCCTGTTCCCTTGATGGAGTGGGTTTCAAACCCCATTCCAGTGGATAAGAAGAAGGGAGTGATCCGCATATGTACTAATTTCCACGATTTGAATCGTGCCTATCCTAAGGACAATTTCCCCACACCATTTACTGATCAGATTTTGGATGAGTGTGTGGGTAGGGAGGTTTTTTCCTTCGTGGACGGATTTTTCGGATATAATCAGATACAGATTAAACCTGAGGACCAACATAAGACTGCATTTATTTGTCCTTGGGGAACGTTTGCATATCGGAAAATGCCTTTCAGCCTTAAAAATGTTGGAGCTACATTTCAGCGGGCAATGACCTTGATTTTCCATGATCTCAAGTCAATTATCGAAGTATTGTTGGATGACCTTGCTGCTCATTCTTGTATGAGAATGCATCATCCCTATCACTTGAGGTTGGTATTTGAAATATGCCGGCACTATTCGGTTAGATTAAATCCTCATAAGTGCATCTTTTGTGTGAAGTCAGGTTGTTTGTTAGGATTCATCATCTCTAAAGAGGGTATAAGAGTCAACCCTTTGAAGGTTGAGGCAATACTTCAGTTGTCTCCCCCGAAGAATATTCGCCATCTTTAGTGTTTGCAAGGCATGGAAAACTTCTTATGAAGATTTGTTGTCAACTTTGCCAATTTGACTAGAGGCTTCATGCGTCTCTTAAAGAAGGACACCCCCTTTTATTGGAATGAGCGAGCCCAGGAGTCCTTTGATGCACTCAAGCGAGCCCTAGCATCGGCCCCGGTGATTAGTCCCCCGGACTATAGCCGTGATTTTCTACTATATGTGGCCGCATCATTAGAGACGATTGGTATGGTTTTGGTTCAAGAGGATGAGGAGCTCCAAGAGCATGTCATATATTATTTGAGTTGGAACCTTATTGACGCAGAGATTCGTTATTCTCATGTCAAGAAGCTTGCTTTAGCTACCGTACATGCGGTTCAGTGGTTGAGACATTATATTCTCCTTCGCCAAACCTTGGTTATAGCCCATGTCAATCTGTTTCAATTCGTCCTCACCCAAAAGGATGATTGGGGTAAAATATAATAAATGGATTGTCATTCTGCAAGAATTCGATCTCGAGTTTGTTTCAGCAAAATCGAAGAAGTCTTTAATTTTTGCAGAGCTTATATCGGATTTCCCGAGCAAGGCCAAGGAGTTGGTTTGTGAAGATACATTTGTCGACGAACACATCTTCTTAATCTCAACTTTAGACCCATGGTATGGGGATATCATAATATATTTACAAACATTGAAGACCCCTACCCACCTCTCGCGAGATGAACGATGACGATTATGTCACGTCTCTAAGAACTACCTCATAGTGGATAAAACTTTGTACCATCGTGGGGTAGATTCCATTTTACGACGTTGTTTAACTCATGAAGAGGCTGAGGTTGTGCTGAATGATTGCCACGAAGGGTCGTGTGGTGGTCATTTATCTGGGCTTTCTACAGCTCAAAATATTTTAAGAGCAGGTTATTTCTGGCCGTTTATCTTTAAGGATTGTGTTGATGTGGTCAAGATGTGCCACCCTTGCCAGGTGTTCACATGTAATATGCACTCGAAACTTGCCTGTTACATCCCATTATCACCGCCGATCCCTTCACTAAGTGGGGGCTCGATTTTATGGATTGCAACCCAGTTTTGACTGGGGGGCGCCATCATATTATAGTGGCTGTTGATTACTTCATGAAATGGGATGAGGCTATTCCTACACTAAAATTCGATGGTGAGATAGCTGCTCACTTCATATTCAACCAAATTATTACTCGGTTCGGGATTCTGAAAGAGCTTGTCACTGACCATGGCTCTCACTTTCAGAACCGTATGATGGAAGAGTTGGCATCAAAGTTAGGGTATAAGCAAGAGCATTCCTCTTCTTACTACCCTCAATCGAATGGACAGGTAGAGGCAGTGAATAAATCACTCAAATCCATTCTACAACGAACCATTGCACAGAGCAAGAATAATTGGCACATCATGTTATATCCTGCTTTGTGGGCATATCGAACCGCTATTAATACTGCCACTGGTTTTTTTACATATCAACTTGTACATGGAGTGGAGTTGATATTGCCGGTTGAATGCGAGATTCCTTCTTTGAAGCTAGCTATAGAACTCTTACCAGACACTTCACCCTTGGAGGAGCGTTTGGTTCACCTTGAGCAACTTGATGAGCAGCGTCAAGATGCCTTGGAGGCTCTAGAAGTCAATAAACGTCGCGTAAAGGTCCAGTATGATAAGTCTGTCCGTCCAAGGAGGTTTAGTGAAGGAGACTTGGTCCTTTTGTGGGATCAACCAAAAGAACCCTTGGGGGCAGGGAAATTTAATCCTATGTGGTGGGGTCCTTACGTGGTCAAGCGTGTGTTAGAGAAGGGTGCGTATGAGTTAGTGGATTACGAAGGAAAGGCCCTGGCAGAGCCTAGAAATGGGCTCTATCTCAAGAAATACTATGCATTATCTTCATCCAAGGCTGCTTATTGTATATTATTGTACAGTTTTGCATAGTTAGGTATTTTTCTTATCGTGATCAGGTTTGTGATTAGTTTCTATTTCTTTTGGCAGATGTCAATGGAATCTTCCATCTACATAGGATTCGCGGATGGTGCAAACCGTCACACTCAACACTCAGCCTCTACTGCTTGGGTGATTTATACTCCTATGGGTCAGGTACTGTCTTCAGGAGGCGTATGTCTACGGCCATCTTCCAACAATGTTGCTGAATATAGTGCCATTATTGAGCTTCTATGGGATTCCATTTCACATGGTGTTCTCTCTCTTGAGGTACGTCTTGATTTGGAGTTAGTAGTGTCACAGCTTAATGGTTTATACCATGTTAGAGATCCGACGTTATTGAGAAGATTCTTACATGTGAGATTGTTAGAGTGGCAATTTGACAATATAACATATATACATATTCCAAGAAATAATAATCAAGTTGCTGACTCATATGCTAACTACATGTTAGATTGGCATTTGTTTCATTCACAGTAAATTAATCACAACCACAATTTTTACACTTGTAAATAAATAAATCGATCACCATAAAAAATTTATATATAAAAACCAAAATGTGATAATACATAGTGTCATGATACAAAATTGGGGCTCTCGAGCCACCAACATATAATACATGGTAGTACAAAATGTATACACTCCCAGGTGTCTAATCCTGTGGAAGGAACTAAATCCTCTCACCATGAAAGAATGGACCGCACTTACATCGGCCATGGAAGGAACTTAATCCTCTCACCATGACAGAATGGACCGCACTTACATCGGCCATGGAAGGAACTTAATCCTCTCACCATGACAAAATGGCCCGCACTTACATCGGCCATGGAAGGAACTTAATCCTCTCACCATACGGAATGGAATGCGCTCACATCTGACCTGGAAGGAACCAAATCCTCCACCCTCGTCAGAAAGGCCCCCAGTCCCAGACTGAGCTACCTGGTAACTGACCAGGTGCCTCCACTCTCCCAGAGAGTGGCAGTTTCCCTTAAATCTGTCCTACTCGACAGAATGGCCAACACTCATATCTGACATGGAAGGAACTGAATCCTCTCACCATGACAGAATGGTTCAACCCTTACATATGACCTGCTCGTCAGAATGGCTTTGGGACTAATCACTTTCCCTTGGAGGAAACCTCGATCTGGAGAACACCAAGATTCTCCCTGAAGTACTCAAACTTCATTCTGGCTAATGGCTTCGTCAACACATCAGCTATCTGTTCCTCCATCGCAACATACTGGAGCTTCACTGCTCCTCTCTGCACCATATCCATGATATAGTGGTACTTGATCTCGATATGCTTTGAATTGTCATGGAACACTGGATTTTCTGACAACTTCATGCAACTCTGGTTGTCACAATGTATACAAGTAGCATCCATCTGGAGATCAAATAAATCAGACAATAGCTTCCTTAGCCATACTGCCTCACAACTAGTTGAACAAGCTGCGACATACTCTAGTTCAGCTGTACTTAGTGCCACATAGGATTGCTTCCTACTAAACCAAGAGATCACACCTGATCCCATATTGAAGCAACACCCTGAAGTGCTCTTCCTATCGATGGCACTGCCTGCCCAATCTAAATCAACATAATCCTCTAGGTTAATCTTTTGATTCGCATCGTACTTGAGCCCATAATCAATTGTACCCCTTAGGTACCTCAGAATATGCTTTGCAGCAATCAAGTGAACATTTCTTGGATCTGTCAAGAACTTGCTCAAGGTGTTCACAACAAAGCAAATGTCTGGTCTCATGTTCATCAGGTACATTAATGACCCAATCATCTGACGATACATCGTAGCATCAACTGACTCTGAAGAAGCATCATTCAATAGCTTCAGGTTTGATGCCATAGGTGTGGCCATAGTCTTGCAGTCCATCATCCCAAACCTCTTTAGGATCTCTACTGCATACTTCCCTTGTCCAAGGAAGATTCCATCCGTACTCTGCCACACCTCCATACCTAGAAAGTAATGCATCATACCCAATTCCTTCATCTCGTACTTGACAACAAGCTTTCTCTTCATATCAGTAATCAACCCATCCATACTTGTCACGAACAGATCATCTACATATAGTAGAAGCATCACTAGGTTTCCATCTTCAACCTTGTAGCAAAGGTTGGAATCTGCTTTACTCTTGGTAAAGCCCAAAATGGATAGAAAACTATCAATTCTACTGTACCATGTCCTAGGTGCCTGTTTCAAACCGTACAGGGTTTTCTTCAATCTGCATACATGAGACTCCCTGTCATGTGTCTCAAAACCGAGTGGTTGTTCTACATACACTTCCTCTTCCACTACACCATTCAAGAAAGCAGTCTTGACATCCATATGGTGTATCTTCCATTTCATCACTACAACTAGAGAAAGTACTGATCTGATGGAAGTGTATCTGGCTATAGGTGCAAAGGTCTCTTCATAGTCTATTCCCTCTTTCTGAGAGAAACCTCGAGCTACAAATCTTACCTTATACTTTTCAATGCGACTGTCTGCAGCATGTTTGATCTTCTAGATCCATTTGGAGGTTACAACTGACTTCCCGTCTAGTCTTGGGACAACATCCCAAACATCATTCTTCATGATCGATTGGTAATCTTCGATCATAGCATCCTTCCATTCTTTCCATTCTGCCGCTTCTTCATAACTGGAAGGTTCTTTATCAATGAAATCACATAGTAAAGCTACATACTCGGAACATGATCTGGTCCTCTTTCTTTCTCTGTGATTCTCTTCTGGAGCCCCATATCTTTTCGCACCTTGGATAAGTTTTCATACCCAAGCAGGTTTCCTCTTATGAGGATTCTTCTCCAGAGGTGGATCTATAGGTATTTGTGGTTCTTCAAATTCTCGATCTTCTTCTCGAGTTTCTTCATTCATGGTTGTGTCATGAATTATGAGTGCTTCTGCTTCTTCAGGTTCTTCAGCAGGTCTCTTTCTGGATTTGTTGTAAGCTATGTATTCATCAAATGTCACATCCCTGCTGATGTCAATCTTCTTATATCCTGGGAAATATATTTTGTAAGCCTTTGATCTTTCAGTGTATCCCACAAATATACCCTTCTTTCCTGAAGGATCTAATTTAGTCCTCTTCTCTTTTGGAATGTGGATGTACACAGGACAGTCGAATATTCTAAGATGGCTGACTTCTGGTTTCTTTCCGGAGAAGACTTCTTCAAGAGTCTTGTTCTTGAGTACTCTATGTGGAGTACGGTTCTGTACATACACCACTTCTCTGGTAGCTTCCGCCCAAAGATGCATAGGAAGGTCTTGATCATGAAGCATGGCTTTTGCAGCTTCCATGATGGTTCTATTCTTTCATTCCGCAACCCCATTTTGTTGTGAATTATAAGGAGTGGACAACTCCCTCTTAATCCCTGATTCTTTGCATAGCTCTTTGAATTCATTCGAAGTGAATTCTCCGCCATTATCTGATCGAATGGTCTTTATCTTCTTTTCAGTATGGTTTTCGATCAAGGATTTGAATTCTTTAAACTTACTAAATACTTCGTCTTTGTTCTTCATGAAGTAAACCCATGTCTTCTTAGAAAATTCATCAATAAAAGAAACATAATATGCATACCCACTTAGAGAGTTTGATGACATAGGACCGCATACATCGGAGTGGATTATTTCAAAGATTCCTTTTGCTTTGCTTTCACTGCTTGGAAATGTCTTCTTTGTATTCTTTCCTCTCGCACATCCTTTACAGACCCCATCATGTTTTTCTTGAATTTCTGGAAGACCTTCGACAGCTTTGCTTGCAGTAGGTAGTGCTCTGTAATGCACATGTGCAAGCCTTCTATGCCAAAGTTCACTTGGATCTACTGTGTCATGGACTAAGGCTTGTTCTAGATGGCCCTTCAATTTGTATAATCCTCCTTCTTGTTCTCCAATTACTACTGCATCATCGATAGTCTTTCCTTTTGGCCACATGATGACTTGACCATCTATGAATGCAACCCGCATTCCTTTTGCATCTAATGCTGATATGGAGAGAAGGTTATTCTTGAGTCTTGGCACAAACAATACTTCTTTCATTGTTAGAGATTTTCCAGAGTCTAATTTATATGAAGATTCCCCACTACCTTTTATTGGATATTGGTAGTCATCTCCTAGCTTTACCTTGTGAGGTGATTCATGTTCTGACAGTCTTACAAAGGATTCCTTAAATCCAGTCATATGTTTGGAAGCCCCACTGTCTATAAGCCAATCATCACTACCATGAGCAATGTTACCTGTGAGAGCTGATATTAGAACATATTCATCCTCGCTTGAAGAATCTTTACTTTCAAATCTGGATCTCTTTCTGGATGGTTCATCATCCTCTGCAGCATGAGCATGATGTCTTCTTTTGTTGTTCTTCTTTACTATCTTCTGTTTCTTAGGAGAATTCCTTGCATAGTGTCCTGCTTCATCACAAGTATAGCATATGATCCTAGATACATCTCTTCTAGTATTATCTCTGTGAGAGTGCTTACCTCTGGAATCATGAGGTCTTCTTTTGCTTGACTTGGAGTGAGACTTGGAGTGTGCTGTAAGAGATTGGTCTTCACTTCTCATCTTCTCTTCTCGAGCTTCTATCCAAGCTTCTTCTTGAGAGAACTCTTCCCATAGTCTGCTGAACTTGACTAACTTCTTCCTAGCACAGATTCCTTGGATGAAAGAATCCCATGACCTAGGAAGGCCATTCAATGTAGTCATTACAATATCTGCATTTTTCACTTCTTCATCAACTGCTTCTAGTTGCTCTTTGATTTGAGAAACTCTTGTGAAGTAAGACTGGATTGTTTCTGCATTCTGAATCTTCACATTCTTCAGTTGGTTTCTCAGGGTCATCTTTTGATTGATGTTCTTCCATTCAAACAATTTGGTTAGGGCATCAAACATAGCTTTAGGTGTCTTGAGAGAGGACACCTATGGGATAAGGTGATCATTGATAGAATCAGCAATGATCCTCTTTGCCATAACCATCTTCTTCTTATGTAATTCCTTTGCCTCATCTCCTTCTGGAACTGGAACCTTCTCATGGATGTAGGAGTCTAATTGATTTTCTTCCAGGACCAGGGAGATCCTATACTTCCAAGCTCGGAAGTTTTCAGCTCCCTCAAGCTTTTCATCAAGCTTGGTATGATCAGACATCTTAAATGAGAACCTCAAATGGAAATACAAAGGATTTTATATCTTACCAGGTTCAAGATGTTGGATCTGAAGCTTGAGCTGAAATCTTGCAGAGCTGGTTCAGGAGAAAATTAGGGTTTTTCTTTTCTGGAGTTCTGTCTACCCAAATGCCTTGAAATTTGTCCCTAAATTTTATTTTGGGGAGGAGATCAATCCAGGTCTGGGTTCATTGAAAAATTCCTCTTATGTGAAAATACCTGATTTTCGACAATAGTGACAGGTCCAAAATTGAGAAACCTCAGAATTGGATTCTGCTTCGACAGAAAGATGCGCCCTAAGGAGGAGAGTTGTTCCACCTTAATTTTGCTGAAAATATATGAAGGAAGATCCACAAACTAGGAAGCCCTAGTTCCTGCAGCTGCACAGTGTCTTCTTCTCAGGTTAGCTCTGATACCATGTTAGTTTTTCAACATTAAGCTAGCATTATGTTAGGATCTTTACTAAGAGAATAACAAGTACAACAATCAAACACAAGAGATAATGAACATAGTGTTTTTGATCGGGGAAACCATAAATGGAGAAAACCCCACAAATTCCTCAGAGATAGAATCAACACAAGATGTAAAACCCCAAAACAGTAAGATGCACTCCCGACAACAGTAATCTTCTTCTTGTCTAGCCCCAGTGTCTTCTCCTTCCTCAACTATGCGCTACACTTGAGTGTGTGAGTGATGTGTGCTAAATAGAGACCCTAGCTCTCTATTTATACTAATCCCGACATGACTAAAACCCTACTAGGGCTGACCTATACTTGGAGAGTCTAATAACCCTAGTGCCCCGGAACTGCAGGGACTTTAACCCTTACACAATCAAAGGGTTACCCACTATGACTTGACATGAATTGTTTACATTATTGATTCTCTCGATCAGAACATTGGGGCATGACAACATGACTCAATTACATAATAGATACATCCCGGAATAAACATCGGGTTATAATACATAAGATACATAAATGAATACATTCTGAAGTTATAAATACATCAACGTCAGGTTCCTTTCCTGGGTTGGGTTGTGACGAACCATAGTCCTTCGCACGGGTCACAACCTTCGCAGCACGCACCATGTTAATGCAACCATGACCACTACCCTTCGGCGGATCTTAATCACCAATAGACTGATCATGGGTCCTCGAGTTCATGTTTTGATTGTGAGGTAAAGGGTTAGTCAGCACAGCTAGGCCTTGCGCTAAGAATCTCGAGGCTTCATCGATACGAGGGCACAGGTAAGTGAGGTGATCGTCCTTACACAACTTGCAAGGAAATTTAACCTTACGTTTAGGTTGCTTGTCCCCCTTAGAATTGCGGGCGTTCTTGTCATTAGTATTAGCATTTTCATTCCTATTCCGACCCTTACGATTATTCTTACCCTTCTTTTTATTCCTTCCGGGTTGCTGGTTACCCTTATGGTCTAACGATTGTACCGAAAGCACACTCACCGTTTGGGTGGGTTGAGACGAAGCCGTGGCTTGTCCCGAAGCAGATTGGTTGATTGACAATTGACTGACCTGTTTCACAACCAAATCCATAGGTTTAGCACTCGCACAACCAACAATGCCATCGGCATGTGGTCCAGGTTTAACTTTGGGGTCAAAACTAGAACGCGGAGCATTGGGAATGATCTCATATAACAAACTGGATTGAGCATAAATCAACTCCAATTCCTGCACCCTAAAAGTGGCTTGTTCCTCATTTTGCACTCCAGATGTAGAAACATCCTTCGCTATATAAGGCAATAATGACTTGAGGTTCCATTTGAGGAGGAATTCCAGTGGTATAAAGGCTTTAATCAACCTCTTCCATCTATGCCACTCTTGGCTATGGTCCGAGATATGCGTGGCTTTATCCTACCGAAATGTCGACAAGAGTTCTATACCAACGTTGTAATGTACTGGTAGCTGGAAGTGGTTAAGAAAAGTCATCGCTAGGTCATGGAACAAAGCAAATGCCCCCCTAGGTAGCTCTATATACCATTTCATGGCAGGCCCTGTAAGGGTGCGTTGAAACAACCTTAAACGAATCAAATCTTGGTTTAAGGAATTTGAAGAGCACCATAGGTGAAAGGTAGTAACATTTTCGCTCGGATCCTCTCTTGGTTTTCCCTCGAACTTGGGTATGTCTGAGGGAATCTTAGTAGGGACACCTGGCCGACCAAGCCGGGTCATGAGCTACAGAATCGTTCGTCAATATCGATAAGTCAGGAAGATTTAGCGTTGCGAGGAAAGGGAGCCCAGGATGAGCAGGTCGGTGCACTGCTCCTTGATAGTTCTGATTCATATAGGTCTGATTACCATAACCCCCATGGCCTTGACCATAGTGCCCTTCTCCCATTTGACCCGTGTAGGGTGGCATGGAATCACCATAATGTGGGGTACCTTGACTATTTGGTGCTACAAAGCCATCATTTGGAGAGTAAGCGGGTTGTTGATACCCCTACACATAAGGTGGAGAACACTATCCATACTGCGTCTCATAATAAGGTCCATAATTCATCGCATGAGATGTCCCATGAGACACTCCGTAAATAGGAATATATGCTCCGGAAGTAGTAATATACATTTTGGAAGTAGGGATATACGCTCCGGAAGTAGTAACATGACCTCTAGAAGTATGAACACGGCCTCCCGAAACAATGGGCGGTACTTGAACTTGAGACACACCTGGTCGAGAAGCAGCAGTACTGAAATGACTTGTAGCAACATTTCGGCCTGAAGGACCATGTAAATGAGGTGGAGGGTTAACATTCGAAGAACTAGGAACAAAGGACGAAGGGACCTGTGAAATTATGTACGTGTTGTTCCCTATGGTCACTTGTCTTGGATCTGGTATCCTAATAGGATCACTAACCCTAGGCCTAGTAGGAATATGTGATGTAGCTTCCACCGTTGGGATGGAAGGTACAATGTGACTTGTGCTCCCAAACCTCTCCACATGGTAAGGAATGAGAGTGCCCCCAGGCGTAGTGTTAGGCTCAAACTCAGACTTGACATGAAATGCCAAATCATGTGTGGGAAAACCAGACATACCATAACTACCATAACTAGTGCTCACGGGTTCAAAATGAGTCTCATTATCTTCCGGCATTCCATACCGGCGATGCGTCAATGGGGAATCAACACTACAGTAAGTAGGTCTATAATGAAATGTACCTATCTCAGAAATTACAGGACCTAACTCAGTCAAATCAGGTGAAGGATCATAAGTAGGAGTAAACTCCCCATCTTCCACTTGAATGGGAGAAGGTGGTTCAGGAATACCTTCAACATGGTCTCCCATCGTGTGTGAATCAATGTGTGAAGTAGTCCGCCTGGACTGTCTAGCTCTCTCTCCCAAAGGAGGAGGATATGTAGAAGGTGAAAGTCCTGCTAAACGACGAGAACGGTGAGGAGCCACACCCGAATCCACAATGACTCAAAAAATACAAAAGACTCTCTAATTACGCAAACCCTAGGAAAGCTAACGTGCACAGAGCATACACCAATAAAATCTAAAGCCAAACACAAGAAATCAAGGGTAGGATAAGTGAGCTCCTAAATGAAGCAAGTATGTCTCGCCTAGGAGAGGCTTGAGACTCCCATACACAACAAGCGGAGGTACGTAACCAATTATTGTGGCCCTCAGCTTCAACAAGTAAAGCGACTGTGCTGTTCGACCCCAACCTGGCCGGGAAACCCACAGAATAACCCCTACAGAGTACCCCCTCGATATCCTAGGTAAGGCCACTAAGGTCACCTCAATATAATCAATGCTCAGGCAGACAGTCGCAGGTGGGATTGACCGTATGGGAAGGGTGACAAAGCCCAAAACTCTCGAAAGAGCCCCCAGATACGAATAAAATCCTGGAAATATCTCCGGTGCTACTCAGTTATGACTAGGGGTCATCCCAATCAATAACTTCTCGCACTACCTCGTGCTTAACTCCCTTTTGAGAGGAGGATCCTGAGAAACACTGGTTATACCAAGGAGTTTCACACACTCACCTAGACAGACACATACATGTTGTTGTTTAGTGGTCTTGGAGAATTTACTCACAATGAACTATTCCAAGACCCTAAAACCTAATCTTGTTGGTGAACCCTATCAAATAAAATAGTGTAGTTCATTTTAATTAAGCGTTGATTTTAATTGGCTTTATTACTCAAAAGAGGTATATGGCCATGCAATTAATGGCATTATGACACAACATGAAGCAAAATGCACACCTAACAATCAATGCAAATGCATTGTGTCCATGAAAAATAGGGTATGCTACTACGTGAAATGCACAATTTTCTTCAAATGATAAATGCAAGCTTTCCTATATGAAATCCTGACTAATACTTCAAAGCAAATCTACTGCAAGTACTATGCAAAATGCAAGATGCAATGCATAATGATAATAAAATATTTTTGGATTTTTTGAAATAAAAATGAGATATTAAAGAAAAGAATGATTCTACAACCCCCAGACTCTGCAAGCACAATCAAGCATCACTCAAGCAAAGTACTAAGGTAAAAGAAATCTAATGCACTAATCCCAAAACAAAAAATAAAAAATGCAATGACAAGAACATTCTTCAAAAAAGAAATTTTACACTAAAAAAATGTCTCTGGTCAGAAACAGAGGTGTATACAGACTCTAGCAGTATCAAAGGAGACTCAGCAATCATCCAGATTCACCCAGCAACAATCAATATTCCTCTATAAGGAAAAACTAAGGGCATACGCGACTGTTTGCAGTAAACCCACATGTGTACGTGAAAATAGCAGTGAAACCTACGTATATACACGACTGTGAGTTAAAAATTCGCGTACAGGAAGAAAGGTGCATAAAAATAAAGGCAAACAGACAAGCTGAGACAAACTTCACAGCAATCCAACACTACTAGGCAAACATGCCCCTAGACTCGACACAGAAACAAAGAAATAAGAGCAATTCAAAGTCATTGAATGCCGATAGAAAACCCCCAAAGGACAACTACTAGGAACTCCCCAGTGGAGTCGCCAATTCTGTTATGGAGAGAAATTCCTATGGCTTGGGGTACGACAATAGAGAGCTTGACTCCAGAAATCAATCCTTTCCAATATGCAAGAGAAATCAAATATCTAACACTAAAGGATCAGACCTCGTACCTTATTCCGGACGGTTGAAGTAGATCCCCAATGAGCTTTTCAATTTCAGCTTGAATTGATGAATCACTTCCTCAACAACAAGTAAACAAGACAATCATACTATATATTGCTGTTAGATCTACTCTAGCATATATAATCAACAATGTATAAGCATTTGAAATCATCCATGGATAAAATATTCATTCAAACATACATTATTGGACAGGAAAAGATATTTCTATTAATATAAAATCAGAGATTACAATGAATACAACCTCTGTCAGCATGTCTGCGAATCGGAGAAACTGAATCCCCTACTTGGGCCTCCACCACCTCAATCCTCCATCTCTCGATAGCAATCTCACAAGAAAAAGGCAAGCTTGGGAAGAACACCAAAGTGCTCCAAGGGACAAAGGGATGTAGACTCAAGCACAAGTTTCAGCAACAATGGACTATAGTTTCTTTGCTCTCAATTCTCTTATGCCTTAAATGTATCCAAAGGGTTCCTTAAATAGCTTTTCAATGGGGTAATGAAAGGTCGAATCCGAGCGATCTCAAGGCATATGGAAGGCCAAGAGACAAATGAGTTAGATCCATGTCAAGGAAAACTCCAAAAGGATTTGGATTTTGTACACATCCCGATGTACGCAGTTTTAGGGGTTAAACCCACGTATATACGCGATAAGGGGTTTAAAAGTCTCGTGTATCAATTTTCACATGTTTATAGGGATGGTCTAGGAAACATCAAAGGACAAAAAATGGTCCAATGGGTCTAAGGAGTCTGCAGAGGGACAGGGGAAGGCCATACAAGTGTGATTCACCTGGTGTGGTAAAATCAGCTATAACACCTATTCATGATCATTCTTAGGTAAAAACTTTATCAAAGAATCGAGCCATAAACAGGGTAATCACATTGATCATAAAAATTTACCATGATAATGAATAAAATAGGATCATATCATATATAATGTCATTCCAAAAGCAATCTTCAAGCTTACTTATAAAAGATCAAAACGTGCCTGATTATAGATGATGATATCTTGTGACCTGATCCCAAAAATCAATTCCCAACTCCTTCTCTACTTTTGTTTTTCATATTTATAGACATACAAAAGGTTAAATTAGAAGCTTTAAGATCCAAATTTTAAGGACCGAATAGACTCAAAATAGGAGAGTGATATCATATCGAATATTACATATTAACTAGTTTGACTCATAGAACATAGAATCTTCCACCTATACTTATTTATCATTAAGAACTGAAAGATGTTGATGATGAATCATCCTAGAAGTTATAGAATCCTTGATCTTAATCTTGTGCTTGAATAGTATAATTGGATCTTCATTTGAATTAAAACATGAACTATCATATTTTCCTTGTTGTCTTTGCCAACATTGTAAACCCATCTAATGCCTAAGACCTCTTCTGCAACTGATTTTATTCTACATCCACCGTTTGAATTTTGTCTTGGAGTTTTTTATTCTGATTGATAAGTTCTTCATTTTTCTATTGAGTAAGCTTCTTTCTTATCAAAACTTACTTTGAAGTTGTTATTAACTCTTGGTAATTGGCATTAGTTTCCTCTAGATCTTCTCTCAACCTGCTATTTGCTAGCATTAACTGGTCATTTGAATAACTAAGATGTCCATTTTGAGCTTTATAATACTGTAATTATTTCTTAAGGACTTTTAGCTTCTAACAATGTCTCCATGGTGGTTTGGTGTGCAGGGATCTCTATACTCAAGCTTGGAGCGTGCTTCTCTTGTTCTTCCAACTCTTCCACATTTGGAAACTTTGAACACACGGCCATTTCAAATTCAGAGATATTTTGTTTACCCTTGTATTTATGATCTTCTTCAGGAAATTTTGGAATGTGCTCCAGATATTTCTCAATGTCTTCCAGGGTTTGATCCACTGTATCTTCTATATTTGCAATTTGTAGATCTTCTTCTCTCAAAGAATATTCAACAATAGTCACTACATTGTTCTGAAATTTGGATTCTAGAACAAATTTCATATTCATCCTTAATTTGGTTTTGGGTCTAGTCCTTTATCTCCAATTAGTTGCTCGAAATTTTGAAGCAAGAGTATCTAAACTTTTTGTATTGGAAGAAAGTTCTCGAATCATACCACCTTTCTCTTTTGGATCCATGGGGGTGTCTGGAGCAGCTATCTTTTCATTTTGTAATTCAGAGAACACTTTCTTTTGTAAATATTTTGAATGGGTTCTGAAATATGGTAGTCTTTTGCATTAAATTCACTTTCTAGCTTCTTTATTTCCTTTTTTGTCCTCTTGTATTTTTACCTCTGATTTTCCTCGAGGTGACTAAAATATCTGCTTCTTCTCTATTGATCTGTACCTTTTTATCATTTTGGGTTTCAGGCGTTTTTGGTTCAAATCCTGAACAGAACAAAAAGTGTTTCCAGGAGTGATCTTGCTTCCTTAGTTCAGTCAATACCAACAATTTAACCAGCCCATGGTGGAAAACCGAGTGACTTGTGTGGTCATGATGGGTTTTTACCCTTGTATCCATCTTCTCAAGGATTTTCAACAAGTAATAGGGTAAATTTAACTTAGATGGCTCATTTAAATGCAAAAGAAACCTTAGATGATACCTGAAAACAATAACAAACTGACCCTCGCGGGTAATATAACGATATACAATGCTAAACACATCCCTCCAATACTGCTTCACATTGTTGAGATGAATACCTTTGCTCCAATATAAATATTCATAATCAGGTAGAAAATACAACTTCAATCAACTTCGAACAGGTGCTTTTTGAATCATCATTGCCCTTCTACAGACAGACTCATTGCCTTTGCAATCGATCCTTCATTTAATTCGAAGCTCCTGGTTTGGAAGTTTGCAGATGAGCTTGTATAATTTTTAGCAAAATATTTAGTTACTTCAATATTGTAGCCCCTAAATCTTTTAAGGAAGGAGTACCATCCTGCATCCATCAACATCTTAGCACATTGGAGAAATTCATAAGCCCATTTCAAATTCACCGACTCAAACCTGCAAAGATTACCACAACTTTTCTTCATATTGACAACTATCGAACCCTTCTAGATCATATGCCTCTGGAATAAACACGAGTTCAAGAATGAACAAGTGTTTTGATATGAAGCGACTAACAAAATCAAGAAATAGGGTTACATTAAATGAAAACCCAAAAATATGTTGAATTCATTGTATAGGAATACAATGAACTCCATCATATCTTCAACAGCTGGTACATGATCTTTGACAGTAGCAATGAACAAAAATTCCTTCATTTAAAACTCGTTTACTCCAAGACAAGTGTTATGTCATTGCCTTTAATGTTTTGACAATCCGACAACACCAGCTTGTAAAACCTTCGTATATTTTTCTGTCGGAATGTATATATTATTTATGCGAACCATAATGCATAAAACTCCAAAATTGAGTTATCTTGACATATAAAATCATGCTTGTAAATACTTTATGGAAGAATTAATCGAATATGAGCCACGTTTTATTACATTCATTATAAAAATGCATAAAGGGAATAACAAGATTACTAGGAAAACAATAGCTTATAACCTGAGACACATAATTACATTCTAGGAAAATATGAACTAATAAGGAAAACCTAAGGTAAAATTGGGGTACAATTCCAGTGCTAACATATGTACTTGGATAGGGTTGAATCTCTCATTATGAGGCTTCAAGAACATATTAACAAGGTGCCTTTGACTAAAATCAAAATATGCTAGAATTATACCCTGTTGAAATTTGACTGAAAAACTACATTTCTATACAATCCATTGGGTTGGAGTCTTATTCGATAAAACCTAAAAATTTCGTGGTATTAAAATGAAATATGGTCACCTATGATCTCAGTATGTGTAGAAATGTTTCAGAAAACACCCATTGACTGGTCCTGCAACTTCTTCACCCTCCAAGTTCTGTAACACAAAAGTGTTATTTCCCAAAATTTTTGTAATTTTAAAAGGTCCAAGCCATAAGTTATCAAGTTTTCCATACTTACCTTTTTCATCTCTGCGTGCATCCCATCTGAGTACCATATCACCCATTAAGAAAGTATCCTTTTTAACTTTCCTATCAAATCTTTGTTTGAATTTTATCTTATAAGCCTATGTTTTTTCTACTAATGCTTCTCTTTCATGTTGCAGTTCAATTATCTGAAATATTCTTCTTTGAATTTCATTCAGTTCTTCTCCAATGTCCTGTAGAAACTTAATTACTGGAAAAATTCATTGAACATGAAACACTGCATCAGTTCCATAAACAAGATGCAAAGGAGATGTTCCAATGGCATTTTTGGCAGTCACCCAATCTGCCCAAAGAGCATATTTTAGCATGGTATCCTAAGCCCTTTTTTTTTCTTTTTGAAATAACATCATTTTAATGTTGTTAACAATACTCTTGTTTGTAGACTCTGCTAACCCATTTTATTGAGGGGTAATAGGGTGTACTAATGTTTCAGCATGATGCGATTCCTTTTGCAGAAATCTATCATAGTTTTAGACATAAGAGATGGAGCATTGCTAGTCACCAATTACCTTGGACATCCAAATCTACTTAAAATATTTTCTTGAAGAAAATTGATGATGAATTTGTTTGTTGCTCTTCTTGTTGGAATTTCTTCTACCCACTTGGTAAAGAAGTCAATTTATATTAAAATCCACTTATGTTGGCCACTTGAGGGAGGATGGATCTCACCTATAAAATCTAAACCCCACTACTAAAATGGAGCATTAATTGCAATGGGTTTTAAAGGTAAATATCAAATAAATATCTAAATCCTGCCAATTTGAATCTACAAGGAGTTTAGCTAAACCCTTTCCTTTTACCAATTTTGTAGGTTTAAATTCAACATCATATTCCATGATCTTGTCTACCCAACGTCCTCTTTTCCCTTCACTTTTAGGCTGCACCATAATTTCCTTAACTGTTGAACTTGGAACATAAGCTATGATTTTAGAATGCAAAACATACATCCTGAAAAATTTCAGAGCTTTAACCAATGCGTAGGCTTGTTTTTCCATTGTGTTGTATTTAAACTCTGAATCTCTCAATGTTTTACTAAAGAATGAAATTAGCTATTCTAAATCATCAGAATTCTTTTGCAATAATACAACAACTATAGTGTCTTCGGATGCCAATGAAAAGATAAAAAATTCTTTAATAAAATATGGACTTACCAACACTGGTTCTTCCCTGAGTGCTTTCTTTATTCTTTCAAATGATAACCTAGATTCAACTGAACACCTTACTTGTATGTCTTTCTTAAGAATATTTTTGATCTGTTTTATAATCTCTGCGAAGTTACGGATAAACCACCTTAAAAATTTGATTTTTCTAATGAAAGATTGAATATCTCTTTTATTTCTAGGAATAATGATCTTCAAGATGGCTTTAACATGTTCTGGATCTATATTAATCCCTTCAACAGAGGCTATATTCCGTATGAGTTTACCTTCCACCATGGTGAAATGACACTTCTTTGGATTCAAAGACAGTCCAAATTTCTCGCATTTAAGAAAAAATTGTTTCAAATGCTTTAAATGTTCATCATCAGATTTGGAGAATACTGTTATATCATCTAGATATATAACTACAAACATTTCTTTCTCACCGACAAAAGCTATATCCATAGCCCTTTGGAATGCAAAACCATCATTCTTGAGTCCGAAAGCCATTTTGTCATGTTTGAGTCCTCTGGCTGCACAACAATTTGATTATACCCAGAGAATCCATCAATCATTGATATCCTCTTAGAACCAACCACTCTTTGTAAAAATTGATCAATTTTGGGCAATGGATAGTTGTCTTTAAGGGAGCATCTGTTCCGAAAGTGTCTTGGATATTTTAACCATTTTGGGTTCATCAATAGTACCAATATTGCAACTTAAGACATTTTCATCAAAAGATTGCATGGTAGGCTTCAATAAAGTGCCATCTTTTGAAAGCAATATTTCTAGAGGGACAAACCCTTTAGGAATGAAATTTCCTTTTAATTCAATTATCTTGTGGTTTCCAATTGATTTTTTGTACATGAATCACTTTCATAAAACTCAACATCTTGATCTTGATCAATTAATGAAGTGGAAAACTCACCTGTCAATTCTAAAAAAAAAATCTCCTTATCATCATGGAACACTCTCCAATGTTTGATCTTATCTGGAATTCAAGGTCTATACCTTACTTCAATCAGATACTTGAGTTGAGTTAATTTTTGAACCTTAAAGTAAGCTTCTTCCAAAGCCAATGAGTTTGTTGTTTAATTATGATCTCTTGGGATGAAAGATATGTTAAAAGATAAGAAAAAATTATCTACTAGATCCCATACCTCATTCCTATATACTTTTAAGAAATGTTTTTTTACTTGGAACACATTTTTCACCTGCTGAACCACTAACTCAGAGTGGCCAAAACAATCAGTTGTTGAATGTTTAAGTCCTTTGCATCCCTTAGCCCAAGAATCAATGCTTCATATTCAACAATATTATTTTTTGTTTGAAATTATAGCTTATACATCATATAAATAATCTCACGTCCCGAAGAAATAAGTACAATACCTGCTCCTGCTCCCTCATTACATGATGAACCATCAAAATACATTTTCCATAAAATTCTAAACCTCCATTTTATGTTGAACTGTATGATCTTTTTCAAGTTTGTAAAATACTTGTGGTATCATCATCTAAATGTACCATACACAAACACATATATTCTTGAATTGGATAAATAGGATGATTCGTAGGATTTTTATTATCACTTAGCAAATAAGCAAGTTGTACCTCCCTATATAGTCTCCTATATTCTCATCCGAATAACAGGATAGTCTCCTATTCCTATTTCATTTTCTAGATAAGCTGATTTTCTGCAAGTGTCTTAGTAAGTTGGTAACCCCAAAGACCCTACGTTTCAAGACCTTCAACACAATGTAGGGTCCTAACCACATGGACTTGAACTTTCCTACCCCCAGGGGTTCTTTTTCCTGATCCCATAGCAAGATAAGCTCCCCCACAGAGAAAATTCTAGGCTTGGCCGATTTATCATATTGGTTTTTAAATATATTCTTATGGGCTTCGTTTGCCATTAATGCATATCTGCGTTGTTCATCTAGATGTTCCAAATGTAGCAAATGTTCTTCTAATTCAGTCGTGTTTGGGAGTACATGAATATCAATTTTAAGCAATGGAATTTCACACTCAACGGGAGTCACTGCTTCCACCTCGTGAACAAGCTGGAAAGGTGAAAACCCTGTGGTAGTTTTAACATTTGTCTGGAATTCCCAAAGTGCAAGATATAGCATAATGTGCCAATTTGATTGGGCTGCATTAATAGTACACTTAAGAATGGTCTTCAAGGTTTTATTGACTGCTTCGACTTGACCATTCGCTCGCGGGTAGAAGGAAGACGAGTGATCTTGCTTAAACCCTATCATAGTAGCCAATTCGGTCATCATGCTATTATGGAAATTACTGCCATGGTTAGTGACAATATCCTTTGGAATTCCAAAGCGAGTGATAATCTGGTTGAATACAAAAAAAGTTGCAGTTTCAATGTCATCCCGAAGGTAGGCATTGCCTCTACCCACTTAGTGAAGTAATCAACAATGACAATGATATATTTGTTCCCCTAGTCAAAAATAGGTTGCACAACACGTAATCTACCCCCCACTTAGTGAAGGGGCCCACCGTGATGAAGGGAAACAAAGGAGCAGGATGTGACTGCATTTTCCTGGTGTAGGTATGACATGGATGACAATGCTTCATAGCCTCCACACAATCTTTAAATATCGTGGGCCAGAAATAACCGGCATGCAAAATATTCTTGGCCGTTTCTAACCGAGATAAATGACCCCTGCATGCTCTTCTATGGGAATCATTTAGGACACGCTCGGACTCCACGTGGGTGAGGCACCAACACAAAAAAAATTCTACCCCTCTACGGTACAAAGTATCCCCAATGATAAGGTAGTTTTTCGCATGTACGCGTAGTTTATGCCACTCTTCCCTCGAGAAAGCTGCAGGACACTTCAAATTCTGGAGATAGATAAGTATATCAGAGGTTGAAATCAGAAAAATGTACTCATCTGGGAATGAGTCTTCCTCAACCGCTACATTCTCTTCTGTTGGAAATTCTACAATAAGTTCTGCAAAAACTAAGGACTTTTTATATTTGGCAGATTGAAAATCCAAGTCAAACTCCTGGAGAATGACTATCAATTTATTTAATTTGCCCCCGATTATGCATCAGGACAAAACATACTGAAATGAATTAACATCTGCCACTATTGTAGTGGTCCTCAGTAGGATGTAGTGACGTAACCTCTGCACAGCATAAAAAGCTGCTAAAGCCAACTTCTCAATGTGGGAGTATCGAAGTTTAGGACCAACCAATGCATGACTAAGGTAATAGACAACATGCTCTTGGAGCTTGTCATCATCCTGGAATAATACTACCCCAATGGTTGATTTCGACGCAACCAGATACAATATAAAATCTTGAGAGTAATCCAGCAGGCGTAACAAAGGAGCCGACAACAAATATTTCTTCAATGCCTCAAAATCAAGTTGTGCAGTTCCATCTCATACAAATGGAGTGTCCTTCTTTAACAGGCGCATGAAACCTTTAGTGATCTTGGCATAGTTAACGATAAAACGTTGAAGGAAGTTAGACTTTCCTTGCAAGCTTTGAAGTTGTTTGATAGAATGAGGAGGAGCTAGATTTCCAACTAGTTGGTTTGACCTGATCAACCAATGGTACCGTGGACTCATTCATTTCCAAATGGCCCCTTCAAGTGAAATTGAGTTGGTCAACAGTAACCAACTTTCCTTCATGTGGAAAAACCACTACTCGAAGGAAAACCGAGGCAATCATGCACATAGCATAAGTCCAGCTTCTCCCCAAAAGCAAGTTATAGTCCAATGGAGCATCAATCACCTCCACTTCAACAGACACCACTTTCCCTACCAACTTAATCTCAAAAGCTGGTAGGATACCATGTGGGCAGAAAGACCTCCCGTTGAAAGCAGTAAGCAAGGTGTTTGACGGAACTAGTTCCGTGTAACCTAAAGCCTTCCAACAAGAAAGAGACATAACACATGTGGAAGCACCCTCGTCCAAAACCATATCCCCAATGGTCTTACCACCACAAACGACATCTACTAAGAAGGCCACATGGTATAGCAGGTGCATCTTGACATCTGATAGATTGAACTTTGCCATTAAACTCGAAGAATCCATGCTACCTAAAGCTGCTAAAAGGGCATCCCGCTGAGCGGGACAACTCTGAAGAACTTCCAACACAGACATCGCACAAGGGGTTTGGGACAAATATTCCACTACAGAGTAGTTAGAAGCATCCCTAGAGTTTGGGTTGTGAAATGCCTTTTTAAAGATACCTTTTGGTATCTTGGGAATTGGATCAACAGGTTTCTCGATAGTGAGAGGGATAGAGGTTTCACCAACAGACTTACACTTCTTAGGAGCCTCCGTCTCATGATTTTTATTTCTTGTATGGAGAAAGGTACTAGATTGTACCATGTTGATATAATTTTGGTCAGGAGGGGCACCCGAAGTCCCCCCAGCTACATTAGAAACAAAAGCTGCATTCTGTCCTTGGGGAAACAGATCCTTCAGAATAGTCAGTTGTTGGGTTTTGAGCAGCTTCTAAGCTTGATCAGTAAGAGGGAATTGATGAGTTAAGTGATCTCCCTGGCACAAATTACATGGAAATTTCACCTTCTTCTTATCCTTATTACCCCTATCATCATTATTCATGGGTTTATGTTTGTTTTGGTTTCCCTCACCTTTTCTTTCCCTTCTTCTTTTTCCCACTGGGATGTTGATTGCCCTTTTGGGAGGATTGTGCAAAAACATTTGCATTTTGGGGTGAGGGGGAAACCTTTGCTTCCTCCATTGTATACTGCTTGATGGAAAACTCATGGAGTTGCTTAGCCAATTACTCTATAGTGGGAGAATTCACTAAACCAACCACACCATCAACATGGGGTCTAGGCTTGGGTTTCTTGACACTATGGGTAGACTGCGGTGCCTTAGGTATGATTACATATAAAATCCCAGACTAGGCACATATCAAATCCATCTGCTGGGACCTGAGGATGGCCTCTTCTTAAGTGGTCACCCCCAAGTGCATACATCCTTAGACATACAAGGCAATAAAGATTTAAGGAACCACTCTAATAGGAACTCGAGGGGAATAGTTGATTTTATAAGCCTCTTCCGTCTTTGTCACCTTTGGATATGATATGAAATGTGAGTGGATTTGTCTTGCCTAAAAGTATACAAGAGTTCTATGCCGAGATCATATTGGACATGAATATGGAAGTGGTTCAAGAACACATTAGCTAAGTCCCAAAAACTGTCAAACACAATAGAAGGAAATTCAATATACCACTTTGCTGCAACACGAGTCAAAGTTCTTGGGAACAACCTCAACATAACGGTGTCATCATTCAGTGAGTTGGAAGAGCACCATAAATGGAAAGTAGTGATATGGGCACCTAGATATTCACCAGTTTTTCCCTCAAACTTGGGAATGTCTGAGGGTAACTTGGTTGGAACATGTGGCCATGTGGAACTATGTTTCACTGGGTCATTCATCAACTTAGTCAAATCTGGCAAGTTTAAATTTTCTAGGAATGAAAGTTTAGGCCTAACCAGAGCCCGAAAAACATGAGTTTGGGAGGTAGAAGGACCTGCCCTCTGGTTCCCAAAAGTAAAGGTGGGGTTGCCCCTAGCTACTGGTTGTGAAGTAGTTGGACTACTTTGAAATGAATTCCACCCATAAGCCAGTGGATTATTTGTGTGCAGTGCAGTATAAGTAGTTTGAGCCCCTCCAGACGAAACTTGAGTCTGAAATATTAGAGCAGGTATCCCTCCGCTAAAAAGCGAGAAAGGAGAGCTCGTAAACGAAGCTGAAACCAGAGTTTGGAAACCTTGACCATGAGTCATGTTTGTATTTCCAAATTGCATCCCCACATATGCAATGTAGGGCCTACATAAGGAGTGGATGGGGGAATGTGCCCCCATTCTATGAGAATCCCTAAACAAATGAAGAGGATCCAATAGGACCACTCTAAGCAATATGCATAAAACAGGGTGAAGAAAAAGGTGCAATGGGAATCCCAGTGACAACCCCACTAGAAGGACCTACTACATTCAAGGAATTTTATGGTTGAACCACCCGACTACTTGGTGATAAAGGTGCAGTAGATGTACTTGGTCTAGAAGTACCAACCGGGGGAGGTGGCACTCCTCCAACCAACACGGCTGAAGGGGGGGTAAACATACCCTCCGTAGAGCTTTCCATAATGCTTCTCACGGGAACACTAATCACAGGTGAATGGAAGAACTTGGATGATCACATGATCATTTAAGTCAGTAAGAGGGGGGTTTAAGTTCATTACAAACGCGTCAGCCTGCAAGTCTTCAATCTCTACTACGGTTGTATCAACCTGATTGGTCCTAAGTTTCGGTTCACCTATAACTTCACTTACTCCTACTGGTTCAAAAGAACCACCAGTATCTAATCTCCACCTTTGAGGGGGTGGTGGAGGCTCCATTATAAAAGCTGGAGGAAGGTTTTGCAACCTTCGTGACCTTCTATTGAGTCCTGGAAAATCGCAGGTAACAACAGTTGGGGATTCTCCCCAATAACGTTCCCAACTAGCCCATTATTGTTTGGTATGGGGAATCCATCCAGTTTACGGTCCGACTACTGTAGGTCAAGTAACAAATTAACAGGTTTTACCGGTTACGGCCCGGTCCACCGTGTATATTTTTAGTTTTCTATTTAAGTATGATGTGTAAGTGCCTATCTAAAAATGCAAATTGATAGAGATAACGAGGAGAATCACAATGTGATGCATAGATTCTTACCTCTCATATTAACTCTCTCGCATCTACATCACACACAGCAAGAAAATAAATTTAACTAACTAACCTATCCCTAGGGAGCAGAATTAATAGTTGACAATGAGTAATGTATTTCTGCACATGTATTATGAGCAATTATAGATAGCTATTATTTATTTCAGAACACATGAACATTAAGATAAATATTGACAGCAAGATAGCTTATTGTTTATGACAACCTCCATTACTCAGAGTGGAGATTTCACAGAATAAACTATAAGACATTCATAACATAAGCATAAATGCAATGAGTTAGAACGATCTCAAAGTTAATGGACATGAGCTGAAAATGAAATAGTTCACATTCAACTGATCCACAACAAAGCATTTGAAACAGTCCACCAAACTTTCTCCAGCAGAAAAAATTGTAACTCTTTATTGCAAAAGGAAGTAGTTCTTCTTACAATAACTCTCAAAAATTGCATGGGAAAGAAAAGTCCCTCTCTACATCTAACTCTCCTATACTTATACAAAAAAGCAAAACTTTTGGGCTTCCCCCAAATGACTTTTGGGCTTCCCCAATGTTTCAATCCCACATTTTGTCTTGTAGTGAGTGCTCATAAATTATACAATATATTACATTTAAAACAAAAAAAATTAATAAAGCACTTTATGCAGAGGGCCTCGCTCGGTCATTAATGAACTTTTTCCATGCCTGGGCCTTTGCTGCTATGCTTTCAAAATATTAGGGTTCAAGAAAACGGATGTTTATTTCATACTTAGCAGCGTGATTCTTAACCACTTCTATTCTTTCCGGACTCAGGCGCAACTGATATTCAAGTAAGTGAATTCTTACTGCTGCATGAGCTACTGCATTCTTTAGAATTTTCTCATCTAGATCCTTAACTTGTTGGATCTCCTGCTCGTCTGCTTGATACCTGTTCTGTAGTTGTTCTATGAAAAGCTCATGCTCTGGTATCACATCCAATATTTTATCTGCAGTAAGCTGGCATCTATTGTATGTGACTAGCATTCTTCTGTAGTATTCAGCACATAATCCTTTCGTTTTCTTCACAGTCTTCTTGAATTCTTCAGTAGTATTTATTGCAAATTCCAATAGGTCATAATACTATTTTAAACTATGTCTATCTTTGGCTGGTAGCTCCGTAGGGGTTTCCTCGTTTGTTTCTATCCACACTATCCTTCCTGTCAAGACCTCCAAAATATCTTGAGATTTGTCTACAAAATATGAAGTGGTGTCCAATATTTCTTCTAATCTGCTATCTATTTGTACAATCTTACAGCTTTCTTCCTCAATGCGCATTTGTAGATGGTGGATATTTCTTCTCTGAGTTAGAATGTGATCCTTCAAAGGTTGGGCATCCATCTTCTGTTCCATAGCATCTTTCAGTGATGCTGTCAATGAAACAATCTGTCCATCAAAACTTGCTACTTGCATTTGCTATTGCTTTTCTCTTTCTTCTATGGTGGCCTTCTGTGCCTACAACTCAACATTTTTTCTTTGTAGCTGGTCCTTCTCTGCACTCAGAGTTTCATAGGATACCTTGAGGTCATTTTTCTCTGTCTTCAAGACTTGATACTCTAGCTGTAGCCTCTGTAATTACGATAAGATATTATGAGCATCTTTTTCTGTTCTCTCCATGGAAACTTCTAAGGTCATCTTGTTTGCTTGCAGAGTCTGGAGTTCTACCTTTGAAGTCCTCACTTCATTCTGCATGTCCTCAAATTTTCTATTCAGCTTATAACCTTCATCTCTCTGTTATGGAGAGAAATTCCTATGGCTTGGGGTACCACAACAAATAGCTTGACTCCAGAAATCAATCATTTCCAGTATGCAATAGAAAGTAAATGTCTAAAACTAAAGGATCAGACCTCGTACCTTATTCCAGATGGTTGAAGTATATCCCCATTGAGCTTTCCAACTTCAGCTTGAATTTATAGATTACTTCCTCAACAACAAGTAAACAATACAAGCATTCTATATATCATGGTGTTAGATCTATTCTAGCATATATAATCAATAATGTATAATCATTTGACATAATCCAATGGATAAAATATTCATTCAAACACACATTATTGGACAGGAGAAGATATTTCTATTAATATAAATCAGAGATTACAAGATACAACCTCTAACGGCACCTCTGCGAATCGGAGAAACTGAATCCCCCACTTGGGCCTCCACCACCTCAATCCTCCATCTCTCGATAGCAAGCTCACAAGCAAAAGGCAAGCTTGGGAAGAAAACACTAGTGCTCCAAGGGACAAAGGGATGTAGACTCAAGCATAAGTTTCGACAACAATGGACTATAGTTTATTTGCTCTCAATTCTCTCATATGCCTTCAATGTACCATAGAGTTCCTTATATAGCTTTTCAAAGGGGTAATGAAAGGTCGAATCCGAGCGATCTCAAGGCATAGGGAAGGCCAGGAGTCAAGTGAGTTGGATCCATGTCAAGGAAAACTCCAAAAGGATTTGGATTTTGTACACATCCCGATGTACATGGTTTTAGTGGTCAAACCCGCGTATATACGCGCTTATAGGTTTAAAATTTGTGTGTATCATTGTTCACATGTTTTTAGGGATGGTCAAGGAAACATCAAAGGACAAAAAATGGTCCATGGGGTCTAAGGAGTCTGCAGCGGGACAGGGGAAGGCCATACAAAGTGTGATTCACCTGGAGTGGTAAATTCAGCTATAACAGATGCCCCCTAATGTGTGAGGTCAGAGGGGTCATACGATGGCCGAAATACATTATTAATCCATCCCAGAAGTGGAGTGATGAAGTATCCCAAATGGAAGACCAACCATCCAATCAGCATAGTACAATAATACAACTCTGCATACAACTGCAATAATACAACTGCATACAACTGCAAATACATAGATCAGAATCTCCATGATGAAGATATACAAAGGACCATGATCTCCAAAATGGATGAAGATATATAATAGATCAAGATCTCCATAATGGCTGGAAATATCTGACATATACTGGAATCAAGTCATGAGTTCTGAAATCTCATGAACACTGGCACAATCAAGGAGATAGCATATAAGAGATGCCACCAATCTGGAACGTCTTCTACACAAACCGCTACGAGTACATGTCCTACTATGCGAATAGAGGTGTCGAGGTCGAACATAGTAGTCCATCGTCTGATTACCGGTCATTAATGTATACCGTTAACAGACGCGAGATTACCCACCGATAATGAAAATGGGAATCAAGGTACTAGAGTGCAAACTAACAAGTGTGAATAAATGTGTTGAGGTCTAACACTTGAGAGGATCCATCGATCAGGGGACATTGATGTACTACCAAAGACTGTCGATGGCGAGAGAACCTGCCACTGATGACTGCAAGTCTCAAGGCACTCAAAATGACTCTAGATTCCAATCCCAGAATAAATGATTTGAAGTCGATGGGATGAAATCCACTAGAAGGAGGGCATTAAGGCATCCCCGATCATCCAACACGAGGTACTCAGCAAAGCTGTATAATGTGGAAGGACTCGATCATAAGGTGCACAAACCAGTAACTGTACTGGGAATGGCCGACATGCAAAGTCAAGATAACTGAGGAATGGCCGACTCAGGCTTCAACTTCCTTCGAACAAGAGCATAACGGCGTATGGTGACTGAATGAAGGCAGCACAGACTCAATATACAAACTGGGACATCTCTGCGACACAGGAGGCATCGACAGAGGCTCCATAGGGATTGAAAGCTTAACCAGTCGGTGGAGATAAACTCAGATAAATGAGTATAGCTCCTAAATTCAAACTATAACCCAACCAATGGATGTGATATACAGTGCTCTGTTCGAAGGCGACACGAATCAACAACTGCCACAGATAACATCTTTCCTTGTCCGGCTTTTTGGTTTTTTGATTTTTTTTTGGACTTTTTCAGTTATTTAAAAAGATTGAAAAAGAATAAAATGGATTTATAGTTATAGACTAGGAGGAGATGAGTGTCATAAGGGAAAACAAACTAGTTCCAAGCAGTGGAACATACCTATGCTCAATGCAAAAATACATGTGTAGGATATAAACACTCAGGGGAAAACCCCCTACCGGTAAAAGGGAAACAAGCTGCGAAGGATATAAAAGACGGCTCTGCATGGCTAGACATGAGACAAGCTAAGGCTATATGGCTGAATACGCAATGTCAGGAGAGCCAACACAAAGCTCAATAAAGCAGGAAAATCTCATGATAATGCATTCACAACTTGACATGAGGGAGTCCTGAGGGAAATAGGATAGCAAAAGATCCAGAGGAGTATGAGGCTCTTGCGAAATGTCATGGAAGTACTATACAACGGACTCCCACACCCTAAAGGAGAAAACATCAGCATGGGCACCAAATGCAAATAAGGTGCTAACTAGGGTACCCATGTAAGGTGAAGCTCTACCACTCATATCATGCCACTTCTAAAGCAGCAAGAAGGTTCCGTGACATAATAGAGTGGGTTCGTACCTAAGGTCATGATGAGATGGTCATAAGGTTATGCAAAATGCAAACGATAATGAAACCTAACCTATATGCCAGTTTAGACATGATACCTGAGATCAGCACGAACGGGTCAATCCAAAGGCTGAAATGGCATTGAAAAAGGTCCTCTACATCATGAATTATGTCAAAAGTTGTCCAAAATGGTTAGAAAATGTCGAAGCTATAGGAAAAGGGGTAAAAATTTTCAAATATTTGAAAAATTTATATAAATAGTAAACAATTCAAAATATTATAAAACATTTGAAACTTTTACCCATTTGAGCTCAGATTTTCAACAGCGAATTCTAGGAGATCTAGCCAGCGGAATCCACTACCGTTTCTTCCAGGTATTTACCCATGCTCTTATCTTTCATTTTGATGCAATTTTTATGAAATTCCATGGTCAATTAAGCTTCCTAGGCCAAACTAAAATGGGCGCTACGGCCCACATGGAAATCAAGGGTTTTTCCATGTACATATGCAGCTGTTTTGAAAACAGTCGCGTATGAGGCCGCGCATAAGGTTTTTTCAATAATCTAATGGGAAAATTTGCAATTTCTTGTGCAGGATGGTCCTAGAGTGGAGAGAGTGTGAACATGGTGAGGTAGAGGAAGCAGTAAGGGTCGATCTAATGGCTCAACAAGCTCTACGTGCATGCAGACTCTACAAGTTTTGGTGTCTTGGTGGTTTGAGGGCCAAACCAAGACTGCTACAGATGCTGGTGGATTACTAGGATCCAGACTTGGAGTCCTTCCAGATTGATGGGATGTCCCTCACTATAGAGGTGGAGGACATATACTTCATTACAGGGCTTTCTAGATTAGGGGAAGTAGTGAACCTTCATTCTTGTGGTGGGCCAGGAGGTGGCTTGACTATCGACGAGTACATTGCGGTGTACTGCTATCCAGACACAGCGAAGGTGGGGAGTCAGGTCCTTACCAATGCTATAGAGGTGCTAGGCCTAAAGGCCATACTATTGACATTGGGTAGGATAGCAGGCTTGGAATCACTCCATCAGGCCTCGCAGCCTCTGATGTTCTATGTAGTGGAGTGCATGAGACCCATGATTTACGACTGGAGCACTACACTACTGAGCAACATGAAACATCAACTCAGTGAGTGTAAGGCAGGTAGAGTGTGAAACTTCGGGTTCAGCAGTATTTTGAGCACGTTTTTCTTCGAGCGTGTTCCAGGATTGAGCCCCAGAGTGGACGTTCCTCTTCATAGGGTTCGAGTCCGGCCCAATGACGTTGGGAAGATGCTATGCGCAGACTGGGGGGTGGTACGGTGGCCAAACCATATCCAGCTGATTTCTTTCCATGGTGGCGACGAAATATAGTTGCCATCGATGACTACCCCTATGCGGGGATAGATTTTTGGGGGGACCCGGACATGCTGCTACCACCAGGATCGGCATATGGTGATATAGATAATGAATCTCGACCCTCTCTTTTTTAAGTTTTTTGAGTTATTTAATTTTTTTGTGTTTTCTTGATTATATGGAATCAAAAAGACATATTTTTGCATGAAAATACATAGTGACATCTACCATTTATGTGCATATGTGGGACCACGACAGCCAGAAGGCTTCCCTCATCACAGACGGAGGGGAAGAGGAGATGATATCACGGGTGTGGATGTGGAGCAGATGCTCTAGAGCATTCATACCAATTTTATGAGACTGACACATAATGTTCCCATGGCGCAAGTCGAGGACTTTCCCGAGGCTATGCAGCGACAAGTGGTGGGTGTACCATGTGCATGGGTGCGATTATTCCGACGGCTAGCTAGAGCTGTAGTGACCTTCCATGATCACCATGTCAGATGTAAGGGCAGGCCATTCTATCATGGTGAGGGGATTCAGTTCCTTCCATGATAGATGTGAGTGCGGGGCCTTTCTGATGTGATTGTAGTTTACTACATGATCAGATGTGAGTGTTGGGCATGCCTTTCTGATGAGTAGGTCAGATGTAAGTGATGGGAAAAGACCTACCTGATGGCTAGGCCTACAACCAACATGAAAGAAGGCTGGCTCTGTAGAACTTCCTATGATGAGATAGTACACACATGATGATGACCAGATGAGATCCAGATCGAACTATGATCCAGATCCAGTTATGGTGACTCCGAGAGATCCAGATCGAGTGATGATCCAGATCCAGCAGTGATGATCCAGATCAAGAGATGATCCAAATCCAGATCCAGATCGAGTGATGATCCAGATCCAGTCCAGTGATGATGATCCAGATCGAGTGATGATCCAGATCGAGTGATGATCCAGATCCAGTGATGTTGATCCAATTCGAGAGATGATCCAAATCCAATGATGATGTCCCATGATGATCCAGATCGAGAGATGATCCAGATTCAAAGAATGAAGATGACTTGAAGACTCAGAAGACTCGAGATGCAGATGACAAGATGATCTAGTTGATACAGAGAAGAAGACCAGTGCTGAAAATTGTGTCGAAAGAATACCTTCCTAGTTAAGAGGGAGTGTTGATGTATTTGTAACTTCGGAATGTATTCATCTATGTATCTTATGTATTGTAACCCGATGTTTATTCCGGGATGTATCTATTTTGTAATTGAGTCATGTTATCATGCCCCAATGTTCCGATCGGGAGAATCAATATTGTAAACAAGTCATGTCAAGTCATAGTGGGTGACCCTCTGATTGTGTAAGGGTTAAAGTCCCCGCAGTTCCAGGGCACTAGGGTTATTAGACTCTCCAAGTAGAGGTCGGCCCTAGTAGGGTTTTAGTCATGTCGGGATTAGTATAAATAGAGAGCTAGGGTCTCTATTTAGCACACATCACTCACACACTCAAGTGCAGCGCATAGTTGAGGAAGGAGAAGACACTGGGGCTAGACAAGAAGAAGATTACTGTTGTCAGGAGTGCATCTTACTGTTTTGGGGTTTTACATATTGTGCTGATCCTATCTCTAAGGAAGTTGTGGGGTTTTCTCCATTTATGGTTTCCCCGATCAAAAACACTATGTTCATTGTCTCTTGTGTTTGATTGCTATACTTGTTATTCTCTTAGTAAAGATCCTAACATAATGCTAGCTTAATGTTGAAAAACTAACACCTCATCCACCAGGAACTCCTTTGTGTATTGAAAAACCTGTGGATAAACCTGAAGTTGCACCTCGCATTCATAAGGGAGTCCTTAAGTGTTCGGGGCACAATCCTAATGCCTGAGCTGCCCAGAACTATTCTGTTGTCGAGGATTTGGGCCACACTCCTTGTGCGATGTATGCACTAGAAGTACTTCAGAGTTGTCCTTCGCAAAGGAAGGCTTTGCTTTCTGCCCTTGGTGTGAATGATGATCATTCTTCCTCCATGATTAAATTTGAAACAGTAGGACTTCAGCCTCGCTTGCCTTACTATGTGTCTCTTTTGATTCATGTAGAATGTCTTAACATGACAGTCAAGCGCACTGTGATTGACGAAGGCGCTACTACTTCTATGATGTCTTTATCATGTTGGAAGGGTTTAGGTTCCCCTTAGTTGTCTAAATCAGCTACCATGTTAACTACGTTTGATGGGAGATCATTTAGGCCACACGGGATCCTTCCTTCCCTTAAAGTTCGTTTGGGAGGGAAGACCATTGCGATAAAGGTCGAGGTGGTTGATGCGCCCCTTGACTACAATCTCTTGCTGGGTAGGAATTGGATGTACAGTATGCAAGCCGTAGCTTCTTCACTATTTCATGTTGTATGCTTTCCATTTAATGGGAAGATAGTTACGATTGATCAAACTTCATTCAAGAATCCGTCAGCTACCACATCTTCGGGAGCTTCGATCTCGATTATAGAGCACTCTTAGACGGCAACTGAGAGTGTGGGTGTGGGCATGTATCCATCCCTCATGGGAATCTTTAGTTGTCCTGCACCTATCCTTATGATAGGGTCTAGTTCCGATGAGGCTTCGACATCTATGATATCGGTGTCTTTTCACACGAGTCATATGGAAGATCCTTGGATTCTTCCTACACCAAATACTTCGAGTGAGCCCATCGTGACAGACGTGCCGTTGCCTGCAACTATGGTAGCTTATCAAGCTAATCTTGGATGTGTTGCAGAGCCTAGTCCTTCCTCTTCACGAATAGAGGAGGAGGACCCATATGTGCTGCCTGCATGGGCAGTTCAGTCTTCTCACATGCACGACTGCCTTGATAGTGTTTTTCCTTCAGACGAAGAGATTATTGAGGCCATGTCGGGAGTTGAGCCACCATGGGAAGAGTTGCATCATAGATCTTACTTTCTTCCCGAGCTTGACCTCTTGGAGTGTGAGGACTTTAGGGAGGTTCTTAGTGAGAGAATTAGTAGTCCCATGGTTCCATTAAGCTCTCCTGGTCCGATGGCTAATGAGAACATGGAAAATATATCTCCAACGATTCCTATCAATATCTCTCGCGATCCTGGCAGGATAGAGAATGTCTATATTGGGGCGGAATGTTCCCATGCTAAGATTCAAGAATACACCGAGCTGTTTAAAGAATTTCATCATATCTTTGCTTGGGCTTACGACGAAATGCCAAGTATTGACCCTCGCATTGTTGAACATGAGATTAAGACTTATCCCAATGCTAATCTTGTTCGACAATGCTTGCGTGCAGTGAATCCTAGGAAAGCACCCGCAATTAAGGCAGAGATAGAGAAACTGTTGAAATCCAGTTTTATCTATCTCGTTCCCTTGACAGAGTGGGTTTCAAACCCCGTTCTGGTTGATAAGAAGCAGGGAGTAATCTGCATATGTAGTGATTTCCATGATTTGAATCGTGCCTGTCCTAAGGACAATTTCCCCACACCATTTATTCATCAGATTTTGGATGAGTGTGTGGGTAGTAAGGTTTTTTCTTTTATGGACATATTTTTCGGATACAATCAGATACAAATTAAACCTGAGGACCAACATAAGGCTGCATTTATTTGTCCTTAGGGAACTTTTGCATATTGGAAAATGCCTTTTGGCCTTAAGAACGCTGGAGCTACTTTTCAACGGCCTATGACCTTGATCTTTCATGATCTCAAATTGATTATCGAAGTATTTTTGGATGACCTTGCTGCTCATTCTCGTATGAGAATGCGTCATTCCTATCATTTGAGATTAGTATTCGAAAGGTGCCGCCATAATTTGGTCAGGTTAAATCCTCACAAGTGCATCTTTTGTGTGAAGTCTGGTCACTTATTAGGATTCATTGTTTCCAAAGAGGGTATAAGAGTCGACCCTTTTAAGGTTGAGGCAATACTTCAGTTGTCTCCCTCGAAAAACATTAGACATCTTCAATGTTTGCAAGGCATGGCAAACTTCTTACGCAGATTCGTTGTCAATTTTGCCAATTTGACTAGAGGCTTTATGCGTCTTTTGAAAAAAGACACCACCTTTTGTTGGGGTGAGAGAGCCCAGGATTCCTTCGATGCGCTTAAGCGAGCCCTAGCATCGGCCCCGGTGATTAGTCCCTACCACCAGGATCGGCATATGGTGACATTGGTAACGAATCTTGACCCTCTTTTTAAAAATTTTGAGTTATTAAATTTTTTGTGTTTTCTGATTATGTGGAATCAAAAGACATTTTTTGGGTGACAATACATAGTGACATCTACCATATGCATGCAGATGTGGGACCACGGTGGCCTGAAGGCTTCCCACGTCATAAACGGAGGGGAAGAGGAGATGATATCACGGGTGTGGATGCGGAGAGGATGCTCCAAAGCATTCATACCAACTTTGTGAGACTGACACATAGAGTTCCCATGGCGCAAGTCGAGGACTTGCCTGAGGCCATGCAATGCCAGGTGGTGGGTGTACCACGAGCATGGGTGCGGTTATTCTGAAGGCTAGCTAGAGCCGTAGTGACATTCCACAATCACAACCCCCCTCCTCCTCCACAGGCTTAGATACCTAGGAGTGATACATTTTGTACTACCATGTATTTATATTTTGGTGGCTCGAGAGCCCCATTTTTGTATTATGACACTATGTACTACCACATTTTGGATGTTTATAAAAACTTTTACGATGATCAATTTATTTATTTACATGTGTAAAAATTTATGTTTGTGATGAGCTTATTGTGTATGAAACAAATTCCAATCTAAGACGTAGTTAGCATATGAGTCAGCAACTTGATTATTAATTCTTGGAACATGTATGTATGTTATATTGTCAAATTGTCGTTCTAATAATCTCACACGTAAGAGTATTCTTAATAATGTCGGATCTCTAACATGGTACAAACCATTAAGCTGTGACACTACTAACTCCGAATCAAGACGTACCTCAAGAGAGAGAACGCCATGTAAAATGGCATCCCGTAGAAGCTCAATAACGACACTATATTCAGCAACATTGTTGAAAGATGGCCGTAACCATACGCCTCCTGAAGATAACACCTGACCCATAGGAGTATAAATCACACAAACAGCAGAGGTTGAGTGTTGAGTGTGATGGCTCGCACCATCTGTGAATCCTATGAAGGTGGAAGATTCCATTGACATCTGCCAAAAGAAACAGAACCTAATCACAAACCCGATCACCATAAGAAAAAGACCTACCTATGCAAAACTATACAATAATATACAATAACCAGCCTTGGATCAAAATCATGCATAGTAATTTTTGAGATAGAGCCCATTTCTAGGCTCCACCAAGGTCGTTCCCTCATAATCCACTAACTCATAAGCACCCTTCTCTAACACACGTTTAACGACGTAAGGACCACGCCACATGGGGTTAAACTTTCCTGCCCCCAAGGGTTCTTTCGGTTGATCCCACAAAAGGACCAAGTCTCCCTCACTAAACCTCCTTGGATGGACAGACTTATCGTATTGGACCTTAACGCAATGCTTATTTACTTCTAGAGCCACCAAGGCATCTCGGTGCTGCTCATCAAGTTGCTCAAGGTGGACCAAATGCTCCTCCAATTGTGAAGTGTTTGGTAAGAGTTATATGGCTAGCTTCAAAGAAGGAATCTCGCACTCAACCAACAATACCTACTCCGCTCCATGTACAAGTTGATATGGAGAAAAACCCATGGCAGTCTTAACCGTGGTTCTATAAGCCCACAAAGCAAGATATAACATAATGTGCCAATTCATCTTTCTTTGTGTGATGGTTCATTGGAGAATGGATTTGAGTGATTTGTTCACTGCTTCTACCTTTCCATTGGCTTGAGGGTAGTAAGAGGAGGAATGCTCTTGCTTATACCCTAACTTTGATGCCAACTCTTCCATCATACGATTCTGAAAGTGCGAGCCATGGTCAGTGACAAGCTCTTTCGAAATACCGAACTGAGTAATAATCTGGTTGAATACGAAGTGCGCGGCTATCTCACCGTCGGCTTTAACTGTAGGCATAGCCTCAACCCATTTCGTGAAGTAGTCAACAGCCACTATGATATGATCATGCCCCCCAGCTGAAGCTGGGTTGCAATCCATAAAATCAAGCCCCCACTTAGTGAAGGGACCAGCGGTGATGATGGGATGTAACGGGGTAGGTTTAGAGTGCATATTATGTGCAAACACCTGGTAAGGATGGCACATCTTGACCGCATCTACACAATCCTTAAAGATCGACGGCCAGAAATAACCCGCTCTTAATATTTTTTGGGCTGTAGAAATCCCAGATAAATGACCACCACACGCCCCTCCGTGGCAATCATTCAGCACTACCTCAACTTCATCATGAGTTAAACAACAACATAAAATGGAATCTACCCCACAGAGGTACAAAGTGTTATCCACTATGAAGTAATTCTTAGACACGTGACGTAACCGTCGTCATTCATCCCATGAGAGGTGAGTAGGGACCTTCAATGTTTGTAAATATATAACAATATCCCGATACCATGGGTCCAAAGTTGAGATTAAGAAGATGTGATCATCGATAAACGTATCTTCACAAACCAACCCCTTGGCCTCACTTGGGAAATCCGATATAAGCTCCGCAAAAATTAATGATTTCTTCGATTTTGCTGAAACAAACTCGAGATTGAATTCTTGCAGGATGAAAATCCATTTATTATAGTTTCCCCCAATCATTCTTCGAGTGAGAATGAATTGAAATGGATTGACATGGACTACAACCAAGGTCTGGCAAAGGAGAATATAATGTCTCAACAGTTGAACCGCATGTATGGTAGCTAAGGCAAGCTTCTCAACATGGGAATAACAAGTCTCTGTGTCAATAAGATTCTAGCTCAGATAGTATATGACATGCTCTTGGAGCTCCTCATCCTCTTAAACCAAAACCATACAAATCATCTCCATGGTCGCAACCACATAAATTAGAAAATCACGGCTATAGTCTGGCAGCATGTCCGAGTCTCCCCGGAAATCTATCCCCGCATTGGGGTAGTCGATGGAAACTATCTGTCATCGCCACCATGGAAAGAAATCAGCTGGATAGGGGTTGGATACCCTACCTCCACCCAATCTGCGCAATGCATCTGCCCAACACCATTGGGCCGGATCTCGAACCCCGTGTAGAGGAACGTCGACTCTAGGGCTCAATCCTGGAACACACTCAAAGAAAAACGTGCTTAGTATGCTCCTAAAAACGAAGTTTCGCACTCTACCCTTATTGCACTCACTGAGCTGGTGTTTCATGTTTCCCAGTAGCGCAGTGCTCCAATCATACAGAGTGGGTCTCATGCACTCCACTGCATAGAACATCAGAGGCCACGAGGCCTGGTGGAGTGAAGCTAAGCTTGCTATCCTTCCCAGTGTCAGTAGGATGGCCTTTAGGCCCAGCACCTGTATGGAGTTAGTCAGGATCTGACTCCCCACCTTCTCCGTGTCCGGATAGCAGTACACCACAATGTACTCATCTATAGTCAGGCCACCTCTGAGCCCGCGAGAGAGTAGGTTCACTACTTCCCCCCATCAGGAAAGTCCAGTAATAAAGTATATGTCCTCCACTTCTATGGTGAGGGACATCCCGTCTATCTAGAACGACTTTGAGTCTAGATCCCAGTAGTCCACCAACATCTGCAATAGTCCTGGTTTGGCTCTTAAGCCACCAAGACACCAAAATTTGTAAAGCCCACATGCACATAACGCTTGTTGAGCCATTAGATCTGCCCTTAGGACCATCCTACACATAAAATTTGAGTTTTGTCCATTATAATACTTGAAAATCCTTGAGCACAGGCGCATACACGACTGTTTGCTAAACAATCGCGTATGTACGCAAATTTGAGGGCATTTTCCGCGTATATCCAGCCCTATACGCAGAAAAACCCTCGATTTCTGCGTGGGTCATGGCGTACATCTTAGAATGGCCTAGAATGCTAAATACACCATGGAATTTGACAAAATTTGCATCAAAATGAAAGAGTAGAGCATGGGTAAGTACCTAGAAAAAACGGTAGTGGATTCCGCAAGCTAGATCTCTTGGAATTCATTGTTGAAGTTCTGAGCTCAAATGGGTAAAAATTTCAAATGTTTTAAATTTTTTACTATTTATAGAAATTTTTCAAATTTTGAAAATTTTTACCCCCTTTCCTATAGTTTGGACCGTTTCTAATCCTTTTGGACCATTTTTGGACTAATTTATGATGTAGGAGACCTTTTTTGAGCGTCATTTCAGCCGTTGGATTGACCCGTTCGTGCTGATTTCAGGTATCATGTCTGAACTCGCATCTAGGTTAGGTTTCACCACCATTTGCATTTTGCATGACCTTATGACTGTTTCATTATAGCCTTAGGTACAAACCCACTCTATTATGTCACGGAACCTTCTTGTTGTTTTAGAAGTGACATGATATGAGTGGTAGAGCTTGACCTTACATGGGTACCCTAGTTAGTGCCTTATTTGCATTTGGTGCCCATGCCGACATTTTATCCCTTAGGGTGTGGGAGTCCATTGTATAGTATTGTCATGACATTTCATAAGAGCCTCATACTCCTCTTGATCTTTTGCTGGCCTATTTCCCTCAGGACTCCCTTATGTCAAGTTGTAATTGCATTATCATGAGCTTTGCCTACATTATTGAGCCTTACGCCAACTTCCCTAACATTGATTTTCAGCCATATAGCCCGAGCTTGTCTCATGTCTAGCCATGCAGATCCGTTTCATATATCCTTTGCATCTTGATTCCCTATTTTTACCAGGAGGGGACTTTCCCCTGAGTGTCGATATCCTACACATGTATCCTTGCATTGAGCTTAAGTATGTTCCACTGCTTGGAACTAGTTTGTTTTCCCATATGACACTCGTCTCCTCCTAGTCTGTAACTATAAAGCCATTTTATTCTTTTTCAAGCTTTTTAAATATTTGAAAAAGTCCAAAAAAAATTAAAAAACCAAAAAGTCGGACAAGGAAAGATGTTATCTTTTGGCAACTGTCGAGTCGTGTCGCCTTCGAACAGAGCACTGTATATCACATCCATTGGTTGGGTTTATAGTTTGACTTTAGGATTTGTAGTCGTTTATCTGAGTTTATCTTCACCGACTAGTTAAGCTTCTGGTCCCCATGGAGCCTCTGTCGATGCCTCTTGTGTTGCAGAGATGTCCCAGTTTTGTATATCGAGTCTATGCTGCCTTTATTCAATCACCATTTGTTGTTATGCTCTTGTTCGAAGGAAGTTGAAACCTGAGTCGGCCATTCCTCAGTTATCTTGACTTTGCATGTAGGCCATTCCCGGTACAGTTACTAGTTCGTGCACCTTATGATCGAGTCCTTCCACATTATACAGCTTTGCTGAGTACATCATGTTGGATGATGGGGGATGCCTTAATTCCCTCCTTCCAGCGGATTTCATTCCATCGACTTCAGATCATTTATTCTGGGATTGGAATCTAGAGTTATTTTTGAGTGCCTTGAGACTTGCAGTCATCAGTGGTAGGTTCTCTCGCCATCGACAGTTTTTGGGAATACATTAATGTCCCCTGATCGATGGATCCTCTCAAGTGTTTGACCTCAACACATCTATTCGCACTTGTTAGTTTGCACTCTAGTACCTTGATTCCCATTATCATTATCGGTGGGTGATCTCGAGTCTGTTAACGGTATACATCAATGATCGGTAATCAGACGATGGACGACTATGTTCGACCTCGACACCTCTATTCACATAGTAGGACTTGTACTCGTAGTGGTTTGTGTAGAAGACCTTCCATATTGGTGGCATCTCTTATATGCTACCTCCTTGATCATGCCAATGTTCATGAGATTTCATCTCTCGTGACTTGATTCCAGTATATGTTAGACATTTCCATCTATTATGGAGATCTTGATCCATTGTATATCTTCAGCCATTATGGAGATCATGATCCTTTGTATATATTCATCATGGAGATTCCGATTTATGTATATTGTACGTGGCGATGACCACTTATGTGATATTGTGTATCATGCCTATTCATGGCCATTGTACTCTTATGTATCCGGGACTGCTATATGTATTTGCAGTTATGTGCAGATTTGTGTCATTGTACTATGATGATTGGTTGGCTGGTCTTCCATTTGGTATTCTTCATCACTCCACTTCTGGGATGAACTTATAATTTATTTCGGCCATTGTATGACCCCTCTGACCTCACACATTAGGGGGCATCTGTTATAGCTGATTTTACCACACCAGGTGAATCACACCTGTATGGCCTTCCCCTATCCCTTTGCAGACTCCTTAGACCCCTTGGACCATTTTTTTTCCTTTAATGTTTCCTAGACCATCCCTATAAACATGTGAAAATTGATACACGTGACTTTTAAATCCCTTATCGCATATATACACGGGTTTGACCCCTAAAACTGTGTACATCAGGATGTGTACAAAATCCAAATCCTTTTGGAGTTTTCCTTGACATGGATCCAACTCATTTGTCTCCTGGCCTTCCATATGCCTTGAGATCGATCGGATTCGACCTTTCATTACCCCATTGAAAAGCTATTTAAGGAACCCTCTGGATACATTGAAGGCATAAGAGAATTGAGAGCAAAGAAACTATAGTCCATTGTTGCTGGAACTTGTGCTTGAGTCTGCATCCCTTTGTCCCTTGGAGCACTTTGGTGTTCTTCCCAAGCTTACCTTTTTCTTGTGAGCTTGCTATCAAGAGATGGAGGATTGACGTGGTGGAGGCCCAAGTGGGGGATTCAGTTTCTCCGATTCGCAGACGTGCCGACAGAGGTTGTATTCATTGTAGTCAACTTGCTCTACCACATCCTAAGTTCCCATACATAAAGACGGGTAAGCATCTTCTGAGTCAACTTGTTATTATTTTTAGTATGATCCATCTAGGTAGATTGCATACTTTGTATCAAAGCTTCTGGATGCACTGTGTAGGAGAATGCATAATTTTTCTTGGTTGAATTCGTTGATGCCTTTATTTATCCACTCAAAATTGGATTGTATTTCTCCTTCCAATAAACTTCCCATTGATTTTACAATGGCATCACTACTACCCACGGAAAGGTCTGTGTTTTCCTTAAGTCTGTTAAAGCCACGTTAAGGCACCACCTGCAACTTAACACTTTCTTCAAGGAACTCATGTACTAACGCTTCTTTTTCCCACTATTATGCTTCTTGTATAGTAAGAATTCTGAACTAACATCAATGTTGAGAAATGAATGGCCTCCCTCCATTTCAACTTTCATCCTTATGAAGAAATTACCCCCCCTCATCTAACCCTTCACAAAGCTAGGCATCTTTGTCGGTTCCCTAGGCTATATATCCTGCTCATAAGAAATAATACATCTATGTATTTAACAATGAAAGGAGTATGGCAAGTGGATACCAAGGACACCTCCATCAAGTGAAAAAATAATATTCTCAGAGTCTACTATAGGATTCACCATCACAAATTATTTTTCTTGACCTACCACAATGAACTTGTTGAGACCTGCTACCAAGGCACTCAAGAACTCCAGTGTTTCTTTTGAAAAATGGTCTTGGACTACTTCCAAAACATTCTTATTTGCAATGAATGTTGGTCACAGTTGGACTTCCTTCAAGTCTCCCAACTCTTCCTTCAAATGAAAAATAATGGAAAAAATATTATGGTCACAAAAAAATAAGCAACACCCTAACCTATGAACTTGGTCAAAATTGTTATACATACATGCTACAAATTTTGTTTCCTTCCTTCCAAATAATTACAACCACAATTCCCAAGACTCCACTTGTTGTTTCAAAATCTACAACTTCTTATCCCAATATTTAGCATGCTCATGCATTACTTTTCTCTAGCTTTGTCACATATGACTAGTACATTCCAAGAATATATTGATCCCAACACTCCCATTCCATGGTTGTGTCTTACCTCTTGGTATTCCTTAACTCTTCATCTATCCCATCTATGTCAAACCCCAAAAATGGTTCAACCCTTCTCGACATCTCTAAAAATTCTACCCAAACCTCAAGACTTGGTTCAATTGTTACCTCAAGCTTACTCTTTCTCACCTACATAAAATTTCAATGCAATATTCTAATTCGTTCCAAGTAAAAACAAAGAGTTCCATATTTCTCAAGTTATGTGTGAGAGAACTTCCTTAGGTGCCTATTGCACCTAGGAATTCCACATTTGTAGCAGATGCCTTTAAATTTTTCTCCTAGCCCTTTATCTTCTATTGACCCTCTTCCTATGTCAATGCCTAATATTCTTCCAATATGGTAATACATAGTACTATAACTTGCTTCACTCTCTTATTTATTTTATATTACATGTTATCTTCCAAATCCTTGACCTCTCCTCAAGGTCTTCTTCTTTATTTTCAATTTATCCTCGATTCTCAAGGTTTTAAGGCTTTACAACAGAATGAGAATTTAACACATCAAAATTTATATTAAATGGCATAACTCAAACCGTTCATATATTTGGAAATGCAATCCAAACTCTCCACATTTTTCTTAGACCTTATAGAAAGTCTATAGAATTCCTCGACAAACTCCGTCACAATCATCTTCACTTGCTTCAAATTTTGTAATCTTCTCAATAGATGTAAAGCATAATCTATAGACATAATTTTATTTTTACTTTTCTTTCATTACCTTCCATGTTTTAATCCTCTCTTTTGCATCATTATCTCTTTCCAACTATAGTTTATCCCACCATAAGGAAGAACGACTCTTCTACCTTTTACAAGTAAACCTAACTCACATAGGATCTTTAATTGGTTCAAATTCAAACTACATTTCCATTTTTCCTATCCAATCTATGAATTTCTCATTAATTAAGATTTTAGAATAAACAGGAGTTCCAATTTTAGGTTTATCTCCATTACCTTTGATAATTCTGATCATTTTATCTTCAATTGTTACTTCTTATTCTAGTTATTCTCTTGTGATATCCACCTATGCTTCATCGTCACTTTTATCTACTTGGGAAGTGCCTCTTCTTTTTGTTGCTTCCATGGCATCCATTTTGGCCATCATTTTCTTCATCATTGTTGCAACGTCATCAGCATCATCTTCCTCTTGTCTTCAAGGACTTCCATGGCCTCTTCCTCTTGGACAATTCTACCCGACGTTCCACTCTAATAGAATTATCTTCAACTTATGATTCTTAATTAAAGGATCACCTTTCTCTACTACCTCTTAATTCAGCATGTTGTGATTAGAGTACAATAATAGAAGCTTTGATACCACTTGATTCAAACCCAATGCCTACAAATCATAATCGCATGGAAAATAACTCTAATCTAACTACAAAACTTTAAATGCATTAATATGAAAAAACATTTCACAACCATGGTCTATTATAAAATAAAATAAAAAACAAAACAAATGCATTTCACAACATCCTTTTCCAACTTAATTGAAATGAATGTCCAATGCTCTTGGGTTGTATTAAATTCACAAAACCTATGTATATTTCTCTGGATCACACAACACTACTAGAAACTATAGACGACCGCAACTATTTAGTTCCAAATACTTTTAGTCTCCAACTTCCATTTTTTTGTCATTTTTTGTTGCACTTTATAACTAAATTATTTGGACCCATTAATATGAATATTTTTTAATGAAATATGGAAGGTAGATACATAACGATGTATTCTAGGGTGTTAGTTATGTTGGTTGTGCATAAGACAAAACACCAAGGCCCTTAATTTCAAAAAAAATGTGTAGCCTCTAAGTAGGGCGTGACATTCGAACTGAACATTTTTTATGAAATAATTTTCCCTCTATAACATAACCAAATTTCATATTTTAACACCAAAGTACGAGAGTGCACAATCAAAATATTAAGCCTCTTTCAATGCAAAAAAAAATCTAGAAATTACTATTACTACACATTGGTTCAAGGCATCTTTGTAGTATCAAAAATCAATAACTTCGGCTAAAAATTGGAGATCATGTATAAAACTTTGCCTTAACATCATGTCCAAATTTTAGACCATGATTCAAAGACGTGGATGCACATGAATTAAAATACTAAGCCATTATCTATGTAGAAATAAATTATGGAATTCACTTCAAGCTAGTTTTGGACATGGGTGCAAATTTTACACCATGATTCAAAGACGTGGATGCACATGAATTAAAATACTAAGCCATTATATATGTAGAAATAACTGCAAGCTAGCTTTTGACATGGGTGCAAGTTCTAAACTCCAATTTGGTGTAAATGTATAATATGATAGTCTAAAAAAACATATACATAACTCATTATATATATCTAAGATATAACTACATGTCAATGAAAATGTCAAACCATTGCCATTGTTCAATACTTAAAAAAAAACTAGAAATAAAACACATAACTTAAATTGATATGTTTATGTGTCAAGATTTCCAAAGTCTTCACGATGATCCAAAATCAACAAGTGCAGCATGGCAATATATACCTGTCGATATTGGTAGGTGGAATTGTGGAATTGTATGCATTGATATCATGTGTGTGTTGCAGCAACAAAGCTTTACCTTAATTGGTGAACGATGCTTGCTCTTGATTGTATGCGAGGTGTTGTCCCTGCCACATTGTATTCGTTAGAAAATTTATTGTTAATTTTGAAATGTAAATATTGTTTAGAATCTCATAACAAGGTCGCATTGCTTCATAAGTGGATGTAAAATAATGCATTATAGGTAAGTAGTAGCAGTCTATAATATAATGCATAATAGGCTTTGTTGTATCTACCTGACATTTTGTCCACATAATAAGTGTTTGTAATATAAAGCATTATAGGTAAGCAGTAGCACCTGTAATATAATGCATTATAGGCTTTGTTCTATCTACCTGTCATTTTGTCCACATATGAATGCCCTTGGGTTGTCGGATTTCTTCATGGCAATCGTTTTCTTGAGTCCGCCCAGTCCTTTGCTGCCACCCAATGTTAAAATAAGTTGTATCTTGAAATACATGGAATTGTTGATGTCCAATTGTGAATCTGTGTGTGCTTTCTAAATATTGTGTGTGGCCCATGGCTTTGTTCTAGGGTAGTGTAGAAAGTATTCATAGGGTATGATAAGACCACTATTAGACAAATGTCCGTTATAATAATTCCTATGGACGTGCAATCAATCATTCCATATCAAAAGGACATTGAGACCTTGAAATGTATTAAGCATCTATAGTTGATTATAAACTTAAGAGCAAGGATTCCAAGATGATTTCTAATATAATTCTAAAAATCAAAACAATTTTCCAGCTACACTAAAGGAAGGGTAGAACCTACCTAAATTAGATGCAAATCCAATAAAGGTATGCCTCATAATTCTTTTTGGTTTAGTTAATTAGTTTTGGTTTTTTAAATTTGGTTTTAATGCAAACCGTCATGCTTGGGAAATATCATTGTGGGGCTACCTTGGGTAAGCATCTCACCTCCTATAACCACGACGCTTATTGAAAATAAAAAAAAATGGAAAAGCCGACGGTAACGCCTACCATAATTGCCAGTCGCAAAAACTTTCTCTTCCTCCAGTTGGAAAACCTTACATCATTCCGGGTCTCATTGCCAGTCGCAAAAACTTTCTATTTCTTCAGTAGGAAGAATAGAAACGTGAAACAAATATTGGGTCTCAAGTTTTTAACTGGCTGGACGAGATGGGAAACATAAAGGCATTAGAGGCCTAAATTTTTATATAAGGCACAAATACATTTTGATTGAGATATTTTACATTGCCTTATAATGACTTAGAGTGTGGCATTGCTCACCCAAGAAAACAAATTAATATTATTTTGTTATGATACTTTAATGTTAAAGCAATAAGTAATCAATATATTATATTAAGTTAGCCTTTTTTTATTAGATGAGGACCTTGATGAATCTTTAAATCTTTAGTTGAAAATTTATCCTGTACAGAGTTTGATTATTCTGTGTATTTGCAACATCTAATAGTTTCCAATGTATGGCCAAATTATAATTGAATGACTTGTATTCGTGAGCTTGGAAATAGTGTAGTTGAAGGATATTATTTCATATATGCCCTTATGCAACATTTTGGCCCTTCATTTTTTGAAGAAAATACTATGGAATATGGACAAAGGAAATGAAGCATGCAAATTTGCACAAGAGATGCAAATAAGGCACAAAGAGGACATGGTGCAAGTTAGTGGATAACGGATAACCAGTATATTAATGCATTGAAGTGGACTCTATCAACTAGATTGTAACCATGTTGACGCAATCAATATTTATGTTGTGGACGTAAATAATAGTTTTTATTTTTTAACATTAATACTTGAATGTTAAATAACTTGCATGCATGAAGCTGTGTCCATTCCTTAAAAAAATTATTTCATCTATTTTCAATCTTGATTGCACTTTTGGTGGGACATTCTTCCATCTAGGAGGAATGTAACTGCTAGTGCATCTAGACTACAACAAACCTTTGTCGGCTCTTACTTAAGGACCCTAGTCTTAACATGTTGCCAACAAATGATACCATTGTTGGTACTGTATTTATAAGGGAAATACTAGTTTGATGGACAAAGGGATTTATAAGTATAAGATTAAGACTAGTGGGTGAAAATATTTGAATATTTCATATTACAAGTACAGGATCATGGGAATGGAATCCAACAATGTGTAGAGAGTTTGTGTTATACGATAGGCGATCATTGTATCAATATGATATTTGTTGGTTTGAATTCTTTGTGAGATTATATAAGTGGTTAAAGAGACTTACAAAATCCCTAAAACATAAATATTGGCAAAAGAAAACCATTTAGTTGCACTGCTATTAGCCTTGATGTGTTGCAATGGTCAAACCATTGGCATTCACAAGCTATGGAATTTTGCGTGGAAAACATTGTTAGTGGATATCTAGTAGAATTTTCTACAAAAGATCATCAATCTGTCTCTAAAGTATATGTATATTTCAAGAAAGTAGCTCAAAGGGGGCTAATAAGAGAAATCCACAGTGAATGAATATTTGGTTAATGGTGGAAGAGCGATTTTTTTCATTTAATCCTATTCCTATGGTCAAGTAAACACCTCACACAATGGGGGATCTAAAGAAAAAATGGCATAAGCATAATAATTCCTCACACATGCATTATGTCAAACACTTTGAATGTCTAGGGCTTTAATTAAAATTTGCACATAAACTTTGAAATTAAAACCACAAATTCAAAGACACCTCTCAACCATTGAAGATGAACCAAACACATTGTACACAGATATTTTGTTCAAATGGTCGCGCAAAACCCCAACTTGGGGAAAACCCTGAAAAAGAATTTCATCAAGAAGAGTACTCAGAAATTTTTATCAACACAAGAAATAATTTATTCAACCCTCACTGACAAAATTCCACCAAACTATAACAATAGACAAATACCTAGTTTTTCATGCAAACTGTCAATTGTATGACCTATTGTACGACCCCCACATGTGTTGTATGGTCTGTACTTTACTGTTGTACGAGACTCCTTGAAACTTGTTCCCACACATTCCTGCAATTAATGTTGTATGTACTATACATCCAGCATTTAATGCACACTTAATTTTATTGGGATTCGTGATGCTCACACATGTGACTGTACAACTGCAATAAATGCTACAGACTGCCTTAGTAAATTGTTGTTACTCCTCTTGCAAATTGTGCCACTTTCCCTTAGGTCTCTCTTCAATCTTCTTCACATTCTTCTTCTTCCCTTTCTGATAGTGAGTGTCTTCGATGTCCTTTCACTTTGTCTTCTACTTCAAATTTGTAACTACTTTCTCTAACTACCGTAATCTAGGGTTGAAAATTAATTATAAATCAAGGGTCATCATTAAAACTCACTTTAATCATTAATGAACATGTATTTTTTAATAATTAAAATCATCACTTATTAAATACATCACTTAAAGTGACCCACTTTGTAAAGTACAAGGAAAAAATCACTTTATTTATATAAAATACATTTTTTACATAAATACAAAGAACAAAGCCTTTAGAAGTCCTTATCATCACACTCACACCAAAAATATGAGAAAGGACCTTCAGAGTTATCATCTTCCAACACTCCCTCCTAACGAGGAAGTTCCACAGCACCATCTGTATCTCCACATATGACTCCCGAAACAAATCCCTCCTTCTCTAGAATCCCTCTCGGATACAAGTGCTCAACTCCATACTGGAACTCTAAATCCTGAGCCTCATTCACTTTCTCATCATTGTCATCACTGGATTGGTTGAGTCTTTTGCTAGTGCTCTGGAGAGAACCACTATCCTCATCAGAAGAAATGTAAATCACATGTCGATCAAGTGCATCTCCTGCCCCACCCTCTAACTTTGACAACCACCCCCTATGCTTAGATGTACAATTGGCCCTCCCAAAACATATATTAACATGTCCCTATGATCTCCTAACATAATGATAGTACCAATTGGCTCATCTCTCCGATACAGGAAAATATGACCAGATATCACCATCATCCCATAAGCTTCATCCTCAAAGGATGACACTGAGAGTTTGCTAACTCTCATCCCAAATAAAAAGAGAACTCTGTGTATCTCCAAGACCTCACCAAGGTCTAGTTGGAACTTGATTGTTTCACCCCTCGTATCTCCCCCTGTGGACTGTTTATATTTGTCTGAACATAGTGTCCTGGTCCCAACTTTATGACAATCTGAAAGGCATAATATACTCGAGTAATGTGTCTAGTTGACCCGCTGTCAACATTCCAGACATGCTCAAAGGAAGAACTTCCTATACTATAGTCAATAGAGACCAGAGAAAATACATGCTCGAACTTGGCTACAAAGTCTTCTACTGTTGCAATCACTATTGAATATTTCTTTGTCTTCCCTTTATTCTTTGCAGGACACTTAGAGGCATAATGTCCCACTTGACCACACTTGACATAACTCATTTCTTTCTTCTTTTTATTATATTTTGTTGCAAGTGCCACGTTCTGGTCCACTTCTTCACTGACCTTACCAACCTGAGACCCCTCCTGGATCTCCTCCTGAGTAAAATCATCTCACAATCTAGAACAATTGGGAAGCTTTTCTCTACCAACAATGCACTTCACAAAAATGTCCCACTTCTTGGTGAATCCCTTCAGGGCCATCCTCACCAAATTTGAATCACGAACAATTTTTCCCACGAATGCTAACTCGTCCTTGAGTTGGGTCACATGAGTCAAGTAGGAGGATACACCTTCATCCTCATTCATTTTGGACTTGTCGTTCAGTTCCATCATGTAGTTCTCATTCTTAGCTTCAAACAACTAGTTCAAAATAAGCCACATGTATTTAGTTGTTTTCTTTTCTGCTAAATGTGGAATGAGATGGTCTTTTAATCCATCCAGGATAACTCTCTGGGCCCTAGATTCAAGGGATTCAAACCCTTCAAGTTCATCCCTATCTATTGGTTTGGTCATCTTAGTGCTTGCAAAACTCCATATTTTCCACTCATTTAATACGGAGGTAATTATTACTTTCCATGGGATATAGTTGGATATCCCATCCAACCTATCCTCAAACCGTATACTCATCATTGGAAACAATTGACAACAACAATAACATAAAGACCACCACAACACTTCTTATGTACTTCTTTAATGTGTAACACTAGCTTGCTTAATACTTCAGTATGGTTGTGATACCATGAAGAAAAAATGGCATAAGAATAATAATTCCTCACACATGCATTATGTCAAACACTTTGAATGTCTAAGGCTTTAATTAAAATTTGCACATAAACTTTGAAATTAAAACCACAAATTCAAAGACACCTCTCAACCAATGAGGTTGAAGGAAACACATTGTACACAGATATTTTGTTCAAATGAATAGGAAAACCCTGAAGAAGAATTTCATTAAGAAGAGTACTCAAAACCATTTCATCAACAGAAGAAATAATTTCTTCAACCCTCACTGACAAAATTTCACCAAACTGGAACAACAGACAAATCCCTCGTTTTTCGTGCAAATTGTCAGCTGTACGGCCCCCACATGTGTTGTACGACCTGCACTTTGCTATTGTACGATATTCCTTGAAAATGGTTCCCACATGTGCCTGCAATTAATGTTATATATACTGTATAGCCATCATTTATTGCACGTCAATTTTTCTTTGGATTTGTGTTGCTCACACGTGTGGTTGTACAGTTGCAATAAATGCTATAGGATTCCTTGAGAAATATGTTGCTACTCCTCTTCTTGGAAATCATGTCACTTTCTCTTGGGTCTCTCTTCAGTCTTCTTCACATTCTTCTTCTTCCCTTTCTGATGGTGAGTGTCTTCAATGTCCTTTCACTTTGTCTTATACTTCAAATTTGCAACTACTTTCTCTAACTACCCTAATCTAGGGTTGAGAATTAATTACAAATCAAGGGTCATCATTAAATTCTCTTTAATAATTAATGAACATAAATTTTTTAATAATTAAGTTCATTAATTAATAAACACATCACTTAAAGTGGCCCACTTTAAAAATTACAAGGAAAAAATCACTTTATTTATATAAAAGACACTTTTTACATAAAATACAAAGGACACAACATTTACAAGTCCTTCTCATCACAATCACACCAAAAATATGAGAAGGGACCTTAAGAGTTATCATCTTCCAACATGAGCGATTGAAAATGATGTTGGCAAGTTGTGTAATATGAAGGGCTTGGAATATGCGGCATATTTTGAATAAGGGAGAGATGAAGAAAATCTAGATGAAGGAAAAGAAGAAGAGGACTGATTAGTCGTAGAAAGAGATGAGTGAGGAAGGGAGAGATGACGAAATCATGAGTGAGTTATGGAAGTTGAGGAGACGTTAGATTTGGATAGTTCTTGGTTAAAAGAGAGAGGAATAATAGTGGAAGAAAACCCAGTTAGAGGAAGCTAGGGATAAGTTTCTATGAAATCATAAGAATGAGATAATGAGATCACCATGAGGGATGTTGCTATCCACAACAATCATGCATAACCAACCCTAGCAGAGGTTATAGAACAACCTAAGATAAACGATCCAACCGATAATGAAGAATAGAATGAAATGAATAATGTATTTGAGGATGTATGTGAATCCATAAAGATGGGTAATACTTTTCAATTAAAGGCAGCCATGAAAATTTTCTATCTTGCATATTCTTTAGATTGAAGCTGCCAAAACCCATATAAACTTTGTGACTTTTGATGTGCAATAAAAAAATAAAACTATAGGGACTTGTGTTGTATCTCTAACAATATTTTTTTCAAAAATTATTAGTGTCATTAATGTGTCAAATTTTCATTTAATTAAATGTTTGCCCTTTCAAATTTCCAAAAACAATTAGCAAGCAAGTTTTGTTCATGTCAAATAATTCAATGTTCAATATATAATTTTTAGAGACAAAGTATAGCAGGATTATTTACACAGAACTTGTCAAATAATTTAATGTTCAATATATAATTTTTAGAAACAAAATATAGCAAGATGATTTACACAGAACTTGTCAAATAATTCAATATTCAATATATATTTTTTAGAAACAAAGCATAGGAAAATGATTTACATAGACCGTAGTAGATCCAACATAATTTTTTATTTTTATTTTTTTACTTATAAAATTTATTATTTTTTGAAGTTGTCCCATTAATATTTGAATCAAATTTTATACACCTTTGTGTTCCCATATAGTTTTTCCAAATATTTACGTAAATTAAAAAACCAAAAATATCCTTTTGAAGAGGAAAGGTCCATGGAGATTCCACATATTTTTTTAATTTTTTGGTTGTGTATTGTTTATGGTATCAATTTTTCTGTGAGCACCTTTGAAACTTTGGGTAAAAAATTAGTGTAAGTTTTAAAAGTAATTGAATATAAAATATAAAATGAAATCAAAAGTCCAAAAATGATATGTCATTCAATAGAGGATTCATCAAATAATCCACTAGCCTTAAAACTGCCACCTAAGATGAAAGATATGAATGGGTTTCACCTTCTACAAGTTGCAACTGTAAAAATTCATGTAGAAAGAGACTAGTAATTATGTACATCAAGCGATTGATATAGTAATATAGCTCAATCAAGCCCTTAAAAAATTATTGATCAAGCAATTTGCATGAGTTTTGAATTAGCTTGATCAAGGGTTTATATCATTTGATACATAAATTGATCGATCTATTGTACTCGATCGAGTGCTTTGCTTGACCAAGAAGAAGAATTTATGGCAGTGTCTGCATCATGATCAAGAATAGGTAAGGGAAGGGGGAATCAACTTCCATCAAAAAACTATCAGAGGGACTACATACCTTTGAGGAAAATGGATGTAAAACCAATGAATTTACAAAAGAAAGATCCCTTGGATTCACCAAAAATTCTGAAAGGCGAGCCAATTTGGAGTACCATGTTGGGGCTATAGAGAAATTAAAGTATGCATACCACAACATCACCATAAAGGATTAGTTTATGTAACTTGCTGAGGAAAACTATTTACATCAGAGAACCAATCCAAAGTCATCGATCATCACATTGGAGCCACATCAATGGGCGATAGGGTTGCAACATTTGGGCATGCTGAATTTTCTAGAAATTTTGCATTTTGACAGAAGTCCGAAAGTGAATAACTATGTGCATTTGCTGCTAAGTTGTGTACACAACATTTTCCTATGGTTGGAACTTTGCTCATTTCAACGTTCAAAACACCATTCCCAAAGACTCACAACTCTATTTGAAAATTGTTATGCAGTAGTACTTAGGCTACTGCACTAAAGAAGTATATTCAAAGAATTATGTGTGGAAGTTGAAGTTGCTTGGGATGAGAAACATGTGAGTATCAGGGACCTATTAGAGCGGGTTTTGGAACTATGTTGGAAATCACAAACACAGATGGACCACATGACAACTCAACATTTGGACCAAAACCGCGCAGAAGGTGTCTTTAGTTAAAAATTAGATAGGAGTTTTGTCAACTTTATAACAGGCCTCACCCATGCTATGAAGTATAAATATGTAGGTTATCTAAGGGTAGAGGGTTATCTTGTTATTGGCTAAGAATGGTTATGCTTTTGTTGTGTAATGTTGAGTTGCTGAAGACTATAATAGAGTATTGATGCACATTGTGCAGATTATGTAAGACTGTTCCAATGTGAATGAGAATGAGTAACTATGTTTCCAACACTTTGCACATTTTCTGAATGTGATCAATGTTTACATTTGATGCACACATGAATGATATAATATGTTGATGTAGTGAATGTGCTCTTTGTTTTTAAGAATGTGCTATCTATTTCCATGGATGGGTTAAACTATGTTGCGAAGTAGATGAATGAATAGTAGATTTGTTGAATATATTTTTACATCTCTTCAACACTATGGAAGCTTGGTTCCTGCAATCCCCCTTGATAGCTCGAGTGAGACTTCACATGCTTGCAGGTGATTCCAAAAGGGTCGTTGTCTAGGGATTTGTTGGTGAAATTGATGATGAACCTTAGGTCTTCCTGCGCGCCAACAAGAATAATAAATGTTGATGAGATGAGATGATGATCACTTCAAAAGAAATAATAATATTAATTAATTAGTTAAAGAAAATTTTTAAGAGAAGTAAGGCAACAAAGGTCAAATAGAATAAAATGGAGAAAAATGATTATATAACAACGAAGAGGAGGGGATATCGGGACTAGAAAAGGGGAGTTAATAAAAAAATGATATTATAATAATTAAAAGCCTAGAAAAATGATGAAGGGAATGAGATAAAAAGGAGAGGATCAAGAGAAAGAAACGAATGGGCTTAATGATTTAGATGATGGATAAGAGGTTTCTAAGAATGGATTAGTATTTATCCATATTATTGACTAAAGTTATTAGGATGCTTTTTTATTTCAAGGGATTCCCTAATGAGGCAAAAGGAGTACCAATTCATAGCGGCAAGAAATTTTATTTGATTAAAGTATATTTGATGTTTGGAGTTGAAAGAATTATTTGTTGTAGTTTATTTATTTATACGATTGTGATTGTTATTTACAATGTGCTCCTTGAAACAGGTTTGAATGGATCTATCAGTTTGGACAATGCAGGTTTCCCCAAAACAATAGGGAGTTTGGTAGACGTCTTAAGATAGTAAAGGATTGAATTTGTCTTTAACACTTCTAAATAATTGTTTATGTGTCTTAAGGGGGGTTTGAAGTCGAAAATCTTCTTTAGTTTTGTTGTTGAACGACCGTATTAGAAACTTGGAGCACTACAAGTTGGCATGCCATAATATTTTGCAACATGCACATAACATCCTGTTGCAGAATAAGAATTTGGCCATCTCAACGATATCCAAGGCTCCAACATTTTCCTTTATGAGAATCCCAAATCAATCGGCAAAAGGGAAGTATACTTTCAGGGCTTCAATTATTCATGCATCCACCATCATAGACAACCATTGCTCACATATCTCTACAGTTAGAAAATACATGTATTCATCCAGTTTCAATGCCTCCCCTGTTACACCTAAAATTGGTTTCTATGCTCAATCCCCTGAAGTGATATGGACAAAACACCTTTTGAAGATAATTTTTCCCAATTCTAGGATGTTTGACGCACCTTGCCTCCTGACATAGGGCGTCAGACCTACCTCTTTCCCACTAACATAATGCGTTGATGAAACTTGTTGCCTCAAGACAAAGAGCATCGGCACAACTTTCCCATGAACAAGGAGCGTCAACAATGTCAAAAAGGTAAAAAGAGAATATTTCGAGAACCTTCTAAATGAAAGTCCTCATGGAGGATTATCACAACTACTTGGAGTAGGTGCATTTTGTGCCCCTAACCTCTATGGATCATTCTTTACCTTCCTCCCAAAATATCTCAACCCCTTTGGGCTTCCTTTGGCCTATATATATAAGCTTCCCTTCATGGGTAAAGGGGGAAGAGAACCAAGAGAGCACCTTTATGCTATTGGAATCACTACTGCTATAGGAGGCAAAGAGTGTGGTTGTGAGTGAGGCTTGTAAAGCTTGTAGAGTGTGTGTGAAAGTGATGTCAAAGGCATTGTGAGAACAAAGCTTCAATGTCAAGGCTTTGGTTGTAGCTTTCTCCTCTTATATTGTTAATACAAACATGTTCCCCTTTTCGATGAATGATTTGTGTCAATATCGATTGCTCATTACTTTTCTCCTTGACTATTAGTATAGATCATTGAATTATCTTGTTGCTTTCACTGTTATATCTTGTTCTTCATATTCTTTTGCAGGTACAGCTGACCGCTATAGAATTACAAGGAAAGGATCATCTTCATCGTTGAGATAAGAAAGCTTCGCATTCAAGCAGTTCCATGATATAGGGAAAGGATGCATCGCCGTGACTTTTTGTTCTAGGTTTGCCCCATGTACTAGGGAAAAAATATGTGACCGCACTTATTGAAAATTTTAAGTAACATCCCCACAAGAATCATGGGGGAAATATATCTGATGTCGCCTATGTTCGAGCACGGAATGGATATATTGTGTCATGTAGGCCTTGCAAAATCAGTGTAAATAAAGGGTTACCTAAACATATTAGCTGAATCTTGAAAGAAAATTTCGTAGAGTTTCACAGGTATAGACTGTGAAATTGTGGAACAATCCTTCTTCAACAGATAAAAGCCTGAATCCAATATTATATTCTTCATGGTTTCTCTCTTGGATGAAAAACCCTTAACATATAAAAATAAAACATGCGTAAAAGAACAAAAACACAATGAATAGAAACAACAAGAGTCATGGATTTGTAAGATATGTTAGACTAATCTTTCCTATGCATGCACATCCTCGTCAAAATAGAATTTCATAAGGAATAATTCATTTCCATACTCCTCCCCTTCCTCTTCTGGAAATGGAGTAAACAACGAAGAGGATGAACATGTTGATGTAACATGTAACTTTGGAATGTATTCACTTGTATTTATTATCTATTGTAACCCGATTTTCATTCCAGGATGTATTGTAATGTATTTGAGTCATGTCATACTCCGATGTTTATTCCAGGAAGTTTCTATAATGAGAAATTCATGTCAGGTCATTGTGGGTAACCCTCCTATTGGTCAAGGGTTAAAGTCCCCATAGGTATGGGGCCCTTGGGTTATTAGACTATCCTAGTGAATTCGACCCTAGGTGAGTCATTGTAAGTCAGGGAAATAGTCCCCACCATTGTTTTACCCTCCTATTGGTCAGAGGAGGCAAAGTCCCCACAAGTGGTGGGGCACTAAGGTTATTAGACACTCCTAGAGATGTCGAATCTAGTAAGTAATTGTTAAGTGAGGCCGACATGTTGGAGTGCACTTCAAGTGAATGGAAGAATATAAATAGAGAGTGAGAGCCTCTCTATTTATCACTTGCAACACTCACACTCACTCAATGGGATGCATGAGTGAGAGAGGAAAAGCTCTCTCAGTGTGAGAGAGAGAGACTGTTGTTGTTGGGAGATCATCTTACTGTTTTGGGCTTTTACTGTTTTGGTGTTGATTCTATCTTTGAGGAAGTTGTGGGGTTTTCTCCTTTATGTTTTCCCCAAGGAAAACTCTTTGTGTCTCTTGTCTCTTGTGATGTGCTTATGTTTTATTGCTGTGCTTGTTATTCTCTCGATTAAAAGATCCTAAGATCATAATGCTAGCTTATATGATGAAAAACTAACATGGTATCAGAGCTAACCTGAGAAGAAGATATTGTGCAGCTACAGAAGCTAGGGTTTCTTACTTTCTGGGTCTCTCCCCATAATCCATCAGTAAAAGTATTCTAGGCCGACTCTCCATTGAAGGGTGCATCTTTCTATCGAAGCGGAATTTGATTTTGAACATTTTCAGTCTTCAGTGCAGAAACTAGGGCTTTCTACAGAAGAGGAATTTTTCACTGAGCCCAGCATAGGATTTTTCTCCTCATCAAAAACGAAGTTTAGAGACCTAGATCAAGAAATTTGGTTGGGTGAAACTCCGGGAAAGTCAAACCCTAGTTTGACCTTGAGCTAGGAAAAATCCTAAATACTAAAACTGCTAAGTTTTGGTACATTCGCTATATTCTGAGGTTGGAGAAGTCTCAGAAGGTAAAAATTGCAGGGGCCAAATATAAAATCTTGATGATGACTTTATCCAAAACTCAACCTCATATGCACTATATTCTGGGAGATATGATCCCTTCAAGTTAGGGTTCCATCCTCTTCTAGAATTCACCCCTAAACATGACACCTGGGGATAATTGAAATATATTGAGCTACAAAGCTCCAAATGGAATTCCTGAAGATGTTCCAAAAAGGAAATGGACTTTACTTTTAGTGGTCTAAATATTAGACTCAGAAGATGAACCATTTACACGTGGCATGTCATACAACTTCACTGTTCTGAACAGTCCTGTAATAGGTCACCTTGTGAAAAGGATCATAAATACCAAATGGTGAAACCAAATCTGATGAAACCTATGGTGTTAGATCAGGGACATGCGAGGTTACCCTAGTACGAAATTTCAGACACATAGGATTGGTAATTTCGGAGATATCATAGAAACGGTAACAGGCATTTCTGCAGAAGAAATTGGAAATCTAGGGCTTCCTATTCCAGGAGCTTCCCTCCACTGTTTTCAGAAAAGGAGTACATTGGACAGCTCCATTTGAAGAGATCTATCTGTCTATCCAATTATATCTGGAAGAGTCTAAGTTTTGAAAATTAGGGTTTCTGTGACAAACCCTAGATCGGCCAGCTCTGGAACCAGGACGGACACCTCAAATCAGTAAGATCGAATCCTTTGCTATTTTCATTTGAGGTTCTCATTTCAAAGTGATCTATCACATCAGCTTGATGATAAGCTTGGTGAAGTTGACAACTTCCAAGTATGGAAGTATATGATCTCTCTAAATAAAATGAATTGGACACCTACATGAGTAGAGAGGTTCCAGTTCCAGAAGGGGATGAGGCTAGAAGCCTTTCATAAGAAGAACTTGGTCAAGGCCCAAAAGATCATTGCTGATTCAGTCACGAATCAACTTGTACTACAAGTCTCTTGCTTAAAGACACCAAAGATGTTTAATTCCTTGACCAAGCTATTTGAAGAGAAGAACATAAATCGGATTATGACCTTAAGAAACCAGTTGAAGAATGTGAAGATCCAGAATGCAGAGACCATGCAATCATAAGAGTCTCTCAAATCAAGAACAACTTGAAGCAGTAAAAGAAGAAGTGAAGAATGTAGAAGTGGTGATGGCCACCTTGAATGGCCTCCCAGGATCCTGGGATTCATTCATGCGAGGAAGTGTGCCAGAAGGAAGTGATTACTTTCAGCAGACTTTGGGAAGAAGAAGAAGCTCTACCCATAAGAAGAGAAGATAAGATGGGAGCAATTGAAGATCAGGCTCTCACCATCCAAAGAAGATCCCTCAAGCAATGAGGAATACAAAGGACTCAACTCTTGAAGAACCTCTTATCCATCCTAGCATTTGGATAAGAAACGATGCTATCATGAATGAGTAAGACGATGAAGCTGAAGGCTCAAGAAGGAGTATACCCACGAATCAAATAAAGATAAGTATTCAATTTTCATTTCATAATATTGTTTTGTTATGAATTTGTTTATATTCAGTTGATGTATCATGCATGATAGGATGTTTGCATTAATGGCAGTGTACTACTAATATGCATGTGATGGGTAAGTAGCTCATGGTACTATACAAACTCTACATTGCTACTTATCTAGAATGAAACCTCTTTGCTGACATATTGGATTAGTGCACAATTGCAATGTTGTCCTGGTAGAGATGGAAGGCATCTAGAAAGTTTCCGTGAGATATGGATGGATGTTGTATTGGCTAAAGTAGTTGTGTGATCATATATTTATGCATAAGTATTTTCCAGTATGAATATTCCTTATGAAATGTTCTAACCATACAAATGCATTTGACTTGTAGGAAAGATCGCATACATAATAGCCTGCAATCAAAGAAGGATGAAACTTGTTCCGAAGAACAAGTGACGACAGTTCAAGATGAAGAATAATACGATGAATGCAACGACATCATTGATGTAGAATCTTCCAACTATGAAGAAGTAACCAAGAAGACCAGTTCAAGAAGAATGATGTCTAGGATGTAGTATCGACACATGAAGAGAAGTTCGTAGTTCCATCATGCAGTAGATGGAAACATTGTGGGATACAAGGCATAGAATACGAAGAGACATTTGCAGCCACTGGACGTGAAGTCACATGACATGCATAATCATGTGTGCAAATGAAAGAAGGCCTTGTATGAGTTCAGAAGACACCCATGGGATAACACATACATGATGAGCTTGATGAATATCTTAACCATTGCTACAAGGTTGATAAAGGATGACAAGCTCACAGATGGATGTGAGAAGAACTTTTGAAGAAAAGGATATTGGTATCCAATGATCCTAGATGGATACTACTTGTCACTCCAGTACAAAATGTTCCAGTGCGTAGAGTACGGAAGACAGAGGGAGTATGATGCTTCGCTTTAGAGGGAGTGACTGCAGAAGATCCTGAGGTTCAACATGGTACGACAGGTTGGATAGATTACTGATGACTATAGGCTTTGCCAAGAGTAAAGCAGATTCCAACCTTTACTACAAGGTTGAAGATGGCAACTCAGTGATGCTTCTATTATATGTAGATGATCTATTTGTGACAGGTACAGAAGGGTTGATTGTTGATACAAAGAGAAAGTTTGTTGTTGAGTTCAAAATGAAGGACATGTGTATGATGCATTACTTTCTAGGTATGGAGGTGTGGTAGAGTATGGATGGAATCTTCCTTGGACAAGGGAAGTATGCAATAGAGATCCTGAAGAGGTTTGGGATAATGGACTGCAAGGCTATGGCCACACCTATGGCATCGAACCTGAAGCTATTGAGTGATGCTTCATCAGAGACGGTTGATGCTACGATGTATCGTCAGATGATTGGGTCCTTGATGTACCTGATACCAAATATTTGCTTTGCTGAGAACACATTGAGACATGTTCACTTGATGGTTACAAAGCATGCAAGGGTACAGTTGATTATGGGCTCAAGTATGATGCAAATCAGAAGATTAACCTGGAGGGTTATGATTGATTCAGATTGGGCATGCAGTGCCATTGATCGAAAGAGCACTTCAGGGTGTTGCTTCAGTATGGGATTAGGCGTAATCTCTTGGTTTAGTAGGAAGCAATCCTGTGTGACACTGAGTACAGATGAAGCAAAGTATGTCGCAGCTTGTTCAGCTAGTTGTGAGGCAGTATGGCTGCGAAAGCTACTGTCTGATATATTTGATATCTAGTTGGATGCTACTTGTATACATTGTGACAACCAGAGTTACGTAAAGTTGTCAGAGAATCCAGTGTTCCATGACAAGTCGAAGCATATCGAGATCAAATATCACTACATCAGGGATATGGTGTAGAGGGGATCAGTGAAGCTCCAGTATGTTGCGATGGAGGAACAGATAGCTGATGTGTTGATGAAGCCATTAGCCAAAGTGAAGTTTGAGTACTTCAAGGAGAAGCTTGGTGTTCTCCAGATCGAGGTTTTCTCCAAGGAAAAGTGATGAGTCCCAAAGCCATTCTAACAAGTAGGTTAGATGTAAGGGTTGAGACATTTTGTCATGGTGAGAGGATTCAGTTCCTTCCATGTCAGATATGAGTGCTAAGATCCAAAGCCATTATTATGAGTAGGTCAGATATAAGTGCTGAGCCACTCTGTCATGGTGAGAGGATTGCTTCCTTCCATGTCAGATATGAGTGCTGGCCATTCTACCAAGTAGGACAGATGTAAGGGCAATTTCCATTCTAGGAATGGAGGCACCTGGTCAGTTACCAGGAACACTCAGTGTAGGAATGAGTAGCCATTATGATGTGATAGAGGGATGTGTTCCCACTTGATTAGATGTAAGGGTTGAACCATTCTGTCATGGCTAAAGGATTAGATTCCTTCCATGTCAGATGTGAGTGTTGGCCATTCCGACGAGCAGGTCGGATGTAAGGGCAACTTCCATTCTGAGAATGGAGGCACCTGGTTAGTTACCAGGTAGCTCAGTCAAGGACTGCGGGCCATTCTGATATGACTGTAGGATTGGTTCCTACAAGATCAGATATGAGTGCAAGCCCTTCCATCATTGTGAGAAGGATGTGTTCCTGCCTGGATGGATGTGAGTGTTGTGCCTTTTCACAGATGATAGTAGATGTTCCTATCATGTTGGTGATTGTAAGTGTAATGCCTTTCCACAGATGATAGTAGATGTGCCTATCATGCTGGTGGATGTGAGTGCAGTGCCTTTCCACATATGGTAGTAGATGTGCCTACCATGCTGGTGGATGTGAGTGCAGTGCCTTTCCTCAAATGGTAGTAGATGTGCCTACCATGCTGATGGATGTGAGTGCAGTGCCTTTCCACATATGATAGTAGTTTGTGCCTATCATACTGATGGATGTGAGTGCAGAGACATTTCACAGATGGTAGTAGATGTTCCTACCATGCTGGTGAATGTGAGTGCTTGGCCTTTCTGATGTGATTATAGGATTGGTTCCTATATGATCATATGTGAGTGCTGGGCATGCCTTTCTAACGAGTAGGTCAGATGTAAGTGCTGGGTGAAGACCTACATGATGGCTAGGCCTACAACTAGCATGAAAAAGGGTTGGCTCTGTAGAACTTCCTATGACGAGAAGAATCATGAGATAGCACCAGTGATGATCCAAATCGAGTGATGATCCAGATCCAGTGATGATGACCAATGATGATCTAGATCAAGCTATGATCCAGATCCAGTTATGATGACTTCGAGAGATCCAGATCGAGTGACAATCCATATCCAACAGTGATGATCCAGATCGAGTGATGATCTAGATCCAGTCCAGTGATGATGATCCAGATCGAGTGATGATCTAGATCCAGTGATGTTGATCCAGATCCAGTGATGATGTCCCATGATGTTCCAGATCGAGTATGATCCAATGACGATGTTCCAGATCGAGTATGATCCAGTGACAATGTTCCAGTTCAAGTATGATCCAGTGACGATGTTCCAGATCGAGTATGATCCAATGGCGATGTTCCAGATCGAGAATGATCTAGTGACGATGTTCCAGATCGAGTATGATCTAGTGACGATGTTCTAGATCAAGTATGATCCAGTGACGATGTTCCAAATCGACTATGATCTAGTGACGATGTTCCAGATAGAGTATGATCCAGTGACGATGATCTAGATCGAGTGATGATTCAGATCCAAATGAAAGATGACTTGAAGATGACGAGGACTTGATGATGACCTAGATGATACAGAGAAGAATACTTGTGCTAATAAATTGTGTCGAGAGAATACCTTCCTAGTTAAGAGGGAGTGTTAATGTAACATGTAACTTCGGAATGTGTTCACTTGTATTTCTTATCTATTGTAACCCGATGTTCATTCCGGGATGTATTGTAATGTATTTGAGTCATTTCATACCCTGATGTTTATTCCGGGAAATTTCTATAATGAGAAAGCCATGTCAAGTCATTGTGGGTGACCCTCCTATTGGTCAAGGGTTAAAGTCCCCATAGTTGTGGGGCCCTTGGGTTATTAGACTATCCTAGTGAAGTCGACCCTAGGTGAGTCATTGTAAGTCGGGGCAATAGTCCCCACCATTGTGTTACCCTCCTATTGGTCAGAGGAGGCAAAGTCCCCACAAGTGGTGGGACACTAGGGTTATTAGAAACTCCTAGAGATGTCGGCTCTAGTAAGTAATTGGTCAAGGGTTAAAGTCATTGTGGGTAACCCTCCTATTGGTCAAGGGTTAAAGTCCCCATAGTTGTGGGGCCCTTGGGTTATTAGAATATCCTAGTGAAGTCGACCCTAGGTGAGTCATTGTAAGTCGGGGCAATAGTCCCCACCATTGTGTTACCCTCCTATTGGTCAGAGGAGGCAAAGTCCCCACAAGTGGTGGGACACTAGAGTTATTAGACACTCCTAGAGATGTCGGCTCTAGTAAGTAATTGGTCAAGGGTTAAAGTCATTGTGGGTAACCCTCCTATTGGTCAAGGGTTAAAGTCCCCATAGTTGTGGGGCCCTTGGGTTATTAGAATATCCTAGTGAAGTCGACCCTAGGTGAGTCATTGTAAGTCGGGGCAATAGTCCCCACCATTGTGTTACCCTCCTATTGGTCAGAGGAGGCAAAGTCCCCACAAGTGGTGGGACACTAGGGTTATTAGACACTCCTAGAGATGTCGGCTCTAGTAAGTAATTGTTAAGTGAGGCTGACATGTTGGAGTGCACTTCAAGTGAACGGAAGAATATAAATAGAGAGTGAGAGCCTCTCTATGAGAGCCTCTCTATTTATCACTTGCAACACTCACACTCACTCATTGGGGCGCATGAGTGAGAGAGGATAAGCTCTCTCAGTGTGTGAGAGAGAGACTGCTGTTGTTGGGAGATCATCTTACTATTTTGGGATTTTACTGTTTTGGTGCTGATTCTATCTCTGAGGAAGTTGCGGGGTTTTCTCCTTTATGTTTTCCCCGAGGAAAACTCTTTGTGTCTCTTGTCTCTTGTGATGTGCTTATGTTTTATTGTTGTGCTTATTATTCTCTCATTTAAAAGATCCTAAGATCATAATGCTAGCTTATATGATGAAAAACTAACAGAACAAGTGTAAGCTAAGGTTGAGGATGTGAGATGAAGTAGTCCAAGACCATCATATGGTGTTTTAGCTAGAATCTCTAAAACCTGCAAAGCATAAGTAGAAGCAAAAGTAAAAATCTCCAACACTTCAGCATGTTGAAGTTGGAGTGAAAATTTTTCATTAGAGCCATGCAATCTCTTGTAACTATTGTTTGAAATTTCCATTGAACTTGGAAAAAATCATGTTCAATTTCCCAATGATCCTCCCCTGACTAGCCAAAGCAAAATGCGTGTTCGCAGGGTTTAGGCTTCTTTCTTGATCTCATGAACCATTCAACGCGCTTTAATCACCACTTCTCCAACTTTTCCCACCTATAGTCCCATAATCTCTTACATACATTGTCACTTCTCCAACTTTTCCCACCGACAACTCCCTCATCTCTTACATCTGTCTTGTTTTTCTTATCTGTTCTTTTACTTAATCAAAATAACATGTCCTCGTTTCTTTAAACAATTCCTTTGGAAATAATGTGAGTTTTAGAAGGCGTCCCATACTTCAACTAAATTCTCGATAATTATGACATTGGATGTATCCACAATTCTCACAATCTCCAACACGTTGCAATATGTTGAACTTAAATTTGAGAGATAACTATGTTGGAGTTCACATTATATTTTAGAGAATCTAGAAGGGTAATTATCCCACTAAAAAAATCTTTCCCAAAATGGCTAGTTGTAAATTTGACCCATTTACTTTTCATTGACATAAACTTTGACTATCACTACTTCTAATGGAGAGCGTACCCTTAGCATGATTGATTTTCATAGATGAACAATTTAGTAGTCTTGCTATTGAAAGCATAGTTGTTGATACGAAAGACATGATAGAGTTTACAATATTGTTGAATTTGGTTTTATCCTCCAATAAATTTTATGTCTATTTTCTATGCCTTTGGTATAGAATTTAGAATCGGGATAATAGATACTATGTTTTCTATGCTTGTGGATAATAGATACTATGTTTTCTACGCTTGTGATATCAGGGCCTCAGTTCTATAATCTTAGACTGCCCTGCGTATACCCACATTAGATCTCAGTTCCATAATCTTTGTTGCAATACCGACCTTCTTAGCCTTTTAACTTGTCAAGATTATAGTGAGCTCAAGATGCTTTTGTCCAAACTCTTTGAACATAGAAATACAAGTTTAAAACAAACTAAATAATCTGTTTATTTAGGTCCAATAAACCAATGTTTGGTCTCAAGGACGTTAACCATCATCATTATCATCGTCATTTCTATACTTATGATAGCTTTTACTTTTTCCATTAACTCTCGGCTTTGTATTATTATATATTTATTATTCTAGTTTAGATTTGACTTGCACCATCTATGCTTTTGTATATATTTATTAGTCTTTACAAATATGTGCACCCATGTGGATGTAGGGGATATTTGGTCACATGAATCTAATAAAGTCGTCGATCATTGTGCTTTATCACAACCCCAAATATTTACATTTTAAAAATAGTTTATCAATCAATCTGTATTGAACATATGAGATACATATTCACATATGAGGAAAAAAAAAGGAAAAAAGAAAAAAAATATGAGATACATATTGACATGTCATATTCATATTCAAGATTGAATTAATGAACAATTTAAATCGCAATTAGAACGAATAAATATATTAATGTTAACAGTTGTCAAGTGGATCATTTCGAAGGTTCTACACACGTTAGGCACCGAGATATTAAAATAAAATGCCGAATATTAGATGGATTCATAGTTGAACAAGCAGTTGACGATGTAGTTGCAATGAAGTTTGGCGACCAGTATAGGAATGGTGGGTGAAACTCTTGCTCTGCATTAATTGTGTACAAGATTCTCTATATAATAATAATATTGTGCACTATTGAATGTAAAATAATAGTGCTTTTTAATTATTTTTTTATTAATAAATAATATATAATTGAGTAAACTATAATATTAATTACTTATTAATAATACAAGAGTTTTATTAATAAATGATAGATAATGTTTTGATAAAGAATCAGTAATGATTTGACTGGGGCATCAAGTGAGTTCCTTATATTTTTGGGAAAAAAAAAAAAAGTGAGTTCCTTATATATTAATGTACGGTGAGACCTTTTGCTCACAATTTACAACACTCAATAACTTGAGTTAGCCCAACGAATATGAATAGTGATTTAAATAGTTATTTATGTATTTAGAAATAAATAAAATTTAAGTAATTCTATTTTGAATGAGTAATTCCAACTATTAAGTAATTGCTTAAATAAAGAAATATGATGAGTAATAATGATGGTTGTGAATTGTAAGCAAAAGGTCTTGAGGTCAAATCCTGGGGTGGCTATGCATAGATATATAAGGACCTCACTTGATATCCCACTTAGGGTCCATTAAAAAAAATTATGGTTTTATATAAAATGTTGATTTAAATAAGTATATATTTTATAGATTTTAAGGATTAAAAAGTACCACAACAAAATAAAACTTAAGCTAGATTTCTTATTGGCATTGGACAATTATTTTTTTTTTACTAGATTTTGCAAAGTGAACCTTTTATTGAGCACCACCACTCTTTGAGGGAGTAGCTTTGGACTTCAAATGTTAGATACCAAAGTTTGTAACCATAATTTTAAGTGTGAGTACCATTGTATGACTCAATGGTTTGGTACTTTAAATGTTTGTTGGCTTCTAGGAACATGGCATGTCCCATCTCTTCTCCCACTATTATCTTGGTCATCATCCTGGTCCTTCTCGTCTAAGTCGTAGACGTTACAATGCATTCATTTGTTTGATGTTGATTTGATAGTGTAAATCATTGACTAACTTAATTTGTGAGGTTTTCAGTGTGGGTGGCGGTTGTCCGATGGTCAATACCATTATTCCTTTAATAGTTTTGAGAGCCTCTCAAATGTGGACTTAAATAGCATGTCACTGCACATTCTCTCCCTTATTGGTTGTCATGGAGTGATTAACCTTCAACTAGCATGCCCAAGCCTGTTGAAAGTATGTCCAAATGGCTTTGATCACTTGGAGAGAACCTCCCTTTCCCCTTTTGGGATTTGCTCACACAATCTATGAATATGTCCTCATTTGACTGAACTTGAGATTATAGTTCCTCAACTAACAATATTGGAGCTAAAAGGATATGGTATTCTGTCTTAGGTAGATATTCATTGTCCACATCTCACCCATTTGAGTTTGAATGGATGTGTTATTATGCCATAATACACATGCCCTTGATTGGATATTTGAGTTTGACAATTCGTACAGTGATTCAAAAACACATAGGAAACAAAATAAATATATTTTGAGGGATGATTAGATCAATGGGCAGGAGAACATGCAAGCTGTAGACTTCAAAATTGGAAAACTCATATTCGTGAAACATCTGATTCTTGTGTTTATGGGATTAGTCTTTTTAAGTAATGTTACCATATAATATTTAGAAAGTGTTGTACTGTATCAAGAAGTGTTGAAATTTAATGTGTTTTACCAAGTAGTGTTGAGAACAACTTTATCTTCACATCGCATAAATTACGATACAATGTAAGTGTGAACTTGTTGAAATTTAGCATTTATTTTTGTTTCTCTACCACCGGTGAAGGTGATAATATATCATTTCAATATAAATGTACAAAAGCTCTATGGTATTCATTTAAATAGGTTTGGTTCTTTTATCTAGGTTCTTTCTCCTTTGAATTAAGTAATCAAAACATTATTGCTTGAAGCTATTAAAACAAAGATTTTTTCAATTAGAGGTAATAAGTATTCGTGAAATCATTATTACTAACTCTCAATCCAAATTCAATAGTGTAAATATGTCAATTACTCCTTTACAATAAATAAAAAACATTTTAACACAATCTTTTATACAACTTCAAACATCGATAAACATTCTTACTAATTTAGATCAACATAAATTCTAAAAATACCATTAATATTTAATGTCAAATTATTGTAAATAATTTACTTTAATGCTACTTTTTCCAAAACAAAAACATTCCCTCTCACAATTGTAAAAAATATTCCAATATTATATTTTATAAAAATAATAAAACCTATGATAACCCACTTGTCAGAAGATAACACCTCTACAAATATACATATTTCCTTATGTCTAATAAAAACCAACTCTAACTTTATTTCAGAACCAAATATTTTCCAGTATCATTCAGCGAATTTGATTTATACTATGCGAATATTTTAAGTGTATTCCATAATTTACAATATAAGTTTATTTTAAGTGTATTCTATAATTTACACGTTTACACTATACGTGTCCATTTGATTTATCCGAAAATCCAAAAATATCTATTTCCAATATACCGAATTCTAGGAAAAAGTTTTTTTAATATGACGTGGAAAGTTGAAGGGCATTCTTTGATATTTATTCAAGAAATGGTGAAAATTTTTGAATTCAAAAATCAAACCGATTACAGTTATGGAAGTCGTGCCTACGAGACACTTCAAAGCCTTATGAGCCGACGCGCGTCTGCTAACCAAGATAACATCCAACGCGTGTCGAGAGAGTGGCCACCTGGCAGAAGACGCGTGCTCAAACCACTCACTGTCCCATATTTCAAAAGGAAGCCGAGCACATTCCACTCAGTCTATCTTCTACAGAGTATCAGCTGCATATAGAACATTTATCAGAAATTTGTTTTACGCGTTCATCTCCATTTTCTTGATTTGAATCATTTGAGTTTTCGGTTGTTCTTGATTTTTGGAATTTGTATTTGATTTTCAAGGTCGAGATCAATGGCTTCAGAACAGGAGAAAGCGAGAAAACCTTCTGGCCAGGAGGCAGAAGAGAGGCGGGAGAATGCTTCTGATAACTTGGAGTCTGCAAAATGGATGGCACATGTTGCCAAAGATGCCAGCACTGAATCTGCCTCTTCTGCATTGGGAAGTCTCAAGGAGGGCACCATGTCGGCTCTCAAGGGAATTCAAGCAAAGTTTGAGTATGCCAAGGATTCTACTGCAGGCAAGACTCAGGAAGTCAAGGACACCACCGCAGAGAGGGCCAAAGAAACTAAAGATTCCACCATGAACAAGGCCGGGGAGTACAAGGATACTGCGGCTGAGAAGTCTCGCCAGACCAAGGATTCTGTAGCAGACACAACTCGAGAGACTGCAGATACCACTGTGAATAAAGCGCGCGAGTATACAGACTCTGCTGCTCAGAAAGCTAAGGAAACCAAAGATACAGCTATGGAGAAAACACAGGCAGCGAAAGATGCTGCTGCAGAGAAAGCACGGGAAGCTAAGGATACTGTTGCAGGAAAAACGCAGGAAGCCAAGGATTATTCAGTGGAGAATGCCAAAGGATCTAAAGACCGCACCGGTCAGATGGCCCAGGAGACTTCGGATGCAACCAAGGTGAGTCAGTTATAAAGAATTGTTTTAGATGTAGGGTTTTATCATGAATTTATCTAATGATTTGCAAGTGTAATCAGGGTAAGCTCGGAGAAACAACTGAATCAATGCGTGAGAAAATGCAACAGCTGAAGGTCGGAGGTCAAGAGACTGTGGACAGTGCTAAACAAAAGACTGGCGAAACTGCTCAGCAGGCTCAAGAGAAAGCCCAAGAATCCAAAGACAACGCCATGGATAAGTAAGATCTTTAGATTATTTCATGAAGATCATGAAGATCATGGGACAGGAGTAGTACAGATTGAGGCAATTACTAAGATATAATCGAATTGAATAGATATTCCAGATTTTATGAAAATCATTTTATTCTAGATTCTTTTATGAAGATCAGAGGACAGGAGTGGAATTGAATAGATTTTATTAGAAATAATTCTATTCCAGATTTTATGAAGATCATTTTATTCTAGATTCTTTTATGAAGATCATAGGACAGGAGTGGAATTGAATAGATTTTATGAAGATCATTCTATTCTAGATTCTTTTATGAAGATTACAGGATTCTATTCCAGATTTTATGAAATCATTTTATTCTAGATTCTTTTATGAAGATCATAGGATAGGAAGATCACAGGAGAGTACTAGTACAGATTGAGGCAACTAGTCCTTGCTTATCCATTAGATTAAATGATCCATGGAAGGGGAGTGTTGCAGTTTTCTAGCTGAGACAATTAGTTCTTGCGTAATGCGTAATGTCCTTGAGCGGCTATTTGACCTTAATGTCCTGTTCATGTAGGACTGGGCAAACCAAGAGTTCAATCTGGAGCAGCGTAACGGGTCTGAAGGACACAATTCAAGAAAAGCTGGGTGGTGCAAGAGAAAGCGCCGGGCAGACTTATGATTCATCCAAGCAGACTTATGATTCATCCAAAGAGCGAGCCGGCGAAGCCTTCGATACTTCAAAAGAGAGTGCCGCAGGTGTATCTCGAAATCCGAATGAGCATGAGCAGAGGCAACGGACCGCGGGACTGTTAGATGCAGTTTCACATGCCCTCAAGGCTTCCGAGGACAACTCTGCGCAAACTTTCAACGACGTGGGCAAGATGGGAGGTGAGGGGACGGGGCACCCTAAGGAAGTAGAACAGCTTCAGAAAACGTCCATGGAGGATGTGGGTAACAAGGCATCTCGCCAGGCCGAGGAAAGCAAAGGATTTCTGAGATCCATTGTCGATTCTGTGAAGGGAGTTGCTAGTAGTAACAACAAGTCCACCGATCAATCTCAGGAGTAGAACACCAAGCGCGGCTGGGAAACATCATATTTTGAACGCTTTTCAGGATTTTTAAGTGGTTTTGCTTTTTCATGCTTGTTATAGCAGAGCAGTGGCGCGGCTCAATCTATGTTTGTGTGAGTATAATCCATGTGTTGTGTTATGTCTCGGAGTGATCTATGAATTCATCAATAAAGTATTTCATCTGGTTGTTTTCATTTTAATGTTCATTTGGATTGTTCCGTTCCATTTTAATCTGCTATTGCTATTTTACCGATCATCATCTCTTTACAATACTTCGTTTTTTTTCAGTTTACAGTGAAGTCTCAAATATCAATGTTTGTTTATTATTAATCTTTTTCAGTTTACATTGAAGTCTCACATATCAATGATTCAAGTTTGGTTACTGTTCTTATTTTATAATTCTTTAACTTTGTTATAATTTGGACAATATTTTTTTATCGCCGAGTCTTAATTTTAAAATATAATAATTTTTTTTTTTTTTAATAATAGTCATATGTCTTCACATCTGGACAGAAAATGCCCATGATCGGTACATGATATAAGTAAATGAAGATAACTTCACATGTCAAAAAAACATGCTAAAGTACATGTGTATATACTGAAGATAATTTCACATCTCAAAAGAAAAAGAAAGAACATGCTGAGTACATATGAATATATGAAGATAACTTCACATCTCAATAGAAAAAGAGAAAAAGATAAGCAGTAAAGAGAAAAAGAGAAGCATGCTTAGTACATATGAACATGTTCAATATATGAAAGATAATTTCACATCTCAAAAGAACATGATCACTGCATGCTCATTGCTTAATTTCACATCTCAAAAGAACATGATGAGTGCATGCTCATTGCTTATGACTAGCAATGGAAACTAGTTAAACTCTATTTCACATCTCAAAAAAACATGATCACGCCATGCTCATTGTTTACAACGAGCAATGGTTTAAGCTAAACTAGTTAAACTCTATATCATTTGCATCTCTTATTAGCGCATGGAAAAACTCTATATCATTTGCATCTCTTATTAGCGCATGCAAAAAGCAACGGTTTAAGTTAAACTTGCTAAACCCTATATCATTTGCATCTTATTGGCGAATACAATTTTGGTGTTTTTGGTTATTTTGGCGAATGAGAGTTTTTTTGTTATTTGCCGAAATTTTATATCCTATATTGATCATTTGCATCTTTTGGCGAATGCAATTTCGGAGAGTTTTTGGTTATTTGCTGAAAACTGTCCTCGTAATTTTAATAATTTTTGTCAATTTTTTTTCTAACTTCGTAGATATTTGAACCAATTTTAGTACTTGGGCATCCCAATACAGTTTTAGCAACTTTAATCATTTTTGTCAATTTTTTTTCTAACTTCTTAGATATTTGAACCAATTTTAATACTTGGGCATCCCTTTACAATTTTAACAACTTTAATAATTTGTCAATTTTTTTGTCAATTTTTTTTTCTAACTTCTTAGATATTTGAACCAATTTTAATACTTGGGCATCCTTTTACAATTTTAACAACCCAGAATTGTCATTTCAACAATTCTAACAACTTAAAACATTTCAACAACCTAAAACATATTTCATTTCAAGAATTTTAACAACCTAAAACTATCATTTCAATAATAATTCTAACAACCTATAACAACCTAAAACTGTTATAACTGTCATTTCAATAATGTTAAAACATTTCAACAACCTAAAACATTTCATTTCAAGAATTTTAACAACCTAAAACTATCATTTCAATAATAATTCTAACAACCTATAACAACCTAAAACTGTTATAACTGTCATTTCAATAATGTTTGTAATCGAAATTCTAACCTAAAACTACCTAAAACTGTTATAACTGTCATTTCAATAATGTTTGTAATCATTATTGTAATCGAAATTCTAACAACCTAAAACTGTCATTTCAATAATCTTTGTAGTTTGAACCAACCCAATACAATTCTAACAAACCCAATTCAACAATTCTAACAATCCAAAACTGTCATTTCAATCATCTTTGTAGTTTGAAATAAATTCAATACTTTGGGTGTCCCAATACAATTCTGACAAACCTAATTCAACAATTCTAACAACTCAAAACTGTCATTTCAATAATCTTTGTAGTTTGAACCAAATTCAATACTTGGGTGTCCCAATACAGTTCTAACAAACCCAAAATTGTCAATTCAATTTTAACAACCCAAAACTATCAATAATCTTTATCATTTCCACAAAATTGCAATTCAATTTTAACAACCCAAAAATGTCAATAATAATCTTTATCATTTGCACCAAATTCAATACTTACAAACCCAAAACTGTCAATAATATTTATCATTAGAACCAAATTCAATACTTAGGACATCCCAATACAATTCTAATAGTACCCAAACCCCAAAATTGTCAATACAATTTTAACACAATTCTAACAAACCCAAAACTGTCAATAATCTTTATCATTTGAACCAAATTCAATACTTAGGACATCCCAATACAATTCTAATAACCCAAAACCCAATAACCCAATTCTAATACAATTCTAATAACCCAATTCAATTTTAACAACCCAAAACTATCAATAATCTTTATCATTTCCACAAAATTGTCAATTCAATTTTAACAACCCAAAAATGTCAATAATCTTTATCATTTGCACCAAATTCAATACTTACAAACCCAAAATTGTCAATTCAATTTTAACAACCCAAAAGTGTCAAAAATATTTATCATTAGAACCAAATTCAATACTTAGGACATCCCAATACAATTCTAATAACCCAAACCTCAAAATTGTCAATACAATTTTAACACAATTCTAACAAACCCAATATTGTCAATTCAATTTTAACAACCCAAAACTGTCAATAATCTTTATCATTTGAACCAAATTCAATACTTAGGACATCCCAATACAATTCTAACAACCCAAAACCCAAAATTGTCAATACAATTTTAACAACTCAAAACTGTCATTTCAATAATCTTTGACCCGAAACCCAAAATTGTCAATACAATTTTAACAACCCAAAATTGTCATTTCAATAATCTTTTGTTGTTTAAACCAAATTCAATACTTAGGGCATCCCAATACAATTCTAACCCAAAACTGCCATTTCAATAATACCTCATTTGAATAATCCTTTCAATAATCTTTGTTGTTTAAACCAAATTCAATACTTAGAGGCCCAATACAATTCTAACAACTCAAAACTGCAATTTCAATAATTTCAGTAATACCTCATTTCAATAATCCTTGTTGTTTAAACTAAATTCAAAACAATTCTAACAACCCAAAAGTGTCCTTTCAATAATCTTTGTCCTTTGAACCAAATTCAATACTTGGGGCACCCCAATACAATTCAACAACCCAAACCCAAAACTGACATTCCCAAAATTGTCAATTCAATAATACCTCATTTCAATAATCCTTGTTGTTTGAACTAAATTCTAAACAATTCTAACAACCCAAAAGTGTCTTTTCAATAATCTTTGTCCTTTGAACCAAATTTGATACTTTCAACCAAATTCAATACTTGAGGCACCCCAATACAATTCTAACAACCCAAACCCAAAACTAACATTTCCAAAATTGTCATTTCAATAATACCTCATTTCAATAATCCTTGTTGTTTGAACTAAATTCTAAACAATTCTAACAACCCAAAAGTGTCCTTTCAATAATATTTGTCCTTTGAACCAAATTTGATACTTGAGGCACCCCAATACAATTCTAACAACCCAAAATTGACATTTCAATAATACTGTCCTTTCAATTATCCTTGTTGCTTGAACCAAATTCAATACTTGAAGCACTCCAATACAACCCAAAACTGTCATTTCAATAATCTTAATAATCTTTGTCGTTTCAATAATTTTGTATTTTTTTTGTCGTTTCAATAATTTTGTATTTTTTTTAACTGCCCAATTATTTGATGCATAATATAAAGTTTAACTTACACCACTAACAATTAATTAGACAACAATGAAAAGTAAACAAGCACCCAAACAACATCAATACAACAATTGAAAGTACAAATACCTAAATAACAACCATAGGAAGTACAAGTACTATATACCTGCCTACTTGTATGTGTAGGCTACCCAAATAATAGGAAGTACAAGTACTATCTACGTGCCTACTTTTTATGTGTAAGCTACCCAAACAACAACAATTGAAAGTACAAGTACCCAAACAACAATGGAAAGTATAAGTACTAAGTACAAATACCTAAACAACAATGGAAAGTACAAGTACTATATACGTGCCCACCTTATTAGTGTAGGCACGGTGAGAGCAATCCACCCCGCTGCAAACTCTTTAAGAGTCTGTCAGCAGGGTATCTTATGTATGCGCATGCACCATATGAATGATGAGATGAAAAGCATGCCACTAATGATCATGTGCTGATGATGAGGAGCATCGAAAGAGCATGCATATGGCCATGGCACGATCATACGGGATGGATTGCACAACCAAAAACTGAAACTGGAACCCGTTCTCCGTGATGTGCGATGGCAAGTGGATGGGCCCATACAGGCCTGGAATTTGACGTTCCACAGAACATTTTTTTCATTTTTACACGTATTTGACAGGTGGAAATTTTTTTAGCACGTCAACATCTACGTCCTCCAGAATTTGCAAACCGTCAGTTTGACGTCCACTCATATTTATCAGACGTCAAAATTTATGGTACTTGCAGTCTGAAGAGGCAGCATGGCCCTCGGCCCCTCGCCCCTCTGTGAGTGGATAGGTTAAGGCTTAAGCGGCCAGCGGCGGCCCTGCCAACCTGGGACCAGCTGGTGAGCACTAGGCAGTGGCCCGTGGCGTGGGTACTTAGTACTTACCAGCTACTACGAAATTCGAATCCAAAAAAATATTTCAATTTGCAGCGTTAATTAATTTCCCACTGCCCAGCATTAATGGGCAATGGGCATTGGGAAGCCTCCGGAGGCTGAAGACTTGAAGTCGCTGCTGAATATGCAGTTAATTTCATATTTTATGGCGAGTTCAAACTTCAAAAAGGCTTACTTATGTCCGAAGTTTTTCATACTGGCGACTTGTTTCAGAAGCAGCAGGCTACGTCAATATAGAGTCTGGTGGGGAAATGGGGGCCTTCCTTCTATTATTTCTATCCTGGGTATGTTTTTAAAGGGGATATAGGGTGTGCGCAGCTTTGTATGTAAGCCATCATACGGTCTGGCCAAGCAATAACTAACCAGGGCGTTGTCTTTAGGGTAGGGGAATGGGCACACCTCACGCTGGGGGCTTTATCCGTCCCCTCTGTCTGCACCTTCCGTCCAGCAGCAACAAAAGATTCCATTCAATTATTGAACCGTTTAACTAAATCAATATGCTTGTAAGGTAACAAAAAAGTGAAGCAACAGACTCGCAGAGGATCGCAAAGGCTCAATTGGGTTTCACCTGTTCCAGGTTTGTTGCAGAGAGCTTGGTCTCAAATTCTTTTTTTTTTACGATTTTTTATGAATATTTATATAGTTTTTGTGATTATAGGAAGGAAGTTCTTGCATAGATCTGTGGGTTGTCACCGGTCTTAAAAAATTGTTTCTAAACTTGAGTTTCTGGCCGGTGCAAGAGTTGTTGTGTGTTCTGTAATAGCATAGATCTGTTATAGGCAGAGCCGCAGAGGATACATTTCCTGTTTCTTTTGTTTGTATTTCAACTTGTTAGATAGCAGAGATTGGTAGTGCTTGTGCTGTTGGATAAATGCGATTTTACAACCCAGAACAATTGATTTTTCACATAGATAATCTCAGTTGTTTAAAGTCACTATGGAGTTCTCTTATTGTTGTTGGTTTCACGCTAAAGGCCCTGGAAATGTTCTAACTGATCCATATACCTCTAATATGTATTTGAATATGACCAACAAGGGATTTCACCAGTAATGGTTCCTGGCTTTCCTATAAATAAGAATACTATAATTGTTATGGTACAAAATACTGGGTGTTTGCAATTTAAATCTGTGTTTTATCATAAGGTGTTTGTACCCTATCATTATATGGCGTCTGCTTGTTGGATTGTAAACATTTTGCTAAACTACTCTGCTCTACTCTGCTCTTTGGGAAAATGATAAAAAACAGCAGGATCGATTGAGTTCAATAATGTCTAGAAAGCTTGATTTTTCCTATTCTTAAGCAAAGAGTTACAGTTTTATTTTAGTGCAGAAGTATAAAAAATGGCTTCTGTATATTATGGAAGTCTTGATTTACTTGCTGACATCCCGAATTTGCCCCTAATTTATAGGTTTACGAGTTAATAGGTTGATGGAGCTTCGAGTCTGATAAGGCCAGCGCCGATGCTAATTATTGCATATGTGTATGAAGCAGAGTTCTATTCGGAGTGACTCAAGGTACATCAAAATCTCAGCTCCTTAGATCACCAAATCTCAATGTAATTCCTTTGAGACATGTTAATGTTATAGAGTATGTGCTATATAAAGAGTGCATGAAGCTAAAATCTACCATATTTTTACTTTGCTACTTGTGGCAAGTCACATAAAAGGTGATTTAGATTCTTATGTTGTGGCTCATTTTGAATGAACTAGAATCTGCAATGAATTTGTAGGGTTCTATAAAAGTTTGTTTGTTAGCATGCTGCAAACTTTGCACATGGTAGCGTGTTCTGCAGTTCAGCCACCCCGCTTCTTTGTGCAACAAGTCTCCCCAGGTCTGGAATCCCTTTTCGGTTAAACTAATATGCCTCCTATCCTTTGAAAAATTCCATAGGAATCTTGCATGCTGGCTCCCATCTAGGCCTGGAATTTGACGTTCGACAGAACGTTTTTTTCATTTTTACACGTATTTGACAGGTGGAAATTTTTTTAGCACGTCAACATCTACATCCTCCATAATTTTCAAACCGTCAGTTTGACGTCCACTCATATTTATCAGACGTCAAAATTTATGGTACTTGCAGTCTGAAGAGGCAGCATGGCCCTCGGCCCCTCGCCCCTCTGTGAGTGGATAGGTTAAGGCTTAAGCGGCCAGCAGCGGCCCTGCCAACCTGGGACCAGCTGGTGGGCATTAAGCAGTGGCCTGTGGCGTGGGTACTTAGTACTTACCAGCTACTATGAAATTTGAATCCAAAAAAATATTTCAATTTGCAGCGTTAATTAATTTCCCACTGCCCAACATTAATGGGCAATGGGCATTGGGAAGCCTCCGGAGGCTGAAGACTTGAAGTCGCTGCTGAATATGCAGTTAATTTCACATTTTATGGCAAGTTCAAACTTCAAAAGGCTTACTTACGTCCGAAGTTTTTCATATTGGCGACTTGTTTCAGAAGCAGCAGGCTACGTCAATATAGAGTCTAGTGGGCAAATGGGGGCCTTCCTTCTATTATTTCTATCATGGGTATGTTTTTAAAGGGGATATAGGGTGTGCACAGCTTTGTATGTAAGCCATCATCCGGTCCGACCAAGCAAGAACTAACCAAGGCGTTGTCTTTAGGGTAGGGGAATGGGCGCACCTCACGCTGGGGGCTTCATCTGTCCCCTCTGTCTGCACCTTTCCTCCAGTAGCAACAGAAGATTCCATTCAATTATTGAACCATTTAACTAAATCAATATGCTCCTAAGGTAACAAAAAAGTGAAGCAGCAGACTCGCAGAGGATCGCAAAGGCTCAATTGGGTTTCACCTGTTCCAGGTTTGTTGCAGAGAGCTTGGTCTCAAATTATTTTTTTTACGATTTTTTATGAAGATTTATATAGTTTTTGTGATTATAGGAAGGAATTTCTTGCATAGATCTATGGGTGGTCACCGGTATTAAAAAATTGTTTCTAAACTTGAGTTTCTGGCTGGTGCAAGAGTTGTTGTGTGTTCTGTAATAGCATAGATCTGTTATAGGCAGAGCCACAGAGGATACATTTCTTGTTTCTTTTGTTTGTATTTCAACTTGTTAGATAGCAGAGATTGGTAGTGCTTGTGCTATTGGATAAATGCGATTCTACAACCCAGAACAATTGATTGTTCACATAGATAATCTCAACTGTTTAAAGTCACTATGGAGTTCTCTTATTGCTGTTGGTTTCACCCTAAAGGCCCTGGAAATGTTCTAACTGATCCATATACCTCTAATATGTATTTGAATATGACCAACAAGGGATTTCACCAGTAATGGTTCCTGGCTTTCCTATAAATAAGAAGACTATAATTGTTATGGTACAAAATACTGGGTGTTTGCAATTTAAATTTGTGTTTTATCATAAGGTGTTTGTACCCTATCATTCTATGGCGTCTGCTTGTTGGATTGTAAACATTGTGCTAAACCACTCTGCTCTACTCTGCTCTTTGGGCAAATGGTAAAAAAAAGCGGGATCGATTGAGTTCAATAATGTCTAGAAAGCTTGATTTTTCCTATTCTTAAGCAAAGAGTTACAGTTTTATTTTAGTGCAGAAGTATAAAAACTCGCTTCTGTATATTATGGAAGTCTTGATTTACTTGCTGACACGAATCTGCCCCTAATTTACAGGTTTACGAGTTAATAGGTTGATGGAGCTTCGAGTCTGATAAGGCCAGCGCCGGTGCTAATTATTGCATATGTGTATGAAGCAGAGTTCTATTCGCACTGATTCAAGGTACATCGAAATCTCAGCTCCTTATATCACCAAATCTCAATGTAATTCCTTTGAGACATGTTAATGTTATAGAGTATGTGCTATATAAAGAGTGCATGAAGCTAAAATCTACCATATTTTTACTTTGCTACTTGTGACAAGTCACATAAAAGGTGATTTAGATTCTTATGCTGTGGCTCATTTTGAACGAACTAGAATCTGCAATGACTTTGTAGGGTTCTATAAAAGTTTTTTTGTTAGCATGCTGCAAACTTTGCACATGGTAGCATGTTCTGCAGTTCAGTCACCCCGCTTCTTTGTGCAACAAGTCTCCCCAGGTCTGGAATCCCTTTTTGGTTAAACAAATATGCCTCCTATCCTTTGAAAAAGTCCATAGGAATCTTGCATATTGGCTCCCATCCAGGCCTGGAATTTGATGTTCCACAGAACGTATTTTTCATTTTTACACGTATTTGATAGGTGGAAATTTTTTTAGCACGTCAACATCTACGTCCTCCAAAATTTTCAAACCGTTAGTTTGACGTCCACTCATATTTATCAGACGTCAAAATTTATGGTGCTTGCAGTCTGAAGAGGCAGCATGGCCCTCGGCCCCTCGCCCCTTTGTGAGTGGACAGGTTAAGACTTAAGCGGCTAGCAGTGGCCCTGCCAACCTGGGACCAGCTGGTGGGCACTGAGCAGTGGCCTGTGGTGTGGGTACTTAGTACTTACCAGCTACTACGAAATTCGAATCCAAAAAAATATTTCAATTTGCAGCGTTAATTAATTTCCCACTGCCCAGCATTAATGGGCAATGGGCATTGGGAAGCCTCCAGAGGCTGAAGACTTGAAGTCGTTGTTGAATATGCAGTGAATTTCATATTTTATGGCGAGTTCAAACTTCAAAAGGCTTACTTACGTCCGAAGTTTTTCATATTGGCGACTTGTTTCAGAAGCAGCAGGCTACGTCAATATAGAGTCTGGTGGGGAAATGGGGGCCTTCCTTCTATTATTTCTATCCTGGGTATGTTTTTAAAGGGGATATAGGGTGTGCGCAGCTTTGTATGTAAGACATCATCCGGTCCGGCCAAGCAATAACTAACCAGGGCATTGTCTTTAGGGTAGGGGAATGGGCACACCTCACGCTGGGGGCTTCATCCGTCCCCTCTGTCTGCACCTTCCGTCCAGCAGCAACAGAATATTCCATTCAATTATTGAACCGTTTAACTAAATCAATATGCTCGTAAGGTAACAAAAAAGTGAAGCAGCAGACTCGCAGAGGATCGCAAAGGCTCAATTGGGTTTCACCTGTTCCAGGTTTGTTGCAGAGAGCTTGGTCTCAAATTCTATTTTTTTAGGATTTTTTATGAAGATTTATATAGTTTTTGTGATTATAGGAAGGAAGTTCTTACATAGATCTGTGGGTGGTCACCGGTCTTAAAAAATTGTTCCTAAACTTGAGTTTCTGGCCGATGCAAGAGTTGTTGTGTGTTCTGTAATAGCAGAGATCTGTTATAGGTAGAGCCACAGAGGATACATTTCCTGTTTCTTTTGTTTGTATTTCAACTTGTTAGATAGCATAGATTGGTAGTGCTTGTGCTATTGGATAAATGCAATTCTACAACCCAGAACAATAGATTTTTCACACAGATAATCTCAGTTGTTTAAAGTCACTATGGAGTTCTCTTATTGCTGTTGGTTTCACCCTAAAGGCCCTGGAAATGTTCTAGCTGATCCATATACCTCTAATATGTATTTGAATATGACCAACAAGGGATTTCACCAGTAATGGTTCCTGGCTTTCCTATAAATAAGAAGACTATAATTGTTATGGTACAAAATATTGGGTGTTTGCAATTTAAATCTGTGTTTTATCATAAGGTGTTTGTACCCTATCATTCTATGGCGTCTGCTTATTGGATTGTAAACATTGTGCTAAACTACTCTACTCTACTCTGCTCTTTGGGCAAAATGATAAAAAACAGCGGCATCGATTGAGTTCAATAATGTCTAGAAAGATTGATTTTTCCTGTTCTTAAGCAAAGAGTTACAGTTTTATTTTAGTGCAGAAGTATAAAAACTGACTTCTGTATATTATGGAAGTCTTGATTTACTTGCTGACATCCTGAATCTGCCCCTAATTTACAGGTTTACAAGTTAATAGGTTGATGGAGCTGCGAGTCTGATAAGGCCAGCGCCGGTGCTAATTATTGCATATGTGTCTGAAGCAGAGTTCTATTCGGACTGATTCAAGGTACATTGAAATCTCAGCTCCTTAGATCGCCAAATCTCAATGTAATTCCTTTGAGACATGTTAATGTTATAGAGTATGTGCTATATAAAGAGTGCATGAAGCTAAAATCTACCATATTTTCACTTTGCTACTTGTGACAAGTCACATAAAAGGTGATTTAGATTCTTATGTTGTGGCTCATTTTGAACGAACTAGAATTTGCAATGACCTTGTAGGGTTCTATAAAAGTTTGTTTGTTAGCATGCTGCAAACTTTGCACATGGTAGCGTGTTCTACAGTTCAGCCACCCCACTTCTTTGTGCAACAAGTCTCCCCAGGTCTGGAATCCCTTTTCGGTTAAACTAATATGCCTCCTATCCTTTGAATAATTCCATAGGAATCTTGCATGCTAGCTCCCATCCAGGCCTGGAATTTGACCTTCCACAGAGCGTCTTTTTCATTTTTACACGTATTTGACAAGTGAAATTTTTTTTAGCACGTCAACATCTACGTCCTCCAAAATTTTCAAACCGTCAATTTGACGTCCACTCATATTTATCAGACGTCAAAATTTATGGTACTTGCAGTCTGAAGAGGCAGCATGGCCCTCGACCCCTCGCCCCTCTGTGAGTGGATAGGTTAAGGCTTAAGCGGCCAGTGGCGGCCCTGCCAACCTGGGACCAGATGGTGGGCACTGGGCAGTGGCCTGTGGCGTGGGTACTTAGTACTTACCAGCTACTACGAAATTCAAATCCAAAAAAATTATTTCAATTTGCAGCGTTAATTAATTTCCCACTGCCCAGCATTAATGGGCAATGGGCATTGGGAAGCCTCCGGAGGCTGAAGACTGGAAGTCGCTGCTGAATATGCAATTAATTTCATATTTTATGGCGAGTTCAAACTTCAAAAGGCTTACTTACATCTGAAGTTTTTCATATTGGTGACTTGTTTCAGAAGCAGCAGGCTACGTCAATATAGAGTCTGGTGGGGAAATGGGGACCTTCCTTCTATTATTTCTATCCTGGGTATGTTTTTAAAGGGGATATAGGGTGTGCACAGCTTTGTATGTAAGCCATCATCCGGTCCGGCCAAGCAATAACTAACCAGGGTGTTGTCTTTAGGGTAGGGGAATGGGCGCACCTCACGCTGGGGGCTTCATCCGTCCCCTCTGTCTGCACCTTCCGTCCAGCAGCAACAAAAGATTCCATTCAATTATTGAACCGTTTAACTAAATCAATATGCTCGTAAGGTAACAAAAAACTGAAGTAGCAGACTCGCAGAGGATTGCAAAGGCTCAATTGGGTTTCACCTGTTCCAGGTTTGTTGCAGAGAGCTTGGTCTCAAATTCTTTTTTTTACGATTTTTTATGAAGATTTATATAGTTTTTGTGATTATAGGAAGGAAGTTCTTGCATAGATCTGTGGGTGGTCACCGGTCTTAAAAAATTGTTTCTAAACTTGAGTTTCTGGCCGGTGCAAGAGTTGTTGTGTGTTCTGTAATAGCAGAGATCTGTTATAGGCAGAGCCGCAGAGGATACATTTCCTGTTTCTTTTGTTTGTATTTCAACTTGTTAGATAGCAGAGATTGGTAGTGCTTGTGCTGTTGGATAAATGCGATTCTACAACCCAGAACAATTGATTTTTCACATAGATAATCTCAGTTGTTTAAAGTCACTATGGAGTTCTCTTATTGCTGTTGGTTTCACCCTAAAGGCCCTGGAAATGTTCTAGCTGATCCATATACCTCTAATATGTATTTGAATATGACCAACAAGGGATTTCACCAATAATGATTCCTGGCTTTCCTATAAATAAGAATACTATAATTGTTATGGTACAAAATACTGGGTGTTTGCAATTTAAATATGTGTTTTATCATAAGGTGTTTGTACCCTATCATTCTATGGCGTCTTCTTGTTGGATTGTAAACATTGTGCTAAACTACTCTGCTCTACTTTGCTTTTTGGGCAAATGATAAAAAATAGCGGGATCGATTGAGTTCAATAATGTCTAGAAAGCTTGATTTTTCCTGTTCTTAAGCAAAGAGTTACAGTTTTATTTTAGTGCAAAAGTATAAAAACTGGCTTCTGTATATTATGGAAGTCTTGATTTACTTGCTGACATCCCGAATCTGCCCCTAATTTACAGGTTTACGAGTTAAGAGGTTGATGGAGCTTCGATTCTGATAAGGCCAGCGTCGGTGCTAATTATTGCATATGTGTATGAAGTAGAGTTCTATTCGGACTGATTCAAGGTACATTGAAATCTCAGCTCTTTAGATCACCAAATCTCAATGTAATTCCTTTGAGACATGTTAATGTTATAGAGTATGTGCTATATAAAGAGTGCATGAAGCTAAAATCTACCATATTTTTACTTTGCTACTTGTGACAAGTCACATAAAAGGTGATTTAGATTCTTATGTTGTGGCTCATTTTTAACGAACTAGAATCTGCAATGACTTTGTAGGTTCTATAAAATTTTGTTTGTTAGCGTGCTGCAAACTTTGCACATGGTAGCGTGTTCTGCAGTTCAGCCACCCCGCTTCTTTGTGCAACAAGTCTCGGCCCAGGTCTGGAATCCCTTTTCGGTTAAACTAATATGCCTCCTATCCTTTGAAAAAGTCCATAGGAATCTGGCATGTTGGCTTCCATCCACTCCATGGGTTATCAAATCTCAATGTAATTTCTTCGAGATGTTATTGTTATAGAGTATCTTTATATAAAGAGTGCATTAAACCAAAATCCGCCATATTTTCATTTTGCTACTTGTGGCAAGTGAATAAAGGATAATTCTTCCACTGTAGTCTGTAACACATTAAAAGAAAATCCATATTCTATTTATTAAAACTGGAAATAGAAGAGAGAGACCTTAGATTTTGTATTGATTAACAATGCACAAAAAAGCAGCTGCCATGTTTCATCTAATATAAAGCAATAGAACGGAGCACACAAGCTTCACAATATAAACACTCGTTTTATTTAAATCAAACAAATTTATCTTCTCGGAGAAGACAAGTGCCGTTCATCCAGCTGACAGGCCATTTTGCCTCTGCAACTCTAAAATAAACAAGCTCTGTTTGACATTTTTATCCTATATTCAAATCAGACAAATTTATCTTCACGGAGGAGAAGACAAGTGCCATCAATCTTGCTGGCAAGCCATTTTTTCTATGCACCTCTCTAAAATAAACATGCTCCGTTTGACAGTTTTATTTAGAGCACAAGGAAATTGATTTAAATGCATCAATTTTCAAATATCAATAATAGATGAAAGAGCATATATAACTTTTCATGCAAAAGTAAACTGTAACTGTTTCAACTTTCCTACACGTTCCAGCGGTTCCAAGTTAAACATCAATTTTTTACCTTTATAGCTCTAGGTGTATGGAGTTCAACCTGGGTGTTAAAATAACCTATACTCTTTAGAATAAAAAAGTTTCATATTTGTAAATGGGTTGTGTATGAACTAACAAATCATCTCTAGGTAAAGTATGTTGTTAGTCAATATTCTGTGTGTCACGACAAATGATACACCAATATTGAGTAAAGATTTGACCCAAAAATTGAGTAAACAGTCATCAGAAGCAATGTGTAGTCAATCTGTGAGAACACTGAACATTTCCCAGTTCTTGAAACAAGTGAAAATGCACAAAAATCAGAATTTCTTAGGGGATTTCAAGTCCACATTTATATAGCACATTTATGTCCATTTATGCCGAAGGCAAATATGGATATCAATAAAGATAAAGCCCAGATCCTATAATCTACATGCAAAATTGGTAGATGCACTATATGTAAAATACCATGCACTTAGTACATACTATATATAAAAGTAAATAAAAAGACATCTCATTTAGATAAACAGGTGCTCATAGAATGCAAATTTAACAGGACAGAGAAACATATATTCCAAATCAAGTTACCAAACTCTGAATGGGGAAAAACTTGAAGTGGGAATACTCTGGAAAATATCAGCAAGTAGAGTTTGATTCTGAGTCAAACTCGGTCAACCCCAAGTTTGACCCGGGCAACTGGTAAAACTATTTTCCTGCTGGATCCAAGTCAAACTCTGAAACTTCCAAATATTACAGAAATAGTGAACCAGGAAAGGGAATAACAGATCTCCTGGGTGATGGATCCTACGCTATAAAAATTCAAATGGATTGATCTAGTTTTCTAAAAAATTTATAATATTTCATAATGTAATTTATCATTCTTAATTAGTTTTGTATAAGTTATTTTTTTATATAGATTTTTTTTTGAAGCACACTTTTTTTTATGTGGTTTTGTTTGAGTTAATTTATTTGGTTTGGTCTATTTTTTGTATATAGGTGGTTAATTGTTAAAACATACAATGTCTGGAAAAAGAAAAATCCAACTCACAATTGGAGACATGTATGGATGGAAAAAAGGACAAACTTCCAATATTGAAAATGATTCAAACACAAGCGAAGAAGTTTATAATACTCAATTGCAGCAACAATTTGATGAAATATTTGGAAGTTTATCTGATGAAGAAACAAATGAAGTTGAAGAAGAGGTTGATAATCACAAGAAAATGAAAGTGCAAACAAAAAGAAAATTTCGTATGGAATGGTTAGATAAGTTTGATTGGTTGAATTATGTGAGGCGCGATGATGAAATATATATGAAATGTAGCTACTGTGAGAAGTATAGGATGAGTGGACCATGGGGTCTAGGAAATGGTTGTACAACTTTACAACATGATGCTCTTGTTACTCATGAAAAATCACTAATACATAACGATGCTAAGGAAAGATGGATTAGTGCATTAGAGAGAAATATGAAGCCAATTCCAGAGCATGTAGTGGAAAATGCTAATTAGGAAAGAGTTATTTCTACCATGAAAGTATCATATTTTGTGTGCCAAGAAGATTTATCTTTATCAAAGTATGAAAAACTATGCAAATTTCTCATAGATGCAAAAACACCAGATATGCCAAAGTCTCAAGAGTACTCCTCATACACAAATAGAAAATCTGCAAATGATTTTATCTATTGCATATCAAAACACCTTGAACAGGTTCAGATAAAAAATATGATGGATAGTCCTTTCTTCTCATTAATGGTTGATGAAAGTACCGATCGAAGCTTAGAGCAACATCTTGTTGTCAATGCTACATATTTAGATTCAAAAGGTCTTGGGCCACCCATTTCACAATTTATGAAGCTGAAAAATGTAATGGATGGAAAAGGGAAAACGATTTATGATAGCGTCAATCAATTAATAAATGATAGAGGCCTTCATTATAAAGATTTGATAGTTGTTTCTACAGACGGGGCTTCAGCAATGATTGGACATGAAAATGGTTTTTTTTCACATTTGAAAAAAGACACTCCAAACCTTATTACAGTTCATTGTGTAGCTCATCGTGAGTCTCTAGCAGCAGCAGATGCCTCTAAAAAAATACCTGAATTATTATATGTTGAAAAATTTGCAAACAAAGTATATTCATGGATTCAAAACTCACCAAAGAGAAGCAATGAACTTAATGATTTGCTTAATGTCATGCAAATCGATGTTCTTGATGTGCTACAAATGCACATCGTGAGATGGTTATCAAGGGGAGAAGTTATTATAAGGCTTGTGAAGCTTATGCCAGCAATCTTAACATTGTGGAAAAATGAAAGAAAAACTTCATCATGGTATGATAAGACACGAATTTATTCCATTCAATTTTGTTTGCATATGCTTGCTGATGTGTTGGGTGAATTGAATAAGTTAAACAAGACTTTTCAAGCAAAAAATGTAGACATTACAACTATTGGGCTGGCTCTTGAAGTAACTATAAGTACATTGTCAAGATGGTTTTTGAGAAAAGAAACATTTGCAGAAGGTACAACTTACCTTTCAAAATTTCTTTGTGATTCACAATATGGATACATTGAAATTAAAGATGAAGGAGTACTCATATATAGACATGAGTTGCAATATATCTCTATTCCAACTATGGATATTGATTATAATGATAGGAAGCAAACTATGAAACCTCATATACAAGGCACACAAGAGACTTGTCAGCAACTCACAGAAGGCTATATTGAGTCTCTCATAGACTCTTTGAATGAAATATTTCCAGATCTTCATCTTTTTAATGCGGCAAAATTGTTTAGTCCTTATTATTATCCGGAAGAACGTCACAGTCGTGAGAAAAATTCAGAGCGTTGGCTTTCTAAACTATTTCAACATTTGCAAAATACCATATCAAATGATGTGAGAAATGTATGTTTGTTTGATTTTAAAGCCTGCAAAAGAGAGCTGCACCCTTTTGTCGATTCATTAAATCTAGCTTCTGAGGGATTCTCAATGAAAGAAGCATGGAAGGTCTTTCGTAACACAAAACAGTGGCACACAAATTATCCTCATATAATGAAATTATGGCAAGCTGTACTCAATATTCCTGCAAGTACAGTGGATTGTGAAAGAGGATTTTCTAAGCAAAATATCATTAAGGACATTCGAAAATCAAGGTTAGGATTGGATACACTAGATGCGCTGATGAGAATATCTTTAAATGGACCTGATTTATCTATTGTTGATTGGAATGCAGTGTATGAAATATGGAGAGATACAAAGTCAAGAAGAGTTCTTGAGCTTTGAGAGTTGGGAAGTCTTCCTAATCTTCTCAAGTGAGCTGTGTTTATTTTCAAACCAATTATATAACGTTTTTGGGCTGGATGCAGCAAGATATCTACCGATGCGTTTTTGACTTTCCAATGAAGCATAACTACACTTGAAGCCTGAAGGATTTTGGTTATGAAAATATTGAACAAAAGAGGTAATATTTTAAGCACATTGTGTTATATATTATATTAAATTTATGGCATAAATATTTCATTTGTCTCTTACAACTTATTTTTAATTTAAGAATATTTCTTTTAGGATTTTTGAAAATTTTGAACAATCAATTTTTGTTTAGATGAATGAATTTGGTTATGAAAAGATTGAACAAAAGAGGTAATTTTTTAAGCACAATGTGTTGTTATATATTATATTAAATTTAGGACATAAATATACCATTTGTCTCTTACACCTTATTTTTAACTTAAGAATATTTCTTGCAGGAATTTTGAAACTTTTGAACAATCACTTGAATGATTCAGTTGAAGGACTTTGGTTATGAAAAGATTGAACAAAATAGGTAAAGTTTTAAGCACACTGTGTTGTTATATATTATATTAAATTTAGGACATAAATATATAATTTGCCTCTTACAACTTTTTTTAAATTTAAGGATATTTTTTGCAGGAATTTTGAAAATTTGTAAAAATCTGAGCACTGCCATATTTTGGCCACTTCATGTTTAATAGTGGTGGAAGTTGCAAGTTACAGCAATAGTGACCATTTTCATAAAAAAACGGACAAGCAAGTATTCTATTTTTTAAGTAGTAGATTTATTATTTTAGTTCACAAATTATGGCATAATTAATCTAGAAATTTATTTTGTGTTACAGGCTTACAACTCTAGATTCCAGCAATACTCTATTTTTAATACAACTACACATTTTGTGTCACTTTGAAGTGGGTATTGGGTCCAGAAGGCATGGAACAATTTACCCAATACCACATGTTGATCCAATATGATTTACCAAGATGATTGAGCAGATGCAGTTCAAGTTCGAGCAACACTGGAAGCAATGGTAGAATTTGTAATATATTTTCTTTAATTAATACAAATTACAGTACATTATTTTTGTTACACATTCACATTGTGCAACATGAAAGGTTCCATGTGTATTTGAGAGACATCTCTGTGTAAAATATGAGCATAACCATAAAACAAAACTAAAGTTTCCATATTTTGTCTACATCATGTCCAAGGTTGAAAGTCGTGATTTTACAACTCTTGAGATACATTTAATTATGTATAAGGCAAATTTTCACAGCTATTATAAAAAAAACAGTTCTTTGGTAATAAAAATTACATTTGACATATTTATTATTATGTATGCTAGTTTTGATGTTTTTTTCATATAAAAATATAAACGGCTTTGACAGCGATAAATTTGTATCAAACGTATAGTGAAGGGCATGAAAATATCAAGACCGTCATCAAATATCCATTTGACAGGCATAATAGATTTGAAATTCCAAGCCTGGGCCCATAGCTCTCCTCATCCATGCAACTGCCTCACATTTTATCTCTAGCTGTCAATTCATATTTAATGCAACCTTGGTATTTGAAATCGGAAGGCAAATTTAAATTTGAATTTCAAACTGCGAGCCAAATTTTATTTTTAATTTTGAATTTCAAGAGAGGGGGCAGATTTAAATTTGAATTAGCTGCTAGATGGAGGAAAATAATTGGTTGCCGGTTGGAATGAGGTCTTAGTTAGTTGGAGAAGACACCGTTTGATCAAGCTGAGAAATCGTGGACTCGCAATCTGCATTCCCGGTATTTTTCCAGGTATTTATGTTTTTTTGCTTTATGTTCAATTGCAAACATCCAAGTATTTGAAAATATTGATAACCTCTTTGACATGCGGGATGGGTATTTCTATGTAGTTATGGATTGCTTCTGCGAGAACACATGGAGCCACACTTCGCAGTACAAGATCGGTTACTGCCAGCAATGCCCTGACAAGGTGCAATGGCCCATCGAATTAAGGTAGCGGCCTTCTCCATACTTCAATGCTGGAATGTTCGTGTTTGAGCCGAGTCAGTTGACCTTCGACTGCCTTTTTGAAACTATGATGGCCACTGTGCCAACGCCCTTCGCAGAACAGGTCTGATTCTATAATCGATTTTCAAGTTCATAAAATTTGGTTGGTTTAAACTATAAACTTTACCAGATCTGATTTTGACTAGACTGTGGTATAATTATATATGTTTTGTAGGATTTCTTGAACAAGTTTTTTGAGAAGATATACAAGCCCATCCCATTGGTGTACAATCTGGTTCTGGCCATTATGTGGCGACATCCTGAGAACGTGGATTTGGACAGAGTCAAAGTTGTTCACTATTGTGCCGCTGTAAGCTTTTCTTTTACTCCAAATTTGTGCAAATTCATTAGATAACATGACAGATGAGATTGGTGTTCTGAGCATTCAAGCTTATGTTAATGGATGGATGTGGATATGGATGTGCAGGGATCGAAGCCGTGGAGGTTCAGTGGGAAGGAGGAAAACATGGAGAGGGAAGATATAAAAACGTTGGTGCAGAAATGGTGGGACATATACAGTGACCCCTCTCTTGATCATCACTTGGGATCAGGTGACACAATTCCAGATCCAATTTCGAAGGAGGACCGAATTAAGTCAAATGATCTGCAGCAAGTGGTCTCCAATTCTTTCCTTGCCCGCCGACCTTCCTCACAGAAGGCCTAAACCCAAAGGACTCAAGGCTTGAACCCGTGACCTCCCCCCGTACTGAGAGAGTGTGCACAGGTCTTACCAATTGAGCTAACCCTTGGGGCTAGATTTCAAGTTTTTAAAAGTCGTGTGGAGTTTGTATATATATTTATAGTCCACCGGCCGAGGTGTGGACAATTTGTTTATGTTGTATGTCCGATCATTTTGATGTTGGGCGGGCTATTTGACTGTAAATTAACTGAAACAATATTTGTAAATATACACATTGCTCTTTGTATAATTTGGTTTTTTATTTTTTTTATTAGTATATTGATGAAAAATATTAATTTTTAATGAAAAATATTAATTCCTTTTATTTATACCAATGTAACCATGAATAATTATGAAACTTTTCCTTAAAATACAGTTTTATTTAAAGTTTTAGTTGAGTTTGCAATCCAGCCAACCTAATATGTTAGAATTACATTCACTACCCAACTCTGTGCATAAAGGCAACTTTTAATAAAAATCCAAATCGCTTTCAAAATATTACTATGATGAAATCCTTTTTTCATATGTTGACAAAGCAGAATTATCGTGCTATGATAACTTGGGTTTCCAAAGGGAAGTCCCAATTAAATCCCACTGTTTGGGATAGGAACTCATCAAGTTTATAGTCCTAACTTTGAAAAGGTAAAATGTACTTGTAATTCTTAATTCTATATTTTAATGCAAATGTAGTTTTATTTGATATGCTATTTAAAAATTAATAATTAAAGGATTTTTAATAAACAACTAATTACGTTTTTTACATTTAATTATTTTATTGCAATAATATTTTATTACAATTAATTTATTTTTTATGCAAACTAATTTATTATTACTATTAATTTTATTGTATATACAATATGTGGTTATATTTTGATATACTATTTAAAAATTAATTCTATTTTATATACAATATGTGGTTATATTTTGATATACTATTTAAAAATTAATAATGGAAAGATTTTTAACTTAAAATTAATTATATTTTACATTATTTGATATATTATTAAAAATTAATAATTAAGAGATTTTTAACTCAAAACTAATTATATTTTTACAATTATTTTTATAGTTATTAATTGACAATAGTTTGTAATTAAATAGTCAATACTTGAAAACTAAACATAAACCAAATTGCATTTTAAAATAGAAAAAAAAGACTACAACAATTCCAACAACAATAAGGAATTCAATAATTTCCATATACATTACAAGTTGGCACTAATACCTTCTCTCATTAGTTCTCTAAATAAGATAATAAAATTGTCCAAACAAAACACTTTCTCCTTATACAATGTTACATTTATAGATTTCTCCAAAATTAAGTGCTTCTCTAATGTGTCTCTTTGGCCTTTTTATTTTCAAAATACAAAATTCTTATACAATAATCTAATACAATGGGACAAAGTCGAGCCTTCCAAGGCCACCTCATACATAATCAATTCTCAATGTAAACTCCTTTTCAAAGTATTCATGAACATAGAAAACTTTAAGAATCCATAATTTTTTGAAAGTGTAAAAAATTTGGTCAATCTTACTAATACTTAAACTTACAACCATAATATGTTTGGCGGTTTTTTGTTAAAATATTCAAATTTATAAAGACTTTATATAGTTTTGGACAATTTTCACGAATTTTAGATTTAAAAAATTATTCCCATGGATTTTCTAGCGAATTGTCTTTGAAAAAAAGACAATTTGGCAAACATTTTTTTCTTCAAAAAATAGCCTATGGGCTAAATTTTGCCCATTAAATTTTCCTTGTTAATGAATGAATCAATGTATGCTCCTTCAATCTTGCTTAGCTATATTTCGAGTTGCTTCTATAATCACTTTTCCATCTTTGGGGGGGGGGGATTTTTGTTTTTTATCCTGGAGGAAACATAGTAAATACCTATGCTTGGGGACCCGCAAACTAAACCAATAATGAAGCTGATTGGCTCTCACTTCTCCTCGGTCTAGAACTAGCAGGTAAGTCTAAAATTTCAAAGTTGATGCTCTTCGGAGACTCAAGGCAGGTCATTCAGAAGATGAGATCAGGATACAAACATGGATCTACTAGTCGCAAAATAATATATGATCGGATGTGTCATCAAAACCTGATTCCACAAGTCCTCTTTCTTCACATCCTCAGGAAAAATAATGGCTCTGTCAATAAGCTCTCTAATCATGGCACCAAAAGTCAACAAGGAATGGTTTAGTTCAAAAATCACTTGAAATCATACAAGCATGTCCCCTAGACATACCACAAAGCACGTAAATTATAAGCTAAGGTTAGGTGCAATAGGAAAAGGGTCCTCCCTTAGGCCACCTACTCACGGTGACGAATTTAATTTTCCCACTACGCGTGGCTCTCATTTGACATATGGAAGTATCCTCCATGAGACTGCAATAAGTCTAGAAGTACTCTCTGGTAGCTACTCGGGGTTTTAACGAGATGGTTGACATGAAGGATGGACGCGTTAAATAGCGAAGACCCTTCCCATCCCCAAACATTGTTTGCAGGTTTGGAGGGGGGTGACTTTTAGTGATACAGTGGAAACCAGGATCAAGACAACATGCAAAATTTGCAGGTCTTGTTTTCAGACCTCTCGTGGGCGTCTTAAGATAGAATTCAGAGAACAATGACGAACAAAGGAGGAAACTCTAAAATCGATCACCTCAAATCCAGTTTGGAGGACATTAAAATGCATTTCTGCATGGTTTATGAGATGGTGGGCATCAGTGTTTAGGAAAATAGAGAAGTTACATCCGAGGTTAGATATATTTCCAATAATGGGTTTCCATGATTCCAGGATTGATATAATGAACGAGATCTCAGGGAGCTGATGGGTACTGTAGATATCATAAAGGAGGAAGTTGTGAAGATGGACAAAATGACCCAATGCAATCACTGTAGGACTCCCCAAACCAAGGTGTTCATACAATGGAGGAAACTTCAGTTGTCCAGCCCACTCTTGGGCATGAAGGAAATAAAATGTAGTGTTCTAACCCTGCCAATCTTAGATGTTTTTTTGCATTTTACATAATCACCAGTTTATTAAAATTTACCCTTCGAAGGGTTTGACAGTCTTCAAGAAGCATGGAAGGAATATTAGGATTTCAATTTTAAGTATAGTTGTTTCAGTCTTGATATCTTCTCAAAACTACGTGAAAACCTAGTTTCAATTTTGTAATGAATGCCTGTGCAGAACCTTTTTTCCAAACCATTTATATTCTCGGTTTCTGTTTAAAACAAATAGTCCTTGGTAGCTAATGTGAAGGGATGCAACCCTTATTAAATGTTTTACTATTATTAATTATTATTATTATTATTATATATATATATATATTATCTATGTATTAATTATTTATGTATGTATCATTGCCACCCTCTTTAAAGGAAGCTTTGTCCTCAAAGCTGATTTTGTTGATGTCAACTTTATTATGGTTTTACGATGAAGCACTGACTTGAGATGGGTAATCTACATTTGTTCATTTATCTTGATGTAGGTTTGTATCTCTATGTTGTAATCTTTTTTGTTTGAGTGGTGAGTTTCTCAATCTATTTAACATGCAATTACTTACTTTCCATATTGCCTTTTCGATTCAATTTATGAGCAAATGCAAATCTTGATTACTAGTGCATTTCTTAATCATAAACAACTAGTTTGCAATTTATCCAATTGATTAATTGAAGTCGATTTTCAAATGTATCTGCCTTTCCATATCGAGGCCGCCACTCTTTTTTAGTATTCATCAAGAATAAACTTTGCTATATTTTTTATTTTTTATTTTTTTATGTCTGTAATTAATGATATCCTGCAATTTTGTGGCATATTTTTTGTTAAGCCATCAATCCATAACCAGTTAACTGTTTCAATTTTTTGGATCCTTGTGAATTGCACATTAGTAAGATGTCGAATATCTCTCATCATGGATGCATTTGTTTTGGGTAGCTCTCTGATCATCTCACCATCATTGATGTATTGGAAATAACCCTTCAATTCGTTTATGACTACTATTTTAAGGGTGAATATCTACCTTCATATAGTTTTTCTCCAAAAGTGAATCCAATTATATTAATGAACTACTATTTGCATATGTTTTGAATCCAACATTGGATGTCATAATAATGGAGGTATTTTTAAAATTATAATCTTCGATCTTGGAAATCAAAGTGATGGTCATACTTAAGCGTTTGAAGGTTGAAATATCAGAGTGAGCTTTATTCATTTCAACATTAAGAAATACTATTGTAAATGGATTCCATCTTATAGCCTCAGTGAATGTGCACTTTAATTCTAACAATTTCAAAGATTCATGGTGTTTGTCATAGAGATGACTACTATTTTTAAGGGTAAATATCTACCTTCATATGTTTTTTCTCCAAAAGTGTATCCAATTATATTACTTCTATTGTTTGCATGTGTTTTAGATCTGACATTAGATGTCATAATAATGGAGGTATTTTTAAAATATAATCGTCGATCTTGGAAATCAAAGCGATGGCCATACTTAAGCGCTTGGAAGTTGAAAATATTAGAGTGAGTTTTATTCATTTCAATGAGCAATATTATTATAGATGGATCACATATTATAGCCTCGGTGAATGTTCACTTTAATTCTAACAATTTCAAAGTTGGGTGGTGGTGTGTGGTGTTTGTCATAGAGATGACGCACATCTAAACTGATGTCAACCTAATTGAAAATATCTAGGTATTGTACTAGTTTTCTTTGAATCATAGCCTTCTTGGATTCTTCATCAGGAGAAATTTTAAGAGCCTTAATCCTTGATTTCCACATGACTGCGTCCAAAGCTTCAATTATGGATTAACATAAATGTTGTTCATCTGTAGTAACTTTCTTAATATGACCTCTTCAACATGTGGATGCAATAACTACTATGTCATCTGGTTCAAAAACAATAGGCCCACTATCATATTCTTCATCATTTGGAATCTAAGCAACAACTGACAATGAAACAACTTCCACATAACTATCTACACTTGTGTTTGTAGAATCATCATCAATCCTTCCAATTTGTTTAAGTAGATATTGGTTGCTTCCATGGCTTCTAATTTAATCAATCAAATCAATAGATTGATCTGGAAAATTTGATTGAGAACAATGTGCATGTGTTTTTTCATGCTCCTTATTCTCTCCAAACATGGTATTATCAAATTTTTCATCATGATGCTCAATGGGAGAGGCACATCCCTTATTTGGGAAAGAAGAACACTCAAGCAATTGCTTTAGAGAGAGAAGAGACAATCTATCTGGAGGAGAGGAAGCAGTCTAGTCTTGTTATTGGGTCTTACATTGTACTTGGTTGAAGTCTATATAGAGGATTTTTTGCTAGGTTTTATTCCCCATGAGGGTTTCCGAGGATAAATATTTTTGTTCTCTTTTGTTATGATGTGCTTGTTATTCTTTTAGAGATCCTTTTTATTTTTGTATAACAACTTTTAAAATATTAACATGGTATCAGAGCTAACCTGAAAGAAGACATTGTGCAACAACTCACCCCACAATCCGATAAGCTAGGGTTTACTATTCTGGATACCTCCCTCAACATATCAATTGGAAAAGAAGGTCCATTCAACTCTCCCTAGGAGGGTGCATCTTTCTGTAGAAGAAGTTTTTCATTCTGAAGATTATCACTTTTTGACCTACCACTGTTGTCGAGAGAAACTAGGGAATCATATTTTTCAAGGTTCTATCCTCATATTCCAGAAAAGTAAGATACCGTCTATATCACCTTGGGTAAGTGCATATTTTCCTCCTCTCATTTCTACAAGTGACCACAATTGGAAAATTAGGGTTTCCTAACCAAAACCTAGGTCATCCTGAAAAGGTCCTCGAACTGGTAAGTATTATCTCCTATATTTCCATTTTAGGTTCTCTTTCATTAAATATGACAAATAGTACCAAGCTTGATGAAAATATTGAGGGAGCAGAGAACTTCAGAGCATGGAAGTACACTAAGCATGCTTATCCTTGAAGTACATGACCTAGATAGCTTTATCAAGGAAGATGTCAAGGAAGTAGAAGGAGAAGAGGCAAAGGCCAAACAAAAAATGGATACGATCAAAGTAAAAAGGATCATATCTAACTCTATCAAGGATCTATTGATCTCCCAGTTATATTCAAAGAACACTCCTACAGAAATGTTTGATGCACTAACTAACATGTTTGAAGGTAAGAACATCAATTGAAGAATGACCTTGAAAAACCAATTGAAGGGTGTGAAGATACAAAAGACCAACCGAAGGGTGTGAAGATACAAAAGACAAAAAATATACAATCATATTTCTCTAGAGTATCTCAGATCAAGGAACAGTTAGAAGCCATTGGTGATATGGTTGAAGAATAACAAGTGGTGATGACCACTCTGAATGGTCTCCCTAGAGAATTGGATTCCTTCATTAGATGAATATGTGCTAGAAGAAAGTTAACCAAATTCAACAAACTATGGGAAGAATGTGTACAAGAAGAAGGAAGGATAATAAACAGAGAAGATAAGATAAATGACAATGAAGATCAGGCTCTAGCTACACACATCAAGAGGGATTCCGTATATGCACATTTTTGCATTTTGTAAATGGGCATTTACAGAAGGCAAAATGCGCATCTACAGAAGCTCTCTTCCGTATATGCGCATTTTGCCTTCCGTAAATGCGCATATATAGAATCTCTCTTCCATATATGTGCATTTGTGCCTTCGTATATGTGCATTTCTACCTTTCGTAAATGCGCATATACAGAAGGAAAAATGCGCATATACGGAAGGCAGAAATGCGCATATACGAAAGAGAGCTTCTGTATATGTGCATTTTGCCTTCAGTATAGTTGCGTATATAGAAGGAAAAATGAGTATATACGGAAGGAAAATTGCGCATATACGGAAGATCTCTATACGCATTTCTACCTTTTGTATATGCGCATATACGGAAGGAAAAAATGCACATTTACGAAAGGCAAAAATGCGCATATACGGAAGCTCTCTTCTGTATATGCGCATTTCTTCCTTTCGTATATGCGCATACGCAGAAGGAAAAATGCACATATACAGAAGAGAACTTCTATATATCCACATTTTTCCTTCCGTAAATGTGCATTTACGGAATGCAAAATGCGCATATACGGAAGCTCTCTTCCGTATATGCACATTTTTCCTTCCATCAATGCGCATATATGGAAGCTCTCTTCCGTATATGTGCATTTGTGCCTTCATATATGCACATTTCTACCTTCCGTAAATGTGCATATACAGAAGGCAAAATGCACATATACGGAAGGCAAAAATGCACATATACGGAAGAGAGCTTCCGTATATGCACATTTTTGCCTTCAGTATAGGCGCGTATATGGAAGGAAAATTATGCATATACGGAATATCTCTTCCGGTTATCCGCATTTCTACCTTCTGTATATGAGCATATACGGAAGGAAAAATGCGTATATATGGAAGAGAGCTTCTGTATATGCGCATTTTGTCTCCCATAAATGCACATTTATGGAAGGCAATAATAGCTGCTCTTATGTTCTATCTTTTACTTACAGTCATTAATTTTAATATATTTTACTTACAATGTCGTACTGCTATTTACTGCTTAGTCTTATTGTTTAAACATCTGTTGTGTATGTGTCGTTACTAGATTTAAATGCTTAGTCCTTTCTGCATAGTCACACTTGTTAATTATAAAGTCCTAACTTAAGTTTGTTTGTGGAAACAAAGTGGGCGGAGTGGCGGGACTCGTTCTCCCATGACGGTTTGAGAGGTAAAGGGTTTTACTTGTTCGCATGCTTACTTAGTTCTCTGAACTAAGGCACCTATTTTACTTCATATGCAGTTCATACTTTGTGACGGGGTCTTGTTTAAAGAGTACTGGAAGTATTGATCCTAAAGAATCCTACTGTTGGTTGAATTTGGTTCTTTGCCGACTCAAAATTATAACATGGTAAGTGTTATTCTCGTCAGTTTAGTTGTCATCGCTAAATTTACTGTACACTACTCATACTTCATTTTGGTTTATAATTCTTCGTCTTACATCTTAGTATAATTACGATCTATGTTGATTTTATTAAGAACTATTAACATCTCCTATCTTTTCTGTTTGCAAGTTAATGTCTTGGCTTAAAGAAAACCAGACCTTGATTTTTATGAGTTTTTAAATGTTAACATGGCATATTACATATGCCATGTTCACTAAGCATTTAAGCTTAGGATAATTCACATTGTATTAAGTTAAGGCTTTTAAGCCTGTGGTTTATATGTTATTATGTTTTAATCCTTGAGGCTTGACTTAGGACTAGTGCATACCATACCTGGTCTTTGCACTAACCTTAACATTGCAATGCATTAAACCTTGTATTATTACCTTGTGACAAGATTTGGGGTGGCGAATATATCATAAGGTTAAAACATATGATAACAGGGTTTAAGCTTTTGCATGGGGAATGAACTACACGAAAAGCAACGAAACTTAACTATGGAGAGTGGGTTTGGGAATTTCAATAATGGTCACCAACTGGTGCCATTAATGCTCTTGGAAATCATGGCAGCCCCAAGCTTAGGGATTGGCTCACGATGGACTTGTCATTTGCTTTGTTTGATTTGGGGTTTGGTCTTTCTCTGCACAGGGAAAAATGGAGGCGACCTCAAGGGCAACGAAGGTAAGACACTTGCTCGGGTTCTCATCATTTCGATGGTTTTTAAGATGCCTTATTCGTTGTATACTTCTCATTCTAGTTGTTGGATGGTTGCAGGTGCCAGGTTTAGCGTAGGGCGGGATAACTCAATGAGCTTGTTGTTTGGGCAACGATACGACCTATGGTGTAAGGTAAGCCTATTAGCAAGCTCTACTTGCCACCTCTCGACCATTTTGGGCAGAATCGTGTTTCAACTTGTTGCTTGGTTGGGTTTCACGCTATGGGGTTTCGAAAATGCCTTCGGGCTTGTGACGAACAAACTGGGTTTTTAATTGTTAAGGCGTTAAGCCATGAATCGAAATCTTAATCCATTTCGGCTCTGTGTATTTGATTTTGGGTTTTGTAAATTATAAATGGATTTGGGCTTTTGAGCCATGGGCTGCACCATTGCTTGCAATGGTGACATAGCCCATTGCCATGCATGTGTGGACCTTGTCTGCGATAATGGAGATACTGTGTATAATGTAAAGACCCTGCATTTTAATGAAATGGAAATGGTTATTTCGCTTACTGTGTGTGTATGGAATTTATTGCTGCGTTAATGGCTTCTTATGATGGTTTAAACACAAGAATATGCCTTCGTTGTGGTCTGTATGTTGAGTATTTATATTTGGTTGTAAAGTTTGACAGCATGGGTTACAGGCCAAGCTGTAAGTGGCTTGGGCCTTCCCTTAGTGGCTGCGATAGCTTCCAATTGTTGTTTTATTACTATTTATAATTCATTGATATAGAGTGTGGGGTGAAATTGTTAACAAAATAGTAGTTTATTAAAGCAATACTGTATATTTCTAATTGGCATGCCATGACTTGGACAAATGTTGTTCATAGCTTTAAATGGTTGTTTTAATGTTTAACAAATTCGTGGGTTTAGTTTATAATGTGGATTATATTTATATGCCCGGGGTGCAAGCCCACGATGGCCTTCGTCATTGTTTTTAAACTTTTAAATGGACTGTGTAATATTTGTCTTGGCCGAGGTTGTGCATATAGAGCAAGGGTAGAAGCATAGCTTCACGACTTGCTGTAGCGAAGTATTGGTTATAAATGATGTAGCCCGCATACTATAATGTATAGCATGGCCTGGCTAAATAATAGACATAGGGTTGAATCCTGTTAGTGGATAAATGTAATAAGTTTTATTTTAATTGTGGATGAGGGTTGGTCTTGTGTGCCCACAAGATTCGATTCCTATCCCCATTTGTAATTATGTGGATCTGTGATACGATTTCGATGTCGTTTAATACAAGGAACGATTCCTGTGTAATGATATATTTGTTTAATTTGTTATATGTATTGTTTGATGAGTTA